>JAZAVI010000201.1:0-311507 GCA_036326025.1 Chrosomus eos
CTGTCAAAGATACTAGAACAGGCAGTATCTTCACAACTATGTTCTCTTTTAGAAAGAAATGGTATCTGATAGGATTTTCAATCAGGATTTAGACCGTATCATAGTACTGAGACAGTTCTCATTAGAGTCACAACTGATTTGCTCTTATCATCCGATCGAGGTTGGTTGAATCTCTCTATTAGTGTTACTCGATCTTAGTGCTGCATTTGACACTATCGACCACAACATTCTTTTAAATAGACTCGAAAATTATGTTGGCATTAGTAGAATTGCACTAGCATGGTTTAAATCATACTTATCTGACTGTTATCAGATTAAATGAAGAGATGTCTTATTAATTAATATATTAATTAATATACAAAAAACGTCCTCACGTAATACCCTAGAATACTGTCGAACACTTGATGACTGCTCTGACAAGGTCTTGTCGTCGGTTAGGAACCTGGGTGTGCTCTTTGATACCAATCTATCATTTGAAAGTCACGTGTCTAGTATCTGTAAAACTGCATTTTTTCATCTTAAAGATATATCTAAATTACGTCACATGCTCTCAATTAAAAATGCAGAAAAATTAGTTTATTGACATCAAGGCTAGATTATTGTAATGCTCTACTGGGTTGTTGCCCTGCACGTTTAATACATAAACTACAGCTGATCCAAAATGCAGCCGCTAGAGTTCTTACCAGAACCAGGAAGAAATCGAAGTTGCATCACACATATGACCAGCGTCGGCCAATAGTGAGCCTACGTGTGACGTACAACACAGAAGCACTACGCTATTACACTATGTGAACTGACTCGAGGCCCACAGAGAATGAAATGAATAGTTGAAATAAAGTCGTTATTTTGGGGGGTTTTTGCGCACAAAAAGTATTCTCGTCGCTTGATAAACTTAAGATTGAGCCACTGTAGTCACTTGGACTATTTTAACGATGTCTTTAATAACTTTTCAGGGCTGGCAAGTTTCAATTCGATTTAATCAAAAATATCTTAATTTGTGTTCCCAAGATGAAGAGATGTCTTATTAATTAATATATTAATTAATATACAAAAAAACGTCCTCACATAATAACCTAGAATACTGTCGAACACTTGATGACTGCTCTGTCAAGGTCTTGTCATCGGTTAGGAACCTGGGTGTGCTCTTTGATACCAATCTATCATTTGATACCAATCTATCATCCCAAGATGAAGAGATGTCTTATTAATTAATATA
The DNA here is from genome assembly GCA_036326025.1 of Chrosomus eos. Lineage (NCBI taxonomy): Eukaryota > Metazoa > Chordata > Actinopteri > Cypriniformes > Leuciscidae > Chrosomus > Chrosomus eos. The sequence goes on from JAZAVI010000201.1 coordinate 1,217, forward strand.
TTAATTAATATACAAAAAACGTCCTCACGTAATAACCTAGAATACTGTCGAACACTTGATGACTGCTCTGTCAAGGTCTTGTCGTCGGTTAGGAACCTGGGTGTGCTCTTTGATACCAATCTATCATTTGAAAGTCACGTGTCTAGTATCTGTAAAACTGCATTTTTTCATCTTAAAGATGTATCTAAATTACGTCACATGCTCTCAATTAAAAATGCAGAACAATTAGTTTATTGACATCAAGGCTAGATTATTGTAATGCTCTACTGGGTTGTTGCCCTGCACGTTTAATACATAAACTACAGCTGATCCAAAATGCAGCCGCTAGAGTTCTTACCAGAACCAGGAAGAAATCGAAGTTGCATCACACATATGACCAGCGTCGGCCAATAGTGAGCCTACGTGTGACGTACAACACAGAAGCACTACGCTATTACACTATGTGAACTGACTCGAGACCCACAGAGAATGAAATGAATAGTTGAAATAAAGTCGTTATTTTGGGGTTTTTTTGCGCACAAAAAGTATTCTCGTCGCTTGATAAACTTAAGATTGAGCCACTGTAGTCACTTGGACTATTTTAACGATGTCTTTAATAACTTTTCAGGGCTGGGGTTGGAACAACATGAGGGTGAGTAATTACTGAAATAATTTTCATTTTTGGGTGAACTATCCCTGTAAATGTTAATTAGCAAGTCCACAAATGGCTTGGGTATGCAGAGAATTCGCAGCTTATATGGACCGCATGCCACTGATATATGAAACAACCAAGAGGCAAAGTCTCTCATATTGAATCATGAAGGTGGACTTTCCAAGATAAACCTGGCCACAACTCCCTAAAGCACCTGATATCATATAATGGTTTAGATTATGATCATAAAATCATGCAGATGGATGTAACCCATGTTTGGAGAGATTCTAGAACTTCAATTCAATTAGAGAATAATTAGTGAAGTGGTCATATTTATTTTTTTGTTTTGGAGGAATTAAATTTAGGCAATTCTTTTATCAGATGTGTTAGGGTGTTATGAAGAACCCAAAGCTTTTGTTCTTACAATAGTTCCAGATCAGCAAGCTTCTCTTTACACAGAGGGACTAGGCAGGGGTGCCCACTGTCACAGGTGCTTTTTGCGCTTTCCGACACAATCAGAACAGATCCTTCAATTTAAAGGGACATTCCACCTCTGGGAAGATGAATGTGTAAGGATTGGGGGGTTCATAAGCTCTTTAGTCAATTTTAGGTTTGGGGATGGATATTCAATAGTTATTAAAGGGGTCATGACATGAGAAAGCAAATTTGCCTTGATCTTTTAGTATATAAGAGATCTATGTACTATTAAAACTTCCTGCAAGTTTCATAGCTTAAGATGTCCTCCCCATTATAAACGAAGCATTTATTTAATCAAGCTCTAAATACAGCTCGTTCTGGATCCATGGTAAGAAGTGACGTCGCGGTGCGAAGTGACGTACCAGTCGTTTGCATATGACCGCCTCCAGCGCAAGACAACTACGCCTCATTTCGCATCCTCCATGCGTTGACGTGCAGCGAGTGGGTCTGTTTACAAGATGACTGCGATGATGTGCTGTTCCTGCTGTGGACAAACAACATGTTTGAATGCTGCTGAACGATCCAGACGTCAGGGAAAGCAGTCGGATGCAGTTTATTTGCAGCATATGCAGCCCGCCAAAGCTTTATATGAGGTGAGTGAGATGAGTGTGACAGGGCATGTTACTGAAAGAGCAGAGAGCGAGCGAGCTCCGGCCGCGTGCGCGCCTTCAAACTGTCTTGCTCTTTCTCTCTTCCTCCCTCGCGCATATGATTTAAAATCAATTGAGAATTGATACGATGGTAAAAGATTGGAAGACCGAAGTTTCACGTGGTGGAGCATTGTGTAGTTTACGTGTGATACAAAATGATTAACGTTAATAATTTATGCATAAGCAGCACTGACGTTAGCCAATCATAACAGTATAGGCGTTAACACTGAACTCTTAAAGGGGAAACACCCCAAAACAGACTGTTTGAATGAGAGGTGAGAAACAGGGTGGGAAAATGTCATAAATCACTACATTTTTAAAGTTTTTTTGTACAAAAAACTATAGTAATACTATAATTGCACCTAAGGGAACATAATAAAACAAAACAAAAAACCATGTCATGACCCCTTTAATCTATGATCAACAAATTATCGAATACAGTTTGAACCGGGTCCTTACAAACACAAATGAATCTTTCTAATCTCTCATGGGATTCATTCAAATGTGATTCAGCAATCCAGATCTGAACACATTCCAACGTCACCAGACTGGCTCCAAATTGTCTAGAAACCCCCCCCCCAGAAAGGACTTTTATGGCCCCGCAGGGACCAAGGGGCCTGACCACCTTTGACCTCCCTCAGCATCACCACTGCTGAACCGGACAGAGACGTGAAACAGACCACAGCTTTCATGAGAGACTTACACAGACTTTACATATTAAAACTCACACAGAACAATGCTCATTGGACTTATAATCAAACATCATAATGCGTGTTGTTCCTACAATTCATGCATGTTATGCTTAGATTACATATAAATCTTAGATTACATATAAATCATGTAATTGTGATATAACTATGAGATGCTTGAATGAAAGTGTGTCGTGTTTCCTATCATTATGCTAATATATTCTTAATTCAAAAGATGGCTTGAATGAAATCTGTGTAAAATGCTTTGTATGATTATAATAATCTATAATGTTTAAACTGTGATCTCTTGTTCTCTCTGCTTAGTGCTGGAAAACAAGGAGATCACAGATAACGCATGATTTACGATAAGTAGGAACTAGTCCACCTCCTAAAATGATGCCATTGTCTCATTGGTCAGAATTCTCCAAAAGAGGTTGGACTAACTTTAAGTTAAAGACCCGAACAGTTCAGTTCAGAGAGCAGTTCAGTTTTCGGTTCGGTTCAGTTCAGTTCGGTTTTGAGTCGGTTCTGTGTTAAATTAAGTTGGTGCCTCTCTCTATGAACAAACAGCAAGAGAGTGTTCATGTTCGTACGCTTCTACATCGACCAGACCCAAATTAGACCAGCAGACAAACCCATCAAGATCGGAGTTAAAACAGCTCATTCAAGCCATCTCATCTTACTTTCATTTCTTCCTTTATTTTCTTTTTCGTAAAAGTCTCGGTTCAAAGTTAAGTTTGCTGTAAAGTTCGTTTACATGTCTCTCCTGCAACGCACTTCGAACTGTAAAGACTCTTGTTCATCCATCCGCCAACACATCACGTGACCGGCGGTTCAGAAACTTCCAGCCAGGCACTTTCAAAGACAACCACACGGACCCGGCCGGGAAACCCCTCAGACCCGAGGAAGGGGAACCCCCAAAAGCAACGCAAAGGACAAGCAAGTAGCCTCCAGACTTAGCTGAACTGGGTGTTTTTAATTTAAATTGAATAACCTGTCTAAGAAACGAAGGTTTAAATTAATGCTTGGTGGTTCGTTCAGGTTTATGTCTTACAAAGTGCATCTCACTCTGAAAACTCACTCTTTCTCTCTCTTCCTCTGCGCCTTGAATGAATGTGTGTGTGTGATTGGGTTTAGACCTTAGTTTTATGTGTTTAGAATAGTTAATAAAGTCATCCATATATTTGAAAAGATATTTGCCTTGTGTTGTGCTTACACATTTAATGTCTTGTACTGTCGATCTAAAGTTACCTTGCTAATACATAGTGTTTCACTATAGATTGGATATTTATATCTGTTGCCAAGGTTATAATTACGGCCCGTTCAAATGAACTCTAAACACAAAGAGTTCACAATCAAACACAACGAATTATGATTAATTAGTAATATACTTCCCACACAGAGGAATATGGCTGATCTTTAAAAATACCAAAGCAGTTGACTCCTCCCGCTCAGTCACACGTCCGCCGTGCTGTTTGGCTGGAGGTTACAAGTGGCTTGTGGTCTATTTTAGCTTAAAGTTACTGACAATGTTTGTGCACTTAAACAATTATCAGATTGTAGCTAGGATCTTATATAACAGAGGCTTTGTTATGCGATCAACAACCACAGAGTCAATAAAGTATAAAATGAGGTTTAATGAATGAACTACACTACATGTAATACAAGGATATAGATGAACAAAAATGAAATGAAAACAATAAGAAAAGAAAAATAGCAACACAAGGAAAAGAAAATCGCTAGCACAGTTAGACCCTTAGAGACAACCACATGATATAAGTTACGCTTTCAAGCGTCTGAATTGAGATGGAACAAATTTTGCATTTCAAACCTGTATGTTGTGTAGAAGCAAGCGTCCGGGAATAGGGAGACGGACTTCTTTGATGCTTCCAAGCGTGGTTGAATCGCGGGAGATTCACAACATCTTAAACAGTTCTATATGCGTGAAGGTAGTCTTATCCCCGGTATGCTGGAAGACTAACGAAACGCACGTGGGTATTTCCGGTCAGAGAACGCACTAAGGACAGACTGGCTATACGCAAAATAAAACGAAGACAAAGTAAAACACGAACAAAAATAAAACACTAAGATTACATCAGGATACAACAGGATAGGGGATACAGGAACAGAGAGAGCGATCGTCTCTGTTTTGGGGATTTTAAAGATGAGCTAGGCACGCCTTGGTAAGGCGTGACGGCCAATGAAAGCGGCCGATGTCGAGTAGCGCGTACGCCCCTGATTGGGTGGAGTTCAGCGTTAATTTGAATTTTTATGACAAAGAGGAAAATTAAGCTTACTGTGGAAATGGCATATACATGTAGTTATACATTTCACGATATCGATATACAGCTTAATAGATTTGCAGGATTGCAACCATATCACATATCCCACGTCGCAGGCCTAAGATTGCAAAGTTACATCTTAAGGCATACATTCAGGCATTCATAAGTATCTTACATTCATGAAAACATTCGTAATACAAGTTTGCACATTTACCGTTCTGTTACATGTATTCTAATCAGGGTTCTAAATTAACTTTTTTGATCACCAGCCAATGTGGCTGGTAACTTTCTAAAGTTACCAGCCAATCAGAATTTCCACTAGCCAAATTTTTTTCCGGTGAAAAAAAGAGAAATTATGAGTGCCACTGAATGCATTTGATCATTTTATTAACATTGTTGGCATGGAAAACACATATAAAATACAATACAACACAGAAAGTGCAAACATTTTATTTCAAGTTTGGGATCTATCTATCTATTTATCTATTAGGGATGTGCACGAATATTCAAATTTTCGATCTGTAATTATTATTCAAAAAAAAAAATACTATTCGAATTTTTTTTCCCCAGTTATAATTAATTGCACTTGGTGGAGCTGTGTTTAACAAGTGGATTATTTGTATTTGATTACATAATGTTGTTGTCTGCCTCGCGAAGTTTGCTTAGATGAAAATGATAGCCTATTAAAAAATGGAATTACTTTTAATCAATTATTAATTAAACTGAGTTATCATAATATCACCACCACAATGAGAAATCACATGAAATCCAAAGAAACAGCAGTCGATTGATTAAGCAGCTATCCATCACTGCATTAACGACTGCAGGTAAGCAGCTGTACCCTGATGGAATCGTGATACGAGATGATACCTTCTGGTAGCAAAATGATTTTGAGGGAGACAGGTTTAAGCACAGAAAACGTACTCGGTTACTAACGTAACCTCGGTTCTCTCTAGAGAGGGAACGAGTACTGCGTAATAGCTTGCGCTATGGGGAAAACTCTTTTCATCGAGATATTGAAGCCAAAAAATTATCCTTAATTTTTAATCAATGTAAAACGCTTTGCAGCAGCAAGCAGACATAGGCGAGACAGCTCGCGCGCCTATTGGCTGTCTTGCGGCAAAAGCAGCAGCCTATCGAGAGAGGCTCTGCGTGACGTCATGACGAATGGGGGCACTTCGCGCCCATATCGTCACGTCCCGCCAGAAAGGGCGTGATCTCGCCCTATAAATAGGCTCGATAAGCTGCCATACACTGATTTTTCATCGCCGAAGCGAACCAGAGCGTATTCCAAGCACTGCAAGATACGCAGTACTCGTTCCCTCTCTAGAGAGAAACGAGGTTACGTTAGTAACCGAGTACGTTCTCTTACGAGAGTATCTCTCGTACTGCGTAATAGCTTACGCTATGGGGAACACAGTGTAACACGCCGTGCGGATAGGGATCCAACACCAAAGTCCCAGGGGCAAAAGCCCAGGGCTCATGTAATGCATAATCACCCCACACTCACAGAGAGTAAAGGAGGAGAGGCTAGAAGCATTTCTCCTTATAGATAGACCCACAGGGGCTAACCATATGATCATTAAACCAAGCAGCCAGGGTGAAAGCTTTCAGCCTAAACTGGGTGGCCCTACTTGTGCCAGTACTCATGGAGCTGCTGCATCGGTCTGAACGATGCGCAGGCCAAACACTCAGCATCCGAGCCGCACAGCGGGCAGATAGCACTGAAGTCTAGATAGCCAAAAGCTTAGCTTGTAAGGCAGGCACCTCCAGGTTATAGTATTTTATAAATTTAGACGGCGAGGCCCAGCCCGCGGCCGTACAGATATCTTGCAGGGTGACCCGCTAGACCATGCCCACGACGAGGCCGCGCCTCTCGTGGAGTGCGCTCTGACACCCAAGGGGCACTGCAAGCCCTTGGAAGTGTAAGCCAGCGCTATGGCATCGACTATCCATCTGGATAGGCTCTGTTTCGAAGCGGCAAGCCCCTTGGAACGCCCGCTAAACGAAACGAAAAGCTGCTCGGTCTGTATGAACCCAAACGAGCGGAACACATAAGCTCTTAACGCCCTGACTGGGCAAAGAAGATTCGCGTCCTCCTCCTCATTGAGAACCGGAAGGGCAGACAGGGAAATAACCTGGGCCCTGAACGGTGTGTTGAGAGATTTCGGCACGTAGCCGTGCTTAGGTTTGAGTATGATCTTTGAGTCATTAGGCCCAAACTCCATACAACCACAGAAAGCGCCTGTAAGTCCCCTATGCGCTTCACCGAAGCGAGAGCCATGAGAAACCCCGTCTTGACAGACAGGTGTTTCATGTCCGACAACTGGATCGGCTCGAATGGGGCACTTTTCATGGCCTCCAAGACCGTGGAAAGGTCCCATGTCGGACTGAAGGGGGCCTAGGAGGGTTTAACCTCCGAGCTCCCCTTAGGAAACGCACGACTAAGTCGTTCTTTCCTAGCGACTGGCCAGACACCGGTTTTGCAAACGTTGCTATAGCCGCCACATAAACTTTGAGCCTGGATGGGGTCCTGCCCTTATCCAGCAGCTCTTGAAGGAAGGAAAGCACTTCCATAACCCCGCAGTCTACAGGTGAAAAGCCCTGGGCTTGACACCAAGCAGAGAACACCGACCATTTCGAGGAGTAGAGCGTCTAGTAGACGGGGCTCTAGCCTGCGCGATCGTGTTTAGCACTCCCTCTGGGAGGTTAGCGGGTACCCGTTGATGGCCCATGCATGCAGGGACCACAGATCCGGGCGAGGATGCCAAATCGAGCCCTCCGCCTGAGAGAGGAGGTCTCTCCTCAATGGTACAGGCCATGGGGCAGCGCTGGTTAGCTGCATCAGGACAGGGAACCACGTCTGGTTCGTCCAGAGCGGAGCTACGAGCAGCACTGGGCATCCGTTTCCCCTGATTCGTTCCAACACCTGAGGCAGGAGCGAGACAGGGGGAAAGCATATAGGGGACAGCGGGGCCAGACATGGGCCAGACATGGGCCAGCGCGTCTTTGCTTTCCGAGAAAAACTTCGGGCAGTGAGCGTTTTCGTGGGACGCGAATAGGTCCACCTGCGCTCTACTGAACGTTTCCCACAGCAGCTGGACCGTCTGCGGGTGCAGCGACCATTCTCCTGCTGGGACGTTGTTTCTGGACAATCTGTCTGGTCCCACATTTAGGTGACCAGGCACATGCGCTGCTTTCAGCGAGAGCAGGTTGTGCTGAGCCCAGACCAGGAGGCGTTCCGTCAGCCTGTAAAGGTTTCGGGACCTGACGCCGCCCTGGCGATTTATGTATGCCACCACTGACATATTGTCCGACTGGACCAAGACGTGGTGGCCTCTTATCTGGGGACAAAAGCGCCGTAGCGCTTTGTCGACTGCTATCATTTCCAAGCAGTTTATGTGAAGGAGCTTCTCCCGTTCTGACCACAGGCCAGCTAGCGGTCTGCCCTCGAGCAGCGCTCCCCACCCCGAGGTGGAGGCGTCCGTAGACACCACCTTCACACTCGAGGTGGTCCCCAGACTCACACCTGACTGATACCAGTCGGTTACTTTCCAAGGTTCCAGAGCTGAAACGCACTGTAGGTCGACCCTGAGGCGGAACAGACCCTTGGTCCATGCCCGGGCGGAACCCGTGCTTTTAGCCACATCTGCAGTGGGCGCATGCGAAGCAGGCTCAGGGGGGCGAGGGCCGCGTCCATGCACTTCGTGAACGTACGGGGTGCTAGGGAGAGGCCGAACGGCAGGACTGTGTATTGATATGCCTGGCCCTCTGAAAATAGGCGTCTTTCAGATATATTCTCATGAACCAGTCTCCTTGGCGCACTTGCGCGAGGATTTTCCTGGTCGTAAGCATTCTGAACTGGTGCTTCACGAGCGTTCTGTTCAGCAGTCGCAGATCTAGAATGGGTCTGAGCCCACCATCTTTTTTCGGTACCAGAAAATATCTGCTGTATAAGCCCCCTTCGCTCTGAGCCTGAGATAAAGGCCCTATGCTCAGTAGTTTCACTATCTCGGCTCGAAGTAGATACTTCGTTTTCACCGTAGTTTCTACACGCGCCGTATAACGGCGGGAACGTCGAGCGAATTGTAGCGAATAGCCTCTCTTTATAGTGTTCAGCACCCATTCTGATACCCCGGGAAGCTTTGACCACGCGTCTGCGTGAATAGCTAGAGGTAGAATGAAAACCGGGCTCTGGCCGCGACAAGACGGCAGCTCGAGAGCCCCGGTGTACTGGGGAACACCACGCCGTGTTTACAGCGTTCGAGGCGGGGGGCGCGCTGATCACAGCGGGCAGCCTGGCCGCTCTCAGCTTCTCCATGGCGGATCGCGCAGAGAAAGTGAGCGGGGGGGAATCCCGTGGGATTCGGTGTGTCTGCGAGAGTATGTGGGCGCGGGACTGCGGGCACATTTACTGCACTGAAACACTGTCGGCTAGAGCCGACTGAATGTGTGCTAGTTTCGTTTTTACAGAAACTAAAGGACACGCATCGTGTAGTGTAAGCGGGCACTGTGATATGGGCACGTTCACTACATTTTCTGCATTTATGCAGGAAAAAACGAGCGGGGCGAATCCCAGGGATTCGGCGTGTCCGTGAGAAAAGCGGGCGCTAGACAGCGGGCACATTTTCTGCACTGAGAACACTTGGCTCGCGCCGGCTGAATCAATGCTGTGTTTACAGCGTTCGCGCCGGGGGACGCGCTGATCACAGCGGGCCGCCTGGCCGCGCTCAGCTTCTCTATGACGGGTTGCGCCGAGAAAGCGAGCGGGGGAAACACCCGTAGGATTCGGCGTGTCTGTGAGAGGATGTGGGCCCGGGCACAGCGGGCACATCTACTGCACTTAGAACACTGTCGGCTCGTGCCGAGTGAATATGTGTTAGTTTCGTTTTTACAGAAACCAAAGGACACGCATCGTGTAGTGTAAGCGGGCACTGTGATGTGGGCGCGTTCACTACATTTTCTGCATTGTGCAGAGCGAATCCCGTGGGATTCGGCGTGTCTGTGAAGAAATGCGGGCGCGAGACAGCGGGCACATTTTCTGCACTGAGAACACTCGGCTCGCGCCGACTGAATGTGTGTTAGCTTCGTTTTTACAGAAACCAAGGGACACGCATCGTGTAGTGTAAGCGGGCACTGTGATATGGGCGCGTTCACTACATTTTCTGCACAATCGACATGAGTCGATTTTATTTGTGCTAGCCCTGCACCGTGGCGGGCTGTGTCTGGGTGTGGGAATGGGCACTGGTACGTGGGCATTCTATCAACACTCATAACACCATCGGCCGTGGCCGGAACACCAGAAAATGCACTCTTTATTGGATTTATCTGGGTAGCCGAAAGAACGGCGTTTGCGCGCAGGCAAGCGGGCTGTGGAACCAGCTTGTTTACTGCGAAATACACTGGAACAGTCACATTGCTTGGAACTGAACGAGCGAGAAGTTTTGGTGAAAACCGGCCGCAGCGGGATTTGAACACCGTCGCCTTCCTAGAGGCTAGGAAGGCTTTGAGACCTCGGGCTTGATCTCAATCCTCGGCCGGGGCCCGCGCTGAGGGGGGCGGCGTCCAGCAGAGCGAGAGCGCGGTGTCTGATCTCGGGCCTGGCGGCGCTGTGAAGCGGCGGCGGCGGGGGTGGGGCGCGTCGAGGAACACGGAGCGCTCAGCTTCCGTCATCTCGGATAGCGTCAGCCACAAATGTCTCTCAACGACCGTTCAGGGAGGAAGGGCGCGGGTCTCGACTTGTGACGGAGCTTCGTCTTTCCCGAGAAAGCGTCCGTCCAGCCTGTTGCGCGGGCGCCTCCCAATCGAGGCCGATGCTTTCCACGGCCTGGGTGAGCAGACGCATCAGCTCAGCCTCAATGCCGGCTATCTTCCCAGAGGGTTGGCGGGAAACGTTAGCGGAGGGGAGGTCCACGGAGCTCGCCCAATCCTCGCTGTCCGAAGCCAAGAGAGAACATGCCTCAGTGTTGTCGTCCAACTCGACGGCGGGTGCGGCGGCGGACGGCGGCCGCTGTCCGTCCGGGAGCGACTCGAGCGAAGCCGGCGAAGCTGGCGGGCGAACCGGCGAGCTTTGGCGGGCTGGAGATAGCTCGGGCGCGCACTGGGCGCGGCGCTTCTTGCGGTGCGGCATCACGGCGGGCTGGGATGCGGGCTCGGAGAACGAAGCTAGGCGAGTCCGTAGAGTCACCATAGGCAAGCGTTCACAATGATGGCATCCGCCGTCAGCGAGCGCGATGGCCGCGTGATCCTCACCCAGGCAGGACACGCAGATGACATGGCGGTCCTCATCGCTGAGTGGGGCTCGGCAAGAACCACAGGAAGGCATCTTTAAAAAGACGCCGCTCTTTTAGAGGGGTGGGAAAAAAGGCAGAAAATGCAATCACACACACTCTAAGCAGAGGAAAGGATATGTACGCCGGAAAGCGCAGCAGGTACGGCGGCTGAAGGCGGCGAGGCCAGCGACTCCAGACTCCCGCTGAAAGGCTACAGGTCGACGGCGCGGCTTCTCATCCGGATCCAGCGATGCGTGAGCTTCGCTGAAGAGTTGAAAAATCAGTGTATGGCAGCTTATCGAGCCTATTTATAGGGCGAGATCATGCCCTTTCTAGCGGGACGTGACGATATGGGCGCGAAGTGCCCCCATTCGTCATGACGTCACGCAGAGCCTCTCTCGATAGGCTGCTGCTTTTGCCGCAAGACAGCCAATAGGCGCGCGAGCTGTCTCGCCTATGTCTGCTTGCTGCTGCAAAGCGTTTTACATTGATTAAAAATTAAGGATAATTTTTTGGCTTCAATATCTCGATGAAAAGAGTTTTTCCCATAGCGTAAGCTATTACGCAGTACGAGAGATACTCTCGTAAGAGAACGCAAAGTGCTGTCACTTTGCACACAAACACACGCGCGCCTCTGCAACGTCTGTCAGCGCAGCGCGTTTTCTCACTCAAGCATGATATATTTTTTTCTCAACTTGAACGTGAAACAATATAAACACGATAATCATATACTGACTCGAGTATGTACGTTCTGTAGGCTACGATAATTGCGCGTCTGCTTTTTTTTGTGCGTTTTTTCCCCGTCCACGCTGCTTGAGCTTAAATGCTTTTGTTTATATTTTTTGTTTACACATATTGTTTAATGTTTTCAACTAAAAGAAAACCTTAAGATATATAGTAAGCTTGTTGTGTATATTGCCTAATGTATAAGTTTGTTCAGAAATAATGACAAAAACCCTAAACTTAAAAAAAATAACGTATCCTATCTCTTGTTAAACAACATTTAAATTTAAACCCAGAAGTCTGTCCCAACCACTGCGCATTTAGTTTAATCTTAACTTTTTACTTTACTTTACTTGGTCCCTCCTCTTTCAGTCTATGCTCCCTGCTCTGGCTCCGTTCGTTCTTCGTCTTCCTTGTGTTTTTCTCGTGGATGCTCCGTTCGTTTCCATGATCATTTTCGCGCTGGTTTCACTGCAAACTGCGCGCAGCCAATGGGCGTATGAAACGTCATCACGTAGCATTACGGCACAGTGTTCATGGGAAATGTAGGAAGTACTGCCAGGGGGATAAATGACCGAGAACAGAACCTTATGCATCACCGGCCAAACTGGCTAGTAAGTTTTTATTAACACCCGCCAAAACGAATTTTTACCCGCATTTGGCGGGTTGGCTGGTGTTAATTTAGAACCCTGATTCTAATACATCGCATCTGTTTTAGTGGCGACTTATAGGTAGAAAATTAGAGTTCATATGTAGGTGTGTGCATGTGTATTGCGCGCACGTGGGACAAAGGAGCGTTTGTTCTTTTCGCGTCTGCCGCCCAGATTTCCGCCAGGAGGGAGGGGGAAGTGAAGAAGGCCTGTTTGTAACAACGTTCAGGGACAATTTATCAACATAAATGCCAACATTGGAATGCATTCTCTAGACCTTGCGACGCCAGTTTGCGAGGAGGAGAGTCCTTATCAGTGACCACATGGCCTTAAGAATGTGTGTCAGTTAGGGCTCTTTGTTCTGAATTTAAATTTGTTGCGAGTTTGATTCAAGAAAAGAGAATTAATGATTGTGTGACTTCAATCTTTACAAATATGTTTTTAATATTGGCTATTTATATAGTAGAAATGTGAAATTATTTTTGAAATTGAAGCATTCTAGACTGAGAAAAGGCAGAAAATGTATTTTTTACTCATGTGGCTGAAAGACCACAACTCCCAGAATGCACTTGCTTAGCTGCCTTACGAGGCCACTCCCACACCACGTGTTACAGGCGGCAGAATCCGAAAAATGGATACAACTAGCCTTGCTTTTATACATCGTGACTCTATACATCGTGAATTAGTTGATACATTTCCATTTGAAATGGTTCTAAATTGCGTTGTACCGGGATGTACTAGCCTAATGTATATAACACAACTTACACTTTCACATTAAAAATATGATGCAAGGCAGGACCATGTCAACAGAGTAGCTTAGTAGCTCTGCATATGAACTGTTTTCTTCCAATTGAAATTACTATTTCTCTAAGCTAATACATTCTCTAAGCTAATACATACTAATAGTAACACTAAAGGTTTATAAAAAGAACCACAGCCAATGTGAGTTATAACTTTTAATTAAAAAAATTATTAATATTAACACTTTTACACTCGGATTCAGCGATCTCCTCCAGAAGAAAATGGCATCGCTGAGATTCGTGACAGCAATATAATAGGACTATATATCTGTTTCCATCGGCGCACAGCGAGAGCACTGACACCGGTCCGCCCAGCTGGAGTCTGGCCGGGCTCAGGTCTCACTCCGGCCGCCTCTCGTTCCTCCATCTCCCGCAACTGTTTATCGCTGTAGTGCGGCTCGTACAGGTCTCGCTCCGGCCGCCTCTTGTTCCTCCATCTCCTGCAACCGTTTATCGCTGTATTGCGGCTCGTACAGGTCTCGCTGCGGCCGCCTCTTGTTCCTCCATCTCACGCAACTGTTTATCGCTGTATTGCGGCTCGTACAGGTAGCCGCGAGCATCAGATTCTCGCAACAGATCTTCGAAATCCCCTTCTGCCATTTCAACTTCAAAACTACCTTCCGCCATCGTGATTAGCCTAAGTTACTATACAAACTTTTTACACAGAGCAAGACGCAAGAGCCTGTTAGCTTAGCTTCTAGAAAGATGGCTGACACTATCTTTACATTCTGTGAGTGAGATCCCGCCCCATATGGGCGTGGTGAAAACAAGCGGAACACTGGCTGTAGGCACTGGCACTGATCTGTGATAGGTCTGTTAGCGCATTAGGTCCAACCCCCTATGGGCGGGTTGGAAACTAGTGCTTGTAGTCTTTACAGAAATACCCCCCTCTTACACTTCCTCCTACAATGATGTAAAATGACGATTTTTGCGTCATTGTAGGAGGAAGTGAAAAAGGTAAATAGCGGATTTCTCTCGTCTCAGGGGAAAATGAAAGATTGTTGCACGACCATTCAATAGTATGACTGGGTTTCTAACAATGGAAAGCTTAATGCAAATGGGTGGAGTGTCCCTTAAAGGTTTGCAAACTGATGAGGCATCATAAAATAGCCCTTTATTTTATGGGCTATTTATTTTATGGGCATCAAAACTGAAGGATTTTGCTCCTTCAGTACGATCTCTTCCTGATATTATTAATACTTTCTGTACTCGTTTAGGATATAAAATGAATCGAAGTCTGAGGCTATGTCTGCTGGTACCATGAAAACAATGCCAAATGTTAGTTAATTTGCATTTAAATGGTCCCCTGGAGGCTTTATATTCTTGGGTATCTTTGTAAGATAGTCAAAAATGTATACAAAGGCAACTTTACCCCTTTGCTTAAGCCGTGGACACACTTAACGACTGTAAGGCCGATTATGAATGTAACTTACGACTGATCATGCACAAACTAGCAGAGTCAGACACTGTTGCGTTCAGTCAGTGTTTAAAATCTGCTCCAGTCGTTGAAAGATTTGTGTGTTCAGTTTAGTCTTAGAATGTTACAGCTAGTCGTTAAGTGTGTCCCGACTCCCCAACATAAGTAAAATTAGAAAAGATTTAAATCGTTGGGATACTTTACCGATCTCCTGGTTAGGCGCTCTACCTGGCTCTTATAAAAATTACTATCCACCCTAAGCTCCTGTACCCAATATAAATGATCCCTATGCTGTTCTCTAAAAAGGTTTTAAAGATGTAAAAGGCTGGCTCAGTTCCTTTATCTGGAGCGAGCGCAAACCACGGCTGCATTTCTTTGCGCTACAACTACTAGGGTCAATGGGAGTACTGGACTTGCTTAAAGCTCCAGTCGGCAAGTCTGGCAGATTGAGTGGACTTAGGCAAAATTTTGAATGTTTACAACTCTCATGCCCCTTCCCCCACCATCAACGGATACCCTCCCACCGACTCACCGAGTTCAGTGCGTGTGCAGGTTTTCTGTGAACGCGCCCGTCTCATCAGGATCCATCAACACCATGGAGTATTTGGAGGTATGCTGCCTTGGCTAATCTACCGATAGATTGCAATTGCTAACGTCATTTATACTCTAAATGAGCTTACTTGATCTGTTAGTGTTTTGAAAGTGAGATACATCCGCCATCACTCTTCGTTACTGCGCGAACTTCAGGCGTGTGCATGTGATTGTAACATGCGCGAGGGGTGGCGTGTGCCCGATCTGTGATTGACAGTCAGATCTCACACCCCCCTGCGCTGATTGGACCCGATAAACAGGGAGCTGTGGATTTTTGCAAAACAAAAAACACGCTCCAGGTGGAGTTAGAAACTCTGTTTTTTTTTCTAAAACCACTTTATTTATGTTGTTCTGTCGGATTATAGTGTCGAATTCACTGAATATGATCAAAAAAATGTTGCCGACGGCAGCTTTAAAGGGTCACTTCACCCATTTGCATTAAGGTTTGTATTGTTAGAAACCCAGTCATATATTATAATGATGGTGGAATTTTGCTTGTTTTTTTTATGAGATGGGAGAAAAAAGGATTTAAGTGTTTTACTTCCGTCCTATCGTGACGTAAATATCGTCATTTTGCGTCACGATAGGACGGAAGATAAATTTCATTGAAAAGTGTATAGACTACAAACATTAGCTCATTATTATTCAAGGGTGTGGGACCCACTCACCCTACAGGCCTATTACAGATCAGTGGGTGGGACTTCACTTGCAGAAACCGAAATCAATATCCGCCATCTTGTTTTTGGAAGCTAAGCTAACGAGCGCTGTGGAGATAGGAAGTATGACAATGACTGAAGAAACTATACATGATATGGAAGAAGAGGATTTTGAAAGTCTGCTGCTCGAATCCGATGTCCGTGGCTATCTTTACGAGCCGCAATATAGTGAAGAGCAGCTGAGGCTGATGGAGGAACAGGAGGCGGCTGCCTGTCGCGGTCGAGGAGCCCGGACTGGCTCGAGCTGAGGCGGACTGCTGTGCCTGTGCTCTCGCTGTGCGCTACGGACACAGATAGAGTCCGTCTGCTGCAGAGAATTTCAACGAAGGGACGTTTGTGTTGTGATGTGAACCACCATAGTTTCGCCTGACTGAACATCCAGGTATCATGCAGTAATACACCATATTCAGAAAGAAATACAAACGAGGAGTAATTCACTAATGAATTTGCCAATGTAACTTAACGTTAACGGGGTTTGTTGTTGTGGGAAGAAGGAGGCTGGAATCGGCGAACATTTAAACATTTTAATAGTAAAATGAACAAATACACAACGAAAGTATAAGCCAACAGCCCCTCATTGAAGACTGAAGTCCACACACAACATAAAATCAGGCCTGTTCCTCTCTCGATCTGCCGTTTATGCTTCCGCTCCTCTGTGAGAGATACGAGACCGGTCGGTGTGTCTCTTTACTTTCATTATCACTTACTAGAAATTTTGCGTGAAATGAATTTCAAACTCTGGTGGCAGCTAACGTTAGCCTTGTTGACGAAAGAATGATTTCTTTGATGTGCGCGCAGTTCCGGATTAGTGGGTGTGGCTTGCGGAGCTGTGCAATGTGGTGCATTGTGGGTGTTGTAGTCTTTCATACAAATGCACCCTTCGGTTATTTTCTGTCTTTTCTCGGTCAAGAGGGCAACAAATTAAAAAATTATTTTACATTTCGACTACATATATGATCCACTTTCAATAAAGATTCATGTTGAAATGGGTGAAATGCTCCTTTAATATTAAGCTATACCAGTGGTCTGGCACATCCAAGTTATGTTTCTGATTGGGTTGCTCTTGATAACTGTTCTAATTGGTTAGATCTTGAACAATCAGTGTCTAAACTTCCCCTTGTGGATTTGTTGTTTTTCAAAAAAAATGTGAACTCGTATTGTAGAATTGTGATAACCCTGTAACTATAAAAACACCTAAGGCATGGAGGGCTGTTTGTCGTTTCGAGGGAAGAACTAAGTTAACTTCTGCTGTCACACCAATTGTGAACAATCTGGACTTTCCTCCAGGCAGATCTGATGGGAGGTTTAAATTTTGGGTAAACCATTAGTCGGCTAATAGACTTGTTTGATGTCTTTTGAGGAGTTGATGCAGTTGCTTGGATTATTAAGGAGAGAAACTACAGGCAATATTCAAAATTTGTGTCATTCAAAACTGGCCATTTTGATATTTGGCCCTTTTTGGCTTTTTATAAAGTGTTATTTCAAACTAGTGGACAGAAAACACCCAAAATACACACCCACAAATAAACTTTATTTATTTGCATCTGTAGATTTTAATTAAAGTATATTATATTTAAAGGCAGTTTTCTCAAAATTAGTTTTTCATCCTACATTGAGCCAGAAATACACCAAACTTTACAGTTTTATTCTTATCTATATTATGAAGGTTTTTACATAGGGGTTTGTTCCTATATAATTTTCCTGATTTTATACAACATTTTATTCCTAAAAAAATGGCAAAAATGTAATTATTTTTTTGGCTGTTGACAGTATTTTCTAATTTATGGAGTGATAGAGATATCAAATACCCCCTCCGTAAAAACCTTTGGCTCTAATATATCAAATAAATGAAACCATTTTAAACCTGATTTCTCACTTTATGGCATGATAAGGGTCTAAAACGTTTTAAGGATTTTTATAAAGACGGGGTTTTTTGTTCTTTTAAAGATCTAATTAGCGAGTTCGGTCTCCCGTCTTCACATCTTTTTAGGTATTTTCAAATTAAACTGTGTAAAATTTTTATTTCCCAGTTTTCCACAACTTCCTCCTGAGCAGACATGGGACAGTCTTTAACGATTGGATTTTTCACAAAGATCTTTAATTTCAAAAGTCTATGGTACTATCCAGTCCTATGATGACCATTTAACCACTAGGACGAAGGAGGCATGGGAGAAAGAGTTGGGTCTGGCCTTTGAAGTTGACTGGTGGGACTCTGTTTTAAACGGTATTCACAAAGCCTCAGTATGTGCCCGCTTGACTTTAATACAATTTAAGGTAGTGTTCAGCTGTCATTATTCTAAAACCCGACCATCACAAATTTCCCTAATACAATTGATGTCTGTGACAGATGCTTTGGTTCGCCCTGTAATCTTGCACATATGTTTTTCTTCTGCCCAACTCTAGGAAATATTTGCCAAACTTATTTTAACACCATGTCTAAAGTGCTCCTCAAGACCATTGATACTTCTCCGCATATAGCCATTTTTGGTACTCCTCAAGAATACCACCGTTTCTCATCAGTACAGTAAGAGGTACTGGCTTTCACTTCCTTGATAGTGAGACGCCATCTCCTTCTTAATTGGAAAGCAACAAATGCCCCGTCCAATACACTTTGGACCACTGATGTCATGTCCTTTCTGAAATTGGAAAAAATAAGATACTCTAAACAAGGTAATCTCGCCAAATTTTACAATAAATGGCAACCATTTATACTATTTTTCCAGGCTAACTAGGCCTAACTCCAACTCTAACCATTTTTTTTCGTCTTCTTCTTTGTTTGTTCTTTTTTCTTTTGTTTTATAAAAGGTTGTACACAAATATGTTTGTTATTGGCATCCAAATGTCCTTCATTGTTTTTTGTGTGCATACCAATAAAAACACATGGAACAGAAACCTGATTTCATCCAATGTTCTGTGCATATTTAATTAGACAACGCCTCATTTGCATATTTAAACATAACATTTCAGAAAACTTGTAATACAAAAAATGTTTGCTTATTAATGTAATCAATCAACTGGTGAAGTATGGTGATATTTATTAGTTGTTTTTTTACCCTATTCACATGGGTTGTCTCTCTTTAAAGCAGGACCTTTTCCGTTATTTACAGATTAGAAACTATATTCTGAAAGATACTTCATTATGTAATAACAGAAGTCTGTCTCCTCTAGAAAGTCAGTGAATCTGTTATACAAGTATTTTTCTTAATTGATTTATTGATTCATTAATTTATGCTTTCTGCTAAAGTTGCAAAATGTTCAATAAACATATTTGAAAAATAAAGTATTTTTGCATATGCCTGTGATTGTTCCTGAACTCATTTAGATTAAAATGTTTTCTCTCTCTCTCACACCCCCCCCCCCCACACCCCAAAAACACACACACACACACACACACACACACCACACACACACACACACACACACACACACAACACACACACACACACACACACACACACACACACACACACACACACACACACACACACACACACACACACACACACAACACAAAGCATCTCTTTAATTCAAGTTTAATAACTTCAAAATTTAAAGGCGCAATATTTGTATATTAATCAAATTTGTTCACATACAGAATTTGTCAGAGAAAAAACAAATATGTAACATTTTACAATAAATGAGAATACACGAAGAGGGAGAAAACAGACAGAAACAAACAGTTAATAGCCCTCAAACACAGATGAGACCCCATAAAGAGATATTCAAACATAACGCATGTTGGTATTTTTATGCTAAGCATTATCTCTAAATAGAAAAGCTGAGATTCTGAAAAATCATGTAAATCTAAGAAGATCCAAACACAAACATTGATTCATTTAGTTCAGCTGGTTGATTATTTTTCTAAATATTCAAAGCTCAACTTACACAATGAGAATGTTGGTGTTTGTTTGCAGAACGTTGGGTGGATGTGAATTTACTTCTCAAACACACTGCTCTGGTTAGTTGAAGGCAGGTGGATAAGCAAGTGTGTCCGTGTGTGTGTGTGTGTGTACACCAGTGGCCCTTATATATTTACTGTGCAGATTCTTGCATATCACAATATTAGGGGTCTCATCTAGCTAACAGTCATACACACAATTTAAAAAGGCATACAAATTAGCACTGACATACTGCATTAGATGGCAGAAACAGGTAAGTGAAGGAGGGGAAAAACAACCACACGTTCATACAAATCACATAGAACTCTCTTCACAGTAAAGTATTACATAGTTACACTTGATACAAGGGTCTTATGTCAATTTTTGCATTAAAGCATACATTTTAAAAACTGTACTGTAAATATCTCTTTTTTCCCCTAAGTACTAAATCATAAAACAAGTGTACTAACCTGTGCATGGTTAAACAACATTAAATTCTGAAAGGTAAGTCCTGAAACTCCTACCTGACTGGCAGCTTGTAGACAAATAAAGGGACTTCAGAGTACACATGGTTCAGAATATGTGCTTCATAGGGGGAAAATAATAATTTTTTGTTGTGTTGACAATGTCATTTTTTAACCATCAAACAAAAACTATTACTTGTTCCTCCTTGTGCTTACTCTTACTATGTGATTATTTTTTAGAGAAGATGTCCTCAACACTAATACATTGTAATTGTAAATATACTATATTATGATCTATATTCTAGGAGCAACATGTAAAAACTAGCTGTTGTTCAGTGTAACAATCTCTTTTTCCCTAAAGTTGAGACCCCATGAGACCAGAACTGATAAGTCTGAGAAATGGAGGACAGGGAGTATCTTCAGACTATGGCATCATTCAAGCAAATGGGGCAAGTTAAATGTAAGCGTGTACATCCACTGTCCTCAGGTAAACCTCGCAATGTGCACACATACTCTCAGGACAGCAGGTGAAATCAGTTTGTTGTGCATGGTGTCAAATCTGTTAAAAAGTCACCTGGATTAAATGGACATGCTCTCGGCTAAAATATGGTTACATTTTGTTTAAAAAAAAAAAAAATATATATATATATATATATATATATATATATATATATATATATATATATATATATATATATATATATATATATATATATATATATATATATATATATATATAAGTTATTTAAGCCTTTACAGAGCTTTTAAGAGAATGCTTCACTACAAGTCTTTACTATCAAGCTAAAGAGGATACAAACAAAAAGAAACCAACAACTTTCCTTTACCTAATGTAATAAACCATAAAAAAAACTTGGATTCAAACCCATTGTATGTAACAAGACATTCTATTGAAGCAATGATAAAATGTTTTTATCCACTACATTTTGTCCATTACAATGTAAATGTACACTACCTCTCTTATAAGAAAGCTGTCATTGAAAAAAAAAAAATTGACCTATTAATATGAATGACCATTCCAAGCCCTGATTGGCTGACTGCATAGGAACTGATCAGCAGCGACTCTAAGGTTCGATATCAAGGTGATTTCACCAAGTCAAAATTGAAGCCAACACTAGTAGTAATGAGCACAAAAGCAGTGCTGTGACTATTTCACCAAACATTTTGCTGTGTTCAAACTGCAATTCTAGCCACACACTAACAATGAGGAAACAAGCTTGTAGCACCTAAGAAGAATTAATACAGTATCCAAAAACATTTTACGATAAATACAAATTCAAATAGTACAATTAGTACATTGTTCTAAGTTATTGCAGAAGCTCACCCACTGACCTAAAAACAATTCACCAAGAGGGTGAGCTCCAAGTGATATGGCAGAACTAAGTGCATTTGTGTAGGTATGTGCAGTGTTTGAGATGTGTGTGGGGGGCATATGCAGACATTAGTCGCTTAATTTCAGGCTCTTTCCAATTTGAGGACATGTATTGCTTAGCATGTGGTCCATGGGAAATGTAGAAATGCATGATAAAGAGTGACCTCTTTTGGACACACACAAAGCACAATCAGACTATAAACTGACCTGCAGCCCAGCTGAGCGCTACGGCAAAGCAGATTCAAGCCCTTTAAAAACAACTACAGTCACCAGAATCCTTTGAGACGGATATCTTTTACACTCTTTTTAGTTGTGGAAGCATGTTTTAGATCCTTGACATGGAGTGATACAGTGTTGGGATAGATGACAGAGGAAGAGTAGCAGTGGGGTTGATTGAGAATCGAGTCCTGCACTTGTATAACATTCTAAAGCCTAAACATCTTTCCGTTCTACCTGGAGATCATGGAGCTGGACTGTGATTGGCTGGAAGATGTGGTGGCGGCGCTGAGCTGAGAGAAACCACTGTGGCTAGATTCCAGGCTGGTCATTGAGCCCCTGAGATTAGAACAGAGTAAAATAGAATGTAAGAAATTAATAAGCCTAAAGACTGTACATACAATTCTGTAAAAAAAGAGAAATTTTTTTCGTATCAAAGGAAATGTTTAGGTTCAAGATTTTTTTTTTTTAAAGCTGCATCCCTTAATTGGTTTTATCGGTTCATGTTCAGTCAAACACCCAGAGCTTAAGCAGGACATGCAGTTAGGAAAGTAGCCAAACAAAAGAAAATAAGATAAGTATTTTCTCATATTTGACATGAGTGCCAAAATCCCTGAAAATTTTAATTTATATGTGCTTAAAAAAATATTTCTCGCAGAATATGTAAGGCATATGTAGGGCAAGTAAAAAACAAAAATAGAGCAAATATTAAAGTTATCAAAGCCCATGTGAGTTTAGAATACACACACAAAAACAAAAGATGTAAACCTTACAGGCAGAGTATTAAATTAATACACACCCCCAGCTAAATGTCGCCAGAGATCGGCATTCTGACACTGCGACCTTCATGATTTATCTACTTTTTTTCTTTGTGTTGCAATTATTCTGCTTATTGTAGAAAATAGAAGTTTATATTCCATATTCATAATTGTGACCAGTCTGTTTATAATGCGATAGACCTGTATTTTCATGGACCTTGTCTCAATCCTTCCTCGGCACAGACCGTTTCTACCGTTCGCCTTTAAAGGTCATGCATATCAGTACAAGGTCCACCCCTTTGGGTTGGCCCTGTCTACTTGAGTTTTTACCAAAGTCGTAGACGCTGCCTTTGTCCTCTTGAGGAAAGCAGGTATTCACTTCCTCAACTGCCTTGACGACTGGCTAATATTAGCTCACTCTCAAGAGTTGTGGTGTGTGCACAGGCACCTAGTCAGACTGGGTCTTCTGGTCAACTGGGAGAAGAGCAAGCTCTCCCCTGTGCAGAGTATTTATTTTCTCGTGTGGAGTTGGACTCTGTAGCAATGACAACAAATCACTCAGAAGACCGTGCTTGAATACGTTCAAGTACAAGACAGCGGTCTCTCCCAAATACTTTCAAAGGCTCCTGGGGCATTTGGCATCTTCAGCCGCTGTAACGCCGCTCGGATTTGATGCATACACTGTAAAAAATGTCAAAATCTGACAGTAACACTGTTTTCCTTTTAAACAGTAATGTAATACAGAAAACAATGCATTCTAGACAACATTTTCCACCGTAAGCAATTACTGTTAATTTACAGTCCATTTTCAATACTAATACTGTTTTTAAAGGTGAACTAAGTAACTTTTTTACCTTAACCGAACAGCTTTGGAGTCATTGTAATGTTTATATTACTGATTTCGTGTTGAATGGTGGTCGTCCCCCATCCCCCCATCCCCCAACATCAGGAAGTGTCGCGTGATATCAGGTCTCGCGATGTAACGAATTGCTTTACGGCAAGAAAGATCTGCTAAAATGAGCATCAAACAGAAATAACCCGGCGCAGTATACATGTGGTGTTCGAGGCGCACATACAATACAGACTGCCGACAGTTCAACAGGGCGCGCACAGCTCTTAAAGGGGCCACACCTTATTTTCACTCGTTACAGCTTCCATCCTACTGAACAGGTACCGGTGTACAGGGGGAGGGGATCAGGCCGTGAGTGCAGAGACATGTGTGCATGATATTTACGACAGTACAAGTATCCCACAGCGACTCTAGGGGTCACTGTTTGACAAAAACGGAAATCCTGCATAGTGCTGCTTTAAGCATTAAGGTTTTGTACTGTGGTATGCAATGCGTTGTGGGCTGGTTCATTTGAAGCAAAAGCATGATGGCACGGAGTGTTTCACAGTGAATATAGGAGTTTTTGAGTACAAATCTTCGCCTGTCCGTGTTCACGGTGCTCATGACAGGAATATGTATGGAAAATAGAAGAAAACCAAATCGAAGCGGTGAGGAGAGAGAACTTTGAAACTGACTGCAGAGGAACGCATTCTTTTTTAAAACTGTCTCATGACTGATGAACAGTAAGTGAAACTGAAAAAGAGGCAGCTGAAACTAACCTGTCCGTGTTCGCATCACTTACGTATGACGAGAATATATGTGACAGTTTGAAACTGACTGCAACGAGGAGTGCGTTCTTTTAAAACTGGAGGATTTTGTTGGAGTGTTTTCTTCTCACATCCAAATCACTCGAACGGTGAGTGACTGATGAGCGGAAACTAAAAAAGCCGGAATGGCGCTTGAGGTTGCTTATAAGTGAGTGATTATAAACGCATTAAACGGAGAGAGTAAAATCCTTTCTGTGTTTATTACAGGCTTTCAATCTGTGTGTTTCTTGGTGGCACTCAGCCTGATGGTTTTGGTCATAGTGCTCGTTGTCAATTTTTGTGTGTTCTTGCTTATAAATAAATGTTCAGGTTTTTATTAGCCTATTACTGTTGCCTGTGTTTTTTTTTTTAAATTTCCAGTATTAATACCATAGAATTACAGTATATTGCTGGCAACTCTGCTGCCAGTATTTTACTGTAAATTGAAAAATACAGATTTTTTGTTTTTACAGTAATACGCTGTAATGCATTTTCACAGAATGAATACTGTCGAATTACAGTAGATTTCTGCAGTCTGTGCTGGTGTATTTTCAGAAAATTTGGACTTAACCGCTCAATTCAAAAGGATTATTTTTACAATCTCTTCATGAAGCGTCAAATTGTTAGTGGTTAGTAGAATGTCAATAGAGGGACAGAAATCTTTAAATCTTTAAGATTTCCTTAAAAAAGATCTGCATTTGTGTTCAGAAGATTAACAAAAGTCTTACAAGTTTGGAACAACATGAGTAAATGATGGCAGAATTAAAAAAAATATTGTGAACTAACCCTTTAAGGCATGTTCACAACAAGTGTGTTGCAATAATTGATAAAAGTTTGCAAACACACTTGCTATAGTTGGCTAAAAACTATATAGACAATGTAAATCTTAATTTTCTGAAAAAAAAAATATGCATGCCTAAATTAAATCAAAATGCACTCCCATCATTCACATGCTTCATTGCAAAATACAACCCACCACAACAACTGAAATGTTGTCAATCTTCTGGAACGGAACTATGGAAATAATAAAAAATTGTGTGACTTAATAGTACTGTAATACAGGAGTCCAAGGTATTTTGGTAATAAGTAGTCCAAGTTAATACTTCTATTGATATACATATGCAGCAGACATGATATAAGGCAAGTATAATACAATTCCCTGCTATATCACATCTTTTCTCTGATTATTTGCTGCCAGTTTTTCATTATCCATGTAAAGGTACCATGAAACTGGAAAAAAAAAAAAAGGTAGAGATGCATTGTTTTTTTTTTTTTAAATCTTACAGTGCCAAAAAGTCAGACTTGGTGTGAACAGGCCTGACGTCCCATAAAAATCAAGTCACTGATTCTTGCAATAAGCCTAAGGGACAAAACAAAAGTCTCCGAAAATTGACCATGTAAGGAAACAGGTTTTTATGAAAATGTTTTTCTAAATATTTAGTCAGACAACTTCTCCGTCAGATGCACTAAAAAGCATGCTATTTTAATTTGATCCATCAATTATATAATGGTGTTCAGCATTTACTATTATGAACAATCCAGTTAATAAATTCCTTAGTTCTCTTCCCTCCTTTTTAATATTTAGCTTTTCTAACCAATGTTCGTAGGTAAATAAGACATATCAAAAATATCATCAGTGGGCTCAGCCGCGGCACTCTCAGCCGAAATCTTCCAGCAATAGACCTGATCTGAGGACAGTTATATTAGCTAAGAAGGCTTCGGCTAAGAAGAAGTCCTGACGCTGTGGCGGGCAGTACACTGAGGGTGGTCCCCCACAGTGGTGGGCCCCGGAGCAGGCTCTGGTAATGGAACAAGAGGTGAAAGCGCTCCTTCAAAAGGAGGCTATAGAACGGGTTCCTCCTCCCAGTCTGGAGTCAGGTTATTACAGCCGATATTTCATCGTTCCAAAGAAGGATGGGGTGTTGCGTCCAATTTTAGACCTGCACCTTTTGAATCGCTCGGTAGCGAAGCTAAAATTCAAGATCAAGCAGATCGTGTCACAAATCAGATCCGAGGACTGGTTTGTCACGATAGATCTAAAGGACGCGTACTTCCACATTTCCATCCTTCCACAACACAGGAAGTTCCTGAGGTTCGCCTTCGGGGGCGAGGCCTACCAGTACAGGGTTCTTCCATTTGGCCTAGCTTTATCTCCCCGCACTTTCACGAAATGCATGAATGCAGCATTGGTGCCTCTGAGGCTTCAGGGCATTCATATCCTCAATTACATCAACGATTGGTTCATTTTAGCCCAGACAGAGCAGATGGCGGTTCGGCACCGAGATGTCGTTCTCGCTCATATCAGAAAGTTGGGGTTGAGGCTTAACGCGAAGAAAAGTGTTTTATCTCCTTCTCAGAAAACCACTTTTCTGGGGGTCGTTTGGGATTCGGTTTCGATGCGGGCGCGACTCTCTCCGACCCACATCGCTTCGATTCTCTCAGCTGTGAAACAAGTAAACCTAGGCCAGCTACTCACTGTAAAGCAGTTTCAGAGACTGTTGGGTCTGATGGCAGCAGCATCCAACGTTATACCTTGCGGCTTGTTGTACATGAGACCACTACAGTGGTGGCTCAGGACCAAGGGGTTCTCCCCGAGGGGAAATCCGCTCCGCACGTTCAAAGTCACGCAGCGCTGCCTTTGTGCTCTGGTCGTGTGGCAAGAAACTTGGTTCCTATCCAAAGGTCCTGTGTTGGGGGCTCTGTCGTCGCGTAACGCTTACGACGGATGCTTCACTCACAGGGTGGGGGTGGTCATGAGTGGTCATCCAGCCCAAGGTCTGTGGCAGGACCATCATCTATCATGGCACATAAATTGTCTAGAGATGTTGGCGGTGTTTCAGGCTCTGAAACACTTCTTAGCAGACCTGAGAGGTCATCATGTGTTAGTTCAGTCAGACAACACGTCGGTGGTCTCTTATATAAATCATCAGGGGGGCCTGCGGTCTCGCCTTCTTTACAAGTTGGCCCGTCAGATCCTCCTGTGGTCCCAAGGGAGGTTACTGTCACTCAGAGCAATGTATCTTCCTGGGTATTTAAATGTGGTAGCAGACTCCCTGTCGAGGCAGGGGCCGAGGCCGGGGGAATGGAGACTCCACCCCGAGGTGGTGGAGCTCCTTTGGTTGAGTTTCGGTCGCGTCGAGGTGGACCTATTCGCTTCCAAGGAGACCACGCATTGTCATATGTGGTTCTCCATCAGTCATCCAGCCCCTCTGGGGTTGGACGCTATGGTGCAGCCGTGGCCGAGGTCACGTCTGTACGCCTTTCCCCTGATTGCTCTGCTACCGGGAGTTCTGGAGAGGGTTCGCTGGGACGGGGTCAGTCTACTACTAGTAGCCCCGTTCTGGCCGGCCCAAGTATGGTTTGCGGACCTGGTTTCTCTCCTAGACGGCTCTCTTTTGGCGCTCCCCGTCAGGAGGGACCTACTCTCTCAGGCGGGCGGCTCGATATTTCATCCCCACCCAGAATTGTGAAAGCTGTGGGCTTGGCCTCTGAGGGGGCCCAGCTCATAGATGCTGGTCTCTCAACCGAGGTTGTTGAGACCATTCTTCACTCCAGAGCTCCATCCACGAGGAAGCTTTATGCCTTGAAGTGGAAACTTTTCACTTCTTGGTGTGGAGAACACCTGCAGGACCCAGTTAACTGCCCAGTGGGTGCAGTGCTGGAATTCCTGCAGGAGCGCTTCTCCACAGGGTTATCCCCCTCCACACTAAAGGTGTATGTGGCGGCACTAGCGGCCTACCACATCCCTTTCAGTGGAGTTTCTCTTGGGAGACACCCACTTATAACTTGTTTCCTTCGTGGCACATTGAGGCTGAGGCCAGCAGTTCGCACGAGGGTGCCTCCCTACGAGGGATCTGGCCATTGTATTAGAAGGTCTTTCCCTAGCTCCTTTCGAACCTATCGAAGAAGTTCCTGAGAAGTTTCTCACTTTTAAAACTATCTTTCTTCTTGTTATCTCCTCTGGAATTTTCACCTGGCATGGCTAAGGCTTTTCTGCACCCTAGACCAGGTTACGTTCCCAAGGTCCCTACTAATGTTGTTAGACCTACAGTTCTGCAGGCATTCTGTCCTCCTCCTTTTTTGTCATCAGACCAGGAGAAAACTTAATTTACTCTTGGGCCATCTAGGAAAGGGTGTCCTGTGTCTAAACAAAGAATGAGCAAGTGGGTGGTCGAGGCTATCTCACTTGCTTATGAGTCGGCTCTCTACCAGGAATATGGCTGCTTCTAAAGCTTTTCCCTCAGTGATGTTTGTGATGCGGCTGGATGGTCCTCACCGCATACTTTTATTAAGTTCTATGACCTAGACTTAAAGGGCACCTATTATGCCCCTTTTTACAAGATGTAATATTGGTCTCAGGTGTCCCCAGAATGTATTTGTGAAGTTTCAGCACAAAATACCCCACAGTTAATTTATTATAACCATTTGAAAATGTCATTTTTGGTGCCTGTTTTAAAAGACCTGTTTTGGTATATACCACCTTAAATGTAAAAGAGCTGCATATCCCTGCCCTGCCTTTGGATGAGGGCGTAACTTGATACCTATGGCAATATACACAGTCGGTAAAAGCAGAAGCTGAGAGTGAGTGAGAGACCCGCTGTTTTGTATGGCATTCAGCCGTACATGTTTGAATCAGACCCAGATGATGAAGAGACTCCGGCAGAAGAAACACAAATGAGAATGGACCAGGACGTCTCGGAATGGTTATTTGATACATGTATGTACTTATAGAGTTGTAATCGCGTCCCCTTTGCAATTATGGATGTGCAACACACACAGACACACACAAACTGTGATAATGTTGGCGCAATTTTTTGAAACTACAAACACAAATACTGTGATAACGTTTGCTACGTACAAACGAAATTACATTTATGCGAGGGACCTGTTGCGTCATGTTTACATTGTCGTACAGGTGCTTATGTGGCAAATGTGAGAAGATGGCTACAGAACATACACAGTTTTTAATACAATATCTTTAAAAATATATTTATAAACGTGGGTTACACACTATACAAACAAGGTTTAAATTATATACACAGAGACATCCTACGACGACGAAAACAACTTTAGACGCATTTGTTGTTGAATTGGCTGACATTGACTGAAATGACTGTTTGCTCAAAAATCATAAAATACACTTACTTCTTCTGGAGGTGATGTTGGATTGCAAACAGTAGGCAACGATCCACACTTGAGGATTAACTTTGAAGCAAGACCTGCTTTGAATTGACCCTCGTTCACAAAACGGTCAGTCAGAAAATGATTCACGCAAACAAACGTATTTTGGAAGTTTAAGTGGCGCCTTTCCTTCGTAAATAAAATCCATCCACTGCGTTTTCAGTGGCTCTGATGTCGGAAATGTACATTATTACATCCCACAACAGAACACTTATGTTTCTAAGGAGAGATTACCGGCTGTAGTTGAAACAATGGAGGATGTACAGATCACCGAGGGCGGGGTCTATGCCAAAACCAGTGTCAATCAAACCACGTCGGTGGGGCTTGCGCAATTCTATGTCACAAAGCACCGAATCTGAGAACAGCTTGTTCTGAGACAGTGCTTATGCTTTATTGATTTTTATCATTCTAGGGTGGTTTTGCTCACACACTGCCAACACACATTTATGTTCAAACACCATGTAAAAGTGAATTTTGCATAATAGGTGCCCTTTAAGCTCTACCCCTGGGGCACAGGTGCTCTCATCCTCTGGGCGCTAGTTCTCACATGACGGTCACTTGGTCCTATGGCGACGTGGGTATTCGCGTTCCCACAGCGCTTGACGCAGCTCGTAGTTCCCTTGAAAGGTTGCTCGGTTACGTATGTAACCTTAGTTCCCTGAGAATGAAACGCTGCGTCGTTCTGCCATACTCCCGGCATTCCCGTTAGCACTTCCTTCAGGCCTATCAGAAGCTGATGCGCTTGTGTTTTTGGGGTGCTTTATAGTTCCTGGTCGATGACGTCACCCGCCTATGACGTCTCATCTCTCCATTGGGCTGATTCGATACGTGCTTCATGACGCACAACGCAGGGGCGTTCCCACAGCGCTTTACGCAGCGTCTCGTTCCCTCTCAGGGAACTAAGGTTACATACATAACCGAGACGTTTTCCTCCGTGGGTGCTCATGGGCGCACAAAGTCCTCGCTCTAGACTAGGTACTGAAAGAGTTATAGGAACTACGGTCTGAGGAACTAAAAAATCCCCAACTTAGTCCGGTCGGAACACGCGAAAAAAAGGGTTATAGGAACGTTAGGTTCTAGGAACTGCAAAAGTCCCTCCGGTCGGAAAGCGGCTTAGACTAGGTACTGAAAGATTTATAGGAACTACGGTCTGAGGAACTAAAAAATCCCCAACTTAGTCCGGTCGTAACACGCGAAAAAAAGAGTTTATCCCCATCTGTCAATTCAATCCAGATTATTTCTTTTCAAATTTAAAAAAAAAAAAATAAATAAAAAAAAAAAAAAAAAAAAAAAACAATAATATAAGGAACTCTTTTTCTCATGTGTATTTTTATTCTCGCCGCTCCCGCGGCAGTAAAATTCGGATGCGTATTTGCTGCCTTTTACCGCTAAGGCGCTACAATCAGAGACTTTGAAAGGTGTCCGTTTATTACTCTCTCTATTATATAGAAATAGTCTTGTAGTTCGTGTGTATGGTAAGACTAAATTATTATTGCTATGTCTAGTTTGAAATGAATGTACTTGTGAAATAGGGATAAACAAACTCTGAAAAGAGTCTGGTAGATCTTGTGTGTGTGTGTGTGTGTGTAATATTTTATTATATATATATATATATATATATATATATATATATATATATATATATATATATATGTGTGTGTGTGTATATGTATATATATATATATATATATATATATATATATATATAATATATATATATATATATATACACACATATACACAAATATTATATATTATTTACATCAGGTTACCGTAAGTTAGCTAACGTTAGTGAAGTGTTGGTCACGTAAGTTATCGCTGCAATTAACCTATTATCTTCCAATAAAAATTTACTAAACATGGCTACATAACATATAACTACAGACTAAATTCACGAGAGGTCGGCTAATGTGTGTAAAAGTAAAAAAAATACAGTAATTTCATTAATTTACCAGCGAGCATACTTCGGAAGCACTGAAAATGAATGGGGTTCAATGCTGGAACTATAAGTGTTTGGAACTATCGGCTGCTCCACGACACGCGTTACTTCCGCATTCCTAAGTTCCTATGGCGGTCTATGGGAGTGTCAGAACTCTCTCTCTTCATGGCTCCGGCTGTTATAAAAAAAAAAAATTCAAGTGAAAGCGCCGCCGCGTTTGTCGAACTCTAGTTCAACATGCCAGAATAAAACCCAATTTTAGAACAATGCGTAGCGCCACTCGGTGTGCCAAAACACTTAATTATAAACATCAATATTTCGTTCAAAAACATCTCAAAATGCTTTGTGACATTTTGAAAAGCCGTGAATGTATTAAGGCCACTGGAACCATGATCGTAACAGAAACGTGCTGCATGTTATCTCTCAATACAGGAGCAGAAGCGCCGGTTCATATATAGATTGATATAAATTCAGTCAATCTGTTGGATAATATTTGTTCCTTTGTGTAAAATGGAAATGCATGGAAATTCTATTTTATAAATAGCCCGTGTTTATTCGGGATTTGAACTCGTGTCATCTAAATTATAGAAACCACTTAAGTTCTACCACTCGACCACGACTTTTCTCACTGAGAATTGCCCAGAACTTCGGTTGTTCATCAGTCAGTGTGCGCGCACACGAGAGAAGCGCTCTTCAATCCTCTCATTCCTCAATAGTTTAGCGTTATTGCACCTAATTTATTTCCCCTGACTGCGAGAGAGGCCTATTTTAACTTTTGATTCATAAAATGTTCTGCTCTAAAAGTTTGTTATATTCTGTTTAAATGTAGGCCTACTTTTACTTATAGGTATAGCGGAGGATTTTCTTTTTCCGGGTGGGTAGCCTATACTATTGGTCCACCTAAGTGTCAATCATTCTGGTGATATGTTTACGTAAGGCCGTCGTACGTGCTCGTCCCTATGTAGTTTTCACTTTCAGGTGTATTATGTGTGATGAGTTATGGTTTCAGCCATTCCTTTGAAAATGGCTGAGGGTCGAAAGAGAAAAAATGTATACGAAGTGTATGATAAGAAGAGAAAGGCCGCAGCATATAGAAACAAGAGTGATTTTGGGTGAATATATCACACGCTGGTGTGCACTAAAAGCACAGGTTGGGCTTCCCACTGATGCCGCAGTCGCGAAGATTCTACTAGACAAGTTTGTCATGCTATTTGGAAAAATCCATTTAAAATCACTGCTAGTAAAAGTTAATGTAAGCTATGATTAGCGATGCTAGCCCTGGAGAGGGCGGGTCTTCTCTAAAATTCGGAAAGATCCTCCGCTATACCTTTAATTAAGTTTTGCTTTCGTTAAATTTAACCGAATCTGTTGTAGGCTAAATTATGTTTAGTTTTATTATTTTTTGTTCTAAAAGTTTGTTCTATTCTGTTTCGTTAGTTTATTTTTATTTTATTTTTTACATATTCAATCAGTCTCATTCTTGTTTTTTTTTTTTACAAGACCTTGTGCTGTGTTTTTTAATAAACAGATACAAACAGAGATATATAGCCTAATAGTTCGTACAAATAAACGTCTATATGTATAGGCTACTACTATGTATACTATAAATTGTATGATCATTTGTTTAAATAAGATTAACAAAATTGTCTGTCTTTAATAATAAAATTTTTACTTTAACATGCAGTTTCAACTTCACCAAATCTTTGTTTGTTTCATTATTATAGCCTACAGAAAATGCAAATAGCTCTTGTTTTAATTTTTCATGTTTCATGGAAATTGCCATAGTTGTAGTATTTCATTCTTACTATTAATTGACATTAGCCCCGCACTTACATTTCAAAATGCGGCAATTGCGGCTGTTTTGCTAAATGTCCCTTTGCGCCACCTGGCGGTTATTTCGTGAACAACTTTGAAATGTGACTAGTTTATTTTTGCCGCGGTGGATTTGCCGCGGCACGAGTCGCGGCAGTAATAGGCATTCTGGTTGGCTACCTACTGTAGGCCACTGTGGCGAAGATAAAAACCTTGTAATTATTTTCTTTGTTATTCAAAAATAAGAACAAAAATACACATTACATATACACTACATAATATACAAACGAAATACACCTACTATAGCTGAAAAAATAAATCAGCTTATTTAACAGGTGTCATTCAAAAAAGAAATGAAATGAACAAATATAAAAATAAAGCGAGTATAGAGTTCTCTTACGAGAGGTTCTCTCGTATTGCTTAAGTTTAGCTTACGCTACGGGAAAGATTCATCTTCTCGAGATATTGAAGCCAAAAATTATACTTAATTTTCTATACATTGTCAACAGTGGCGGCGCCAGAGATTTTCTGTTGCAGGTGCTATGGGGATGCTCAAAACTTATAGACTAATAGACGGTGCTTTGAATTTTGGGCCGATTGTTCGGTTTGGTTGACGGGGGTGGGGGGGGGGTCGATAGGTTTTCATGCGCACACACGCACATTTACACACACACGCACAAGGTCTCCCGCTCTCTCTGTCTTGCGTGCTATATACGTTTGGAGCTTAGATTCCGGGAGATTTGAACTAATTTGCGGCCATCAGGGAGACGCTATCTATACGTGAGATTTGGGATGTCTGCAAACGTTCACCGGGCGCCGCGTCCATTGGCCAAAGAAGATCGCCAGTTTGGGCCTCATGTTTTTTTAGACTAAATATATATATTTTTAATTATTCTTTAATACACACACACACACACACACACACAAGCAAGGTCTCTCGCTCTCTCTGTCTTGCGCGCGCTACACGTTTGGAGCTTAGATACCGGGAGATTTGAACTAATTTGCGGCCATCAGGGAGCCGCTATCTATATACGTGAGACTTGGGATGTCTGCAAACGTTCACCGGGCGCCGCGTCCATTGGCCAAAGAAGATCGCCTGTTTGGGCCTCATGTTTTTTTAGACTAAATATATATTTTTTAATTATTCTTTAATACCCTTTTAACAACATGAAAAAGACTATTCAAACATGACATTATAATATAAATATAAAAAAATCACGGACATTTCTTGGGGGTGCTGGGCGGGTGCTATGGCTATTATAGGGGGAGCTACAGCACCACCTAGCTCCCCCCTGGCGCCGCCACTGATTGTCAACGCAGTGCAGCAGCTAGCAGACCTAGAGCAGGCTGTCTCGCGTGCTCATTGGCTGTCCTGCGGCAACTGCTGCAGCCTACCAGTGAGCCCTGGCGTGACGTCACATCCACGCGTCCTAGCCCATCAGAATGGGCGTGGCTTAGCATATATAAGCGTTTCGCTTTTTCCTGTAGCTTGTGCCGAGCCCCGCTCAGCGCTGGAGACCGCCCTGTATCTGCGCTCTCTGCCTGGGCCAGGAACCTCCGATGTCGACCCTGCGGGCTCGACTCCAGGTTTTAACACAGAAGCTGTCACTCCGCCCTTTGTAGGACCGCGCAAGAAGAAGCGCCGTTCTCAAAGGCCCCCAGGAGCCTGTGGCCACTGCGAAACGCTCGCCAGAGTCCCTCCATCGAGCTTCGCTCTCGCCTTCTCCGCCCCTCCTCACCGACGCGCAGCCGCCGGCTACGCCCGCACTGCCGTCACTTCAGATGACGAGGCGGAAGGAATCGCCACTAGGGGACTGCTGTTTTCATTCTGGCATCGTGGAAAGCACCATTCTCCGCGAGACTCCACTCTTACAAACGCTCTCCCAAGTAGACGGCGCCGCCGAGAAGGGATACAACTCTGTCCCCCCGGTGGAGAAAACGGTTGCAGTGCGCCTTGTCCGCCCTCCGCGGGATGGCGCTCAAATCTGCTCTCCCGTCAAAAGCAAGAGGGAAAAAGACGGCTGAGTCCCGTCGCGGCAGGACCACCGTCAAAGCTCCTCTCCCTGTCAGTCCCCTTTGAACAGGCTACTGCAGTGGTACATTCAGCAGCCAACGAGCCGGTATTACGACCCGCTCCCCTGCATACAACCGCCGTCTTCACGGCAACCCAGAGACATCTCATAAAGAGTATAATGTCTGGTTATCCGGCTCACGCCGATGGTGTTTTATGTGTAGAAAAAGTGCCCACATCTCAGTGCTCACCCCTACACACAAGCACAACACTTCCCGTGTCACTCACAGAGCCCACTCTCTTAAAGGGTTAGTTCACCCAAAAATGAAAATTAAGTCATTAATTACTCACCCCCATGCTGTACCAACCCTGTAAGACCTTCGTTCATCTTCGGAACACAAATGAAGATATTTTTGATTAAATCTGAGAGGTGGATCACTACTACATAGGCTGCCTAAGGGAATGAAACTTGACGGCCTAGCCCTAGAAAGTCATTAAAGAAAATGTTTAAATATTCCATGTGCCTACAGTGGCTCAACTATAAGTTTATCAAGCGACGAGACTACTTTTTTCCGAAAACCCCCCCCATAAATAATGACTTTATTCGACTATTCCTTTTCTTCCTTGTGGGCCTGAGACGAGAGTTCAAGAGATTTCCACGACGTATGTCGTACGTTATGTTATTTTTGTTTTTTTCCCCGCACAAAAAGTATTCTCGTCGTTTGATAAACTTATAGTTGAGCCACTGTAGTCACATGGAATATTTAAACATTTTCTTCAATGACTTTCTGGGCCGTCAAGTTTCATTAAAACGAATACGATCTCCGTCCACACCAGCGTTTTAGCTGTGATCTCCGTCCACATTAAAACGACTGAAAACGCGGATCACGTGACCATTCACCTACACTGGGCATGCGCGTACCGGTGTAAACACCATTCCTCAGGAACCACATCTTCATTGATAAAATTATCCCACCATGCGCTGGTTCTTCCCGGCTTAACCCAAAACCGACGCTCCATGCACGGTCGATACCGCTGCTGCACACGGCATGGGAATTGTCACAGATCGCTGGAATAATAGCTTGCCTCCGGCGCATGTAGGCAGTTAACGTTACAGCATCAGGGAAGGATACGTCATGACTGATGACACCCAATCAGAGAACCAAGCGCGAGCGTCTGCGTCATCGTTTCTAAAGTCCTCCGGTTTGTCCCGTCTTCACGAAAACGCCCTCCGGAGATTCAAAACGCAAAACGGGTCTGCAGCGTTTCTAAACTTCTCCGTTTTAGGTCTTCGTTTTTGCCGTTTTAGTCTGGACGTGAGGTGCAAACGTAGCAAAAGGTCTCCGTTTCTAAACGAAAACGTAGTAGTGTGGATGGGGCCTTAGTGAGGTGAAAAGGTTGTCATGTACAAAGTTACACCCTGGAGGAACTTCTGCTTGTTCGGCTAGAGCCCTATGGGCTAGACCATGACTACACTTGGGCCCTGTCCTAGGCCAGTTTCAGGGAGATGTGTGTGCACTCATTGAGTGCACTGAAGATGGGCCGTACGTTGTAGAAAGGGTTGTTTGTCATATAAATTGGTTCTCATGAACATCTGCCTAATCCTCCAGATAGTTCACCTCTACATCGCCATGCAATAGTCTACCTGGCAAATGGGCCATTTCACCCTGGTACTCCCTATCTGAGCCATCACTATCACAGTCACTATCAATTGAGGGGGGGGGGGGGGGTCACATACCTCTAGAAGGTCCAACACATTGATAGTTTCTGGGATACTGATAACTACACTGTAGTGTTGTCACGATACTAGAATTTCTAACTTCGATACGATACCTTGAAAAATATCGATATTCGATACCATTTTCGATTCCACAGAGAAAAAAACTGCCACAATATTAAGGGGGATTTTTTTTATTTAAAGGTAAATATAACAAGTCTAGAACATTACAATGAGGTATATTTTACATGAACAAAAATGTCCTGAGTTCTATTTGTTAATATTTTTTTAATTGGACCAGAGCTAACATGATCCGTTGTATTTTTTATTACCTACTGTTATCAAAGATTGAAATATACTGTAACATAAAAGCACTTAACAGTATCAAATTGGAGGATAGAGTGTCACTAATGTATAATAATAAGATTAAACATTCAATTTTCAGTTAAAGGCATTTCATTATTGAATTCAGAGATGCCATTGTCTGTTTAGTTTAATTAGTATCTGTGTCATCAAATTGATGATAATCGCTAATGAAGGCAAATTGCAGAATTAAATAATTTTTGAATAAAGTTAAATAGGCACAAGCTAATTTACATTTGACCACAGTTACAATATTTACTTGTCTAAGATTCCTCAGTCAGATTATGTTATTTTTAAGAAAACGGTGAAAAAACTAGACAACACAGACTCATATCAACAACAATACTAGGCCATCTTGGTTAATGTTTCAGAAAAGTTAAAATGAGAAGAGTTACAGTGTTCCCTTATCGAAAAGGGAACTTCGAGATGCGTCGAAAACGCTACTACGGGAACGCCTTCTGCGTGATTGCGTCTGAAGCATCTATGCCAACTAGTCCAATGGATAAAGGGAATGAGCGTCACGGGCGGGTGACGTCATGACCAGGAAATGATAAAAGCACTTCCGCTGCGAAACGCCAGTTAGCTTCTGTGCCTCAGCAAGCGATCTGTGTCATACTGTCTTGTCTATTTATTGTTGTCTGTTACAATATTGTTGGTATCGGTATGGCGAAACAAATGTACAAACAGTGTGTTCCTCCCTGCCCGCGTTTATTTAAACGGGCGGGGACACACACGAGCTTTGTGTCATTTGTTTGGGAGTAGAGCATGCGGTCTCTGCCTTTGAGACTGTGAAATGCTACCAAATATAGCATGCTCTGCTCTCGCCTGTCACTCTGTATGATAGTGGCAGACTCGCGATTCTCAGGGATCAGGACCCGCGTTTGCCGAGGCAGCGCGGAGAATGCATTCCTGGGGATCGCAGAAGGATCTTTTTGGAGGGGTGGGAGACGGGTCCGAGGGCCTTTTCATCTTCCTTACCCGGAAGATCCAGCGCTATCTCCCCGGTGTCGGAAGCACGCTCTGCGGTTTCTTCCGCCCGGGGAGAGAGAGCCCTTTTTTTCTTCAAATACTCTTCCTCCGAGGAGGTTAAATGTTTGAGTATAGAAAGTGAAAGCACACACACTGTTGATTTAGATTCGCCATCTATTTCTCCATCATATGATGAGCTGGTGGAGGTGTTATGATGGTGTGGAGAGATGAACCCAATCGCAGACAGTGTGCAATAAACAAGGTTTTATTCTGACAAAAACGGGAAAACAAAACCCACGATGGGGCAAAACAAGGCAGGTGGACAAAAACAAAGGCTAACAACACTAGACTAAGACTTCACAGATAACTAGACAAATAACTAATAACAGCCACAAGATCAGGATAATACAAGACAGGATACTTCACAAGGTACTCACAGGTAAGTATAACAATGACTAACACGACGTAAGACGAAGTCAAGTATAAACAGTTTCCAACAGTTTCAAACAGCTAACAGCAAACAATGAACCGACACAGGACAGCAAACACACAGGGATTATAAGGGGAACACTAATGACAAGAACAGGTGAGACTGACTAGACGAGGATAACAAGGGGGCGGGGTTACAAGACGAGACAACACAAGCACATGGCCCAAACAAGCCATGTGCTTGTACACAAAACATGATTCTGTCATGATCCTGCCTCACGACTAGGGAAAATCAATGATACTAAGGCAGAATCATGACAGGAGGTTTTGTCCCGTGCTGTTAGTAAATTAAATATTTAATGGCCAGCTGAGAATAAAAGACGCTCGTCCTAAAAACAAACTAGACGAGCGTTTTCTTACTATCACATTATCTCCACCACGAGGCTTCCCTTTTTTCCCTGATTTACACACTGAATATCTAAACTGTGGAATAAACCGTATTTATTACTACTTTTCAGCCCTCATGTTAATGTTTATTAAAAAAGCAGTTAGAGGGTTGAAATATTACGGTTATGACATGTTACCCCAGGCTGAACAGGAATAGAAACATAAGAAAAGAAAATGCTATTTTTCACCTGGTCCAGCATCGTCATTTAAAGCCTTTGCTTTGCCCACTAAGTCTAATACTAAACAAAACTACTTTGATTTTTGGGTAAAACTTATACGGCAGCAGGTCAAGCTGGAGAATGTTTATACAAAACTATGGTATTGCTCCAGGCTTATCAGGCTGATCTGCTGGGGATCTGGATATAGCGAAAAATGAGATAAGATACATATAAAAATGAGAAAACATATATATAATAAAGTTTCTCCCTCGCCGTGTCCAGCCCCACTGGGGCTGCTGGGCGTGAGCAGCCCCAGCCGTCGAGTTCATCATATTATGTGCACAGAAAGAGAGTGCTGCGCCTCGTGTTCCTCCACGTAGTAATGGAGACAGACGCAACCCTCTCAACCGAAGTCGTCTAAGCCTAAGCCGGATCTGAGGACCGTTCTTCAGGCGAAGAAAACTTCAGTTTAAAAAAAAAAAAAAAAGGTCTTGATGTTTAGGCGTCAGGCCTGTGAGGACAGCCCCGACCGAAGTGGAGTGGTGTACACCTCATTACACGGTGCCCGTTCCATTTCGGGGTCCTTACGAGACCCTCCTGCTAACCCTGCCACCTCGGGTGCTTCAGGGCGCAGCGGTCTCCAGCGAGTCGCTGATGCTATGCTGCGGCACAGCATTGGTTTCGCGCCCTCTGAGGGGGGCTTTAGAGCCGTCAGGTCAGGTAGTTCCTGCCATTATGTTTCAGGCTCCAGATTTGGCTCTCTCAGTAACACCAGAGACCAGCCTAGAGAGGCTGGTTCCCTTAGTAAATTTTCTGGCAGCGTGAAAGCTTCTGCCGAATATTTCTCGTTGGGTCCTGTAGATTGTAGAGAAGGTTACAGAGTCCAGTTTGGTTCTCGTCCTCCTTGTTACAACGGGGTGTTGCCCACAGTGGTGCATCCCGAGCAGGCTCTGGTAATGGAACAATAGGTAAAGGCCCTGTTAGCAAAGGAAGCTATAGAACAGGTGTACTCACCCGACCGAGAGTCGGGTTTTTACAGCCGTTATTTCATTGTTCTAAAGAAGGATGGAGGGTTGCGTCCCTTTTTAGATCTTCATCTGTTAATTCGGTCAGTTCAGAAACTAAAGTTCACGATAGCTGACGCTCAAACAGATCGTGACTCAAACCAGGGCTTGGTCCTGGTAATATAATCTATTATAACGTTATGAACTCATATCATTTTATTCTTACCTGCATGTGCGGCGCTAGAGGGGCTAGCAGTGCTTCAGCACCTCCAAGAAAGACCAAAGCACCCCCATAGCACCCCCAATAATAATTTCTGAAAGCAACATATCTCGTTATTTCAACATATGCTGGGACATTCTAATCTGCATTAAGCCAAGTGTTCTTATAATGGTTTTCTATGGGAGGAAAATGCTTAATGTGTAAGCTAATTAAACACGTTGCGTTTATATTCTGGGCTCATTTGATTTTTTGTAGTATAACCTACTTTATTATGATTTAATATCATAATGATTAAAAAATGCATGCACAATTATCCATGAACTTGATAAATGTTGCAGATATGTTTTACTATGCACAAAAAATGCCTTTCAACGTGCAAAATTCTGAATTAAATGAATGTGCAGCAATTTGTACAAATAGAGAGTCTGTAGGCTTACTACTGTATATGTGCTGTAGCCATTAAATAAGCGCATTTGGTTTCATATTTGTTCAAATATTATAATGTTTTTTTCCCCATGTTGATTATGAAAAGTGAACAGCATGAGTAAGATAGGATATAATATATATCGGGAGACATGAAGTGGGTCATACATGATTTTGACTCATTAGCCTACGTTGTGTTTTGTAGAAAGCCTTTATTTAAAGTGAATTTCGTTTTTGTATAAATTGTCTTAATAAAAAAAAAAATTAATCAACCAATTGCCTGGATTTAATAAATAAGCAAATATAGCGGAAAATATAATCATGACATGGAGGAGCCGGCACAGTCACTTGCAGTGCACGTGAACTTGAGCACATCTCATCATAAATTAACCGAAATAGCCTCACAGACATGAGAAATATAGAAAGCTTGCAACTAAATCTTTAAACGAAACTATTCCAAACGAAAAAAAAAAAAAATAGGCTACTCTCTGATTATGTTGCACACGCACATATTATGTCAAAATAACGAGATATTATGTTGAAATAACATTATACATAATAAATCTTTAAATATATTTGATTGAATGCTGAATGTTGTGCTTGTTCAATTTAGTAAAATTAAAACTTTAGTTGTATTAATTAAAATTATTGAATATTAAATATTGAAGTTTTACTCATTTAATAATAGTATTTATATACAATATATAGGCTATATAATTGCGCAGCACCCCCTGTCAATGATCTACCACCCCCTCAGCACCTGCGTTAC
The DNA here is from genome assembly GCA_036326025.1 of Chrosomus eos. NCBI lineage: Eukaryota > Metazoa > Chordata > Actinopteri > Cypriniformes > Leuciscidae > Chrosomus > Chrosomus eos. Next base: position 42,898 of record JAZAVI010000201.1, read on the forward strand.
AAATTATCTGGCGCTGCCCCTGCTTACCTGTCACACTTAATGTAGAGAGTAATATAATTAATTAAATCCTTAAACTTCACTGTCTCAAGTTATGCGGGGGGAAAAGCCTGGTTAGCAACTTTTTCTTTTTACCTAATTATTTCAACCTAAAAATTACCTCTGCACTGGACTAAATATATGTATAATATGACTCCCGAGTCGCTTTCACCCCAAAATGGCGGAAGCGTAGCGCTGCTGCTGGGCGCTGGTGTTGCAATGGAACGTTCTATTTACTTTCACTTGTAAATATACGTTCTTTGTGGAAGTCGAGCTTTACGCTTGTGCAGTGCATTGTGGGATTGACAGAGGACCAGAGAAAGTGTTGAGATTGGCCACGAGCGTCAAAAGGTTTGGCAGTTCTCTACTTTATGCAAATATCAAGCGAAAAACGCAGTTTTGATGGACAAAATAAATATGATTTCACACAAAAAGTGCTCAAAATGCACATAAGCATGTCTAGTTAGTTTTAAAAAGAACTGGAGTAGGTAAAAAAGAAAAAAGAAAAGAAAATGAAGACTCAATTATATATATTTATAGAAGAACCCTGTTTTAATTATTTAGTTTGGGTGAAAGTATGGTGTATTATAAAAAAATGTAAGTAAACTAGCCAGAAAATATGATATATAAACTTTATTTTAGTTTATGTAATACACAGACAGGCACATAGGCTAGCACTACCCAAATCAAACCCGAGTGTGCGGATTTTTATAAAAAAAAAAATTATCTGCAGTTTGCTGTCTTGTAAACATACCGAAAGTATGACTGAACAGACAAGATCGGAGCTGTTTTCTTGGTTGTTTTTGTTTCATGTGAATGTTGTACAGACTGGAGGTTGAACAGCTGGCTGTCTGGTGCAGTTATAACAACCTTGAGCTGAACACGCTCAAAACAGTGGAGATGACCGTGGACTTCAGGAGGAACAGCCCAGCACTCCCCCCACTCACCATCATGAACAGCACTGTGGAAGCAGTGGAGTCATTCAGGTTCCTGGGCACTATCATCTCTCAGGACCTGAAGTGGGACAATCACATTGACTCCATTGTGAAAAAGGCCCAGCAGAGACTGTATTTCCTTCGCCAGCTGAGGAAGTTCAACCTGCCACAGGAGCTGCTGATTCAGTTCTACTCAGCCGTCATCGAGTCTGTCCTATGCACTTCCATCACTGTCTGGTTTGGTTCAGCTACCAAATCAGACATCATGAGACTACAGCGGACAGTCCGGACTGCAGAGAGGATCATTGGTGCCCCCCTGCCAACCCTCCAGGACCTGTACTCTTCCAGAGTGAGGAAGAGAGCAGGTAAAATCATCACAGACTCCACTCACCCTGGACACCACCTGTTTGAACTGTTACCGTCAAGACGGAGACTCAGATCACTGGCCACAAGAACATCTCGGCACAGGAACAGTTTCTTCCCACAGGCCATTTCCCTCCTGAACAGTTAACATATCTCCCAAGGCATATGCCTTTAAGTGCAATACCCCCACTGTTTAGTGCAATATCTCCTAAACTCAGGTTATTTATATTTATATTTATTCATACTATTCAAAATACTGTATATATGTTCATAATCCGAAAATGTTTATTCTGACTAAACCCAACCGTGGCCTTATATTTTATATTTTATAGTATTTTCATATATATATATATATATATATATATATATATATATATATATATATATATATATATATATATATATATATATTTTTTTTATAATTTTAATTTTATTTTTAGATTTTGTATTACTGTTTCTTGTTGTATTTGTATCTGTATATGTGCACTGGAAGCTTCAGTACCAAAGAAAATTCCTTGTGTGTGCAAGCACACTTGGCAATAAAGCTCTTTCTGATTCTGATTCTGATTGTAGGTCTACACCTCCCCATCTTAAAATGACAAACTTCTAAAAGCAAATTTATAGTTGTCTTTGTAAAGAAAGAAATTCTCACTTATATGTAGCCTTGGACCCGCTGCTGTGACGCTGTACAAACGCTTCCAGTGTGAATACTCTCACGCGTCTGCAGCTGCAGTGACCATGTAGTTAACGCTGACGCGAAGCTCAAGCTTGCGGTGTGAATGCATCTAACGGTGCGTTCAAGTCCTCCTGGGAAGTTCGTAATTACGAGGTGGGAATTCGTGTTTATGACGGCATGTGCGTTCAAGTCACTTTCGTCGGAGTAAGATGGCGGTGTACTTTCTATTAATTAATTACACAAAAATAGAGCAAGTTTCTTAAACTCTAGTTCTAGAAAATGAAGAACAAATAAATGTGCATCAGGTGTGCTTAGGTTTTCATGTTTTTAATTAATTTATGAAGCCACTGCAAACTTTACCATTACATTGTTATATTATAAAGCCATCATATTCGGTGGAGGCAATTAGCTTACTTCTCTGTAAATAGTAAAGTCTATCAATATCACTGCTAAATACCTCAGCCATGTTTCTCAGTGATACGCCCCCAACTCGTACAGATCGGGGCTTAAAGAAAATCCAGAGCTCCCCACTGGTATTTACGACAGTGACTACGTTTACATGCAGCCAATAACCCTTTCAAAACCGGGATATTAGCAATAACTCTGTCGCGCACGGCCATGTAAACACCGGCAAAAACCCGAATATGATCATATCCCGGATTTTAAAAACCCGGATATGATACCTGGTGTACCCCTTTTCTAACCCGAATTTTTGGTCATGTAAACGCGCATCGGGATATCCCCATAGTGATTTGTGTTCTGCGCATGTTCTATTTGCAAGGAATCTTGGTCTTTTGAGTAGAGGAACTTCTCAGCGCATATAAAAACCTGCGTGCAGTATACCAGAAGTAAACATGGCGAGACGCAGCACAGCATACTTTTGGAGCGAGGTCAGAACCAGCACCAAAGCGCAAACAAAGGTGATCGCTATCTGCCCCGAACTATTGCTGCTGTTGTTGTCTTTGGATACAGGAAGAAGAATCGGAAATTACGCATACAGTAGGTAGCCAACCAGAATGCCTATTGCCGCCGCGGCATCTACCGCGGTAAATTCACCGCGGCAAAAAAAACACAGTCGCATTTCTAAGTCATTCGCGAAATGACCGCCAGGTGGCGCAAAGGGACATTTAGCGAAAGCAAAACGTATGTAAAAGTAGCCTACATTTTAAATAGAATATAGCAAACTTTTATAGCAGAACATTTTATTAATCAAAATGTAAAAGAGGCCTATCTCGCAGTCAGTGAAAATAAATTAGGTGCAATCAATGACGTTAAACTATTGAGGAATGAGAAGACTGAAGATTGAGTGCTTCTCTCATGTGCGCGAGACACTGACTAGTAAACCTATCTTGTGGTCGAGTGGTAGAGCTGAAGGGTTACGCAGTACAAAGACACGGGTTCGAAACCCGAATAAACATGTTTTTTATATAATTATCATGCATTTCCATTTAAGGAACAAATCTCATCCAACAGGGGTGCGTTTCCCAAAACCATCGTTGCTAACCTGTTAGCAACTTGGATGGTTGGCAATGGGAAATTGCATTGCAACCATCAAAGTTGCTAACTTAGTTAGCAACGATGGTTTTGGGAAACGCACCCCTGATTGACTGAATTTACATCTTCAAAAACAGTTCTGTTAAAAAAATAAATAAAACTTCACGGGGTTATATGCAGAAAGAATTTTTAAAAACATGGTTAATAAGCAAGGTGTGATTTGCCGGTGGGTGATTTCCCCCCTCCACAGTATAGTGAATCAATGCTATAGGCCTACCCTAAATAGACCATATCAAATATATACGTTTAAACAACAAACAATAAAATCTGAACCAACGCTTCTGCTCCTGTATTGAGAGATAACATGCAGCGCGTTTCAGTTACGATCCTGGTTCCAGTGGCCTTAATACATTCACGACTTTTTAAAATGTCACAAAGCGTTTTGATGTGGTTTTGAACGAAATATTGAAGTTTATAATTAAGTGTTTTGACACACCACGCCTAGTGCGTATTCTAAAATGGGGTTTTATTCTGCCATTGAATTAGAGTTCGACAAACGCAGCGGCGCGTTCACTTGAATTCATTTTTCTGCTAAAATAACTTAATAGGCTATAGCCTACTTCGTAATTTTTGGTTATACAGATAGGATATCATATTTTAAAACTGTAAAAGGTCTACTTTTATTCATGTAAAGTAGGCTACACTCACAATAGGCTAACAACAAAACGTTTTTTCACTCATTTGAGCGAACACACACTGGAGAAACAAACGTTTGGGCTTTTCAGTGAGCTTCGACATGGCCGAGTGGTAGAACTGACGGTTCGATCATTCAGAAGACATGCGTTCAAATCCCGAACAGACATTGACTACTGTAACAAGTTTTTATTTTTAGGCTATTAATGCAGATTTGTTTAGTTCTAAAACTCTGTTACACCATATATTTTTTTTTGCTTATATTTATAAAATAAAATTACCATGCATTTCCATTTTACACTAAGGAACAAATAGTAGCCTTCCTTCCTTCTTTCTTTTCCTTCCTCCTTTCTTTTCCTTCCTTCCTTCCTAGGCCTATATATCTTTTTTTTTTTTTTACAAAACTGCTTTTGAACGATTGGTATTATTATGTAAAGTCGTTCTGTTGGATAGCCTTGGAAAATAAAGAAGAAAGGAAGGAAGGAAGGAAAATTAACTTCAATATTTCGTTCAAAACCACCTCAAAACATATATATATATATATATATATATCTTTTATTCCTTATAGCCTACATAGAGTTTTTAAAAACATGGTTTTAAGTAAAGTTTTCGACAAACGAGGCAGCGCGTTCATTTGATTTATTTTTCTCATAACAGCTAAAATAACTTTTTTTTTTGGTCATACAGATAAGAGTAGAGTAGCCTACATCGTTCAAACCTGTAAACTTTTTTTAGGCTAATGACAAAAATTTATCTGTCATCTCTCTCTGTCTCCGGGAACTGCGCGTCACAAAAATGAACCGAAAGCCACTTGCCTCAGCTCAGTCACGATAGGAAATCGGCAGTGTTGGGAACGTTACTTTAAAAAAGTAATTAGTTATAGTTACTCACTACTTGTTCCAAAAAGTAACTGAGTTAGTAACTCAATTACTCTATAATAAAAGTAACTCGTTACCAGGGAAAGTAACTATTTGCGTTACTGTTAAAAAAAAGTTGCTATTATGTCAAAGAATTTTTTTTTTTTTTTTTTTTTGCAGTTTTCACAAGTCAGTTGAAATGAGTAAAACATGACAGGTGTTTGTACACAACTTTCTATATTTATTGCACGTCGACAGACAACAAGAGGTTTATCCTGCACTTCACTTCACTGCACTCATTAACCCAGCTCCTCAGCTGTGTGAGCCAGGGGTGCGTTCGGATTACACAGTTTATTCAATCAATACATAGGCTAGTAACACATAGGCGTCATTTTGTACTCACCACTTTTTGAAACAAATAAATAAAACATCTCCAGTTAACTAGCAGAGCATTAATTTAGTTCGCTATTAAATAAGAGATCTAGCGTTAAATTGTTTTGGTTTTGAACTCAAGCTGAGCTCTCGTTGCCGCGGCTGCATAGTTGTTCTCTTGTGGCGCGCGCGCCGCACGCAGTCTTCACTCGGATGCGCGCTCTTCAATCTATCGCCGTTGTGGAGACTTTCTATTCATTCCGGTGAAATCACAAAATAAAAAGCACACAAACGTTTCCCTGCTTGATATGGACTGTAAACACTGATGAACATATTCGGTTTTGATACGGGAGAAAAAAAAACTATTCTAGCGTGGATTAGAACCCATAACCTCTGACATACTTGGCAAACAATCTACCACTAGACCACTACGGATTGATGGATTTATTTACGGGTTGAGCAGAGAGGCTGCACAGTTTGACAAGTTTGTACCCAGCACTTCTGAAAATGCACTTCCGAATGCGTCCCCAGCACATTGCAAACCAAACTGACGCCCGTGGTAACGGATCGCATTTAACGTCCAGTAACGTTAACGGCGTTGTAACGACGGGAAAAGTAATTAATTAGATTACCCCGTTACTGAAAAAATAACGTCGTTACCTAACGCCGTTATTTTAAACGCCGTTATTCCAAACACTGGAAATCGGCTATGTCTAAAGCCTTTAAATGTCTAAATATTTAGGCTAATAAATGTTATCTGATTATGTAATCCATATGAAAACGAGAGGTACAGAGAATCTGCTGAAATATGTTTATGATGCTGGCGCCTCGCAATGAGAAAATGACAAGTTGAAAATCTCGCTCTAATTAAATGTAGAGACTAAATCTCACTGAATTAAAATGTAAAAACAGATCAAATCATTTATTCGTCGAAGTGTTGCTATATTGTTTCATTTAAAGTTCATAATTATTATCTAAATGTTATTTAGTTTATTAGCAGTACCACGAAGCACCGAGATATTTGTATTTGAATATTTATTTGAATAATAATAATTTTAAAAAGAACTAATTCACGATTTGCATGCCTGGATCCAAAGATCCCTGTAGAATTTAATATTGAGTTGAACATTTTGTTCATGCACAACAACCCCCCCCCACGCCCCCCCCCCCAACAAAATGTGCGTTTTGTGATCGCTCAGTCAGTCGTCACCTTTAAAAGTCATATGAAACCGGCTCCTCCCAACCGGCTTCTCCGCAGCGTCAGCGTTAGAACAAAAGCAGATGAAAACGTGCATGCATTTATTGATATACCGTGTAGGCCTATAGTATATACATCTGTGTAGTTCTTTGTTTGTCATAAATGCAGTTTACATTAAATGATGCTGGAGTAATTAAACACGGTTTCCCACTGTACAATCTGGGCTTATTTATTTATGAAATATTCCTTTCATATAAACGAGTCTTAATTTCTTCACCTGCAAGAAATAAAGGTTTTATTTTGGAGAAAACACCAGATCACCATGCTGATTGCGTGAGCAAAGTGTGCACTTTAAATCACGCAGCACAAACAGAATGGCTATAGGCTACTTAATTGCAGTCTCGTGCTGTTTTATAAAGGCACAAAGCCATATCACGGTTTCGGTGTTGGGAAAAGGGAGAAGAGAGAGTTCGACAAAAGGCGGATTCGAACTCGGGTCGAACACGTCAAAAGCTGCTCTCAAACACCTCACGCCCTCGCCCGACGGTTGTTTGATAACGATGTGGACGGAGCGTGGTACAGATAGTTGCCCCGATTTTGATTGGTGAATAAAACTCAAGTTGTTGTGATGCCAATCGCCTCCGCGATTCTGTCTGGCCTAATAAGCTGTGAGCTAAACCTATTTTCTTTCCCTCCTGACACCCTCCTGACACAACGCGTTACAAGTTAACAGTGCTTTGTGCATCGTTCGGTAATGTAGTTGTTCTATGTAATTTAACGTTATGCCAGAGGGAATGCCATACTCTAGGTTTTTGTGAAACGCCGCCACTGCAAAACTCATGTTTTTAATTTTAACTATTTTCGATGTGTAGCCCACCGTTTCGTTTAATTTAGTTGCAATTTCTTTGGCAAAACAAATTTAAAATTTAGCAAGAATAAGATTCTGTGTTTCTTTTTTGCATGGAAATAAAGTCTAAATGCAACCCTGTTTTGCATTTTTTTTAAAACTGTTCCACCACTTCATTTTTAGTGTTTTTTACATTACACAATAATTTAGCAGACTAAAGACGAGCTTCTTCATTTTCATTTTCTGACGCAATCGGCTAACAATCTTCCTTCAACAGTTTTGTCCTCTGTGTAGCGGCTCTACAGGAATGTAGCAATGTTGTAATGTGCCATTGATAATTAAACAAAATTACTTTTGACTTAAATTACGCTTGACTTTAAATAAATAAACAGTTAATAAACTCGCAAATAAACAGTCACCTATTTAAGCATCAAGAACGGTTAAAGATTAATGCTGTCGGCCAACATAATGTTATATTGAGATTCGATCTCGGGTCTCTTGGATCTCCGGGTCGTTCCGTTAACCACAGAGCCACCGCCTGAACGCTGTTACGTCAACGTCTTATACTCTTGCAAAGCCTTAATGTAGCCTAATATGTTTCTATTGCAATGTTTTATATGGAAATGTTTTCATTATTTATTCAATTTAATTTAAGTATTGTGATGAATTATTTTAAATACATTTCACTTAAATTCATCTGCTACCAGCTTTCAACCGCTCTGAATGAGCCGCGGCGCAGCGGCAGATTACGCAATAGAGAGAATAAACGGACACTTTTCAAAGTCTGTGATTGTAGCGCCTCTTAGCGGTTAAAGGCAGCAAATACACCCCGAATTTCAGAAAGTATTATTCTGGTTGGTAACCTACTGTATTGCGTCTTAAGGTTGTCCGTACGTCCAGACGCTAACCGTGCGTCGCCGTTTACGTCGGGATATTGCAATTCCATGTATACAGGAGTAACTCTCTCTGCTCACACATGTAAACGGGTTATTCCTAATGTTTCAGAAACCCAAATATTGACCTTAACCCAACCATAACCCGAATATTGACTGCATGTAAACGTAGTCATTGACTACGTTTACATGCAGCCAATAACCCGTTCAAAACCGGAATATTAGCAATAACCCGGTCGAACACGGTAAACACCGGCAAAAACCCAAATATACTCATATCTAGGATTCTAAAAACCCGGATATGATCCCTGGGGTACCCCTTTTCTAACCCGAATTTTTGGTAATGTAAACGCGTATTGGCATATCCCCATAGTGATTTGTGTTCTGCGCATGTTCTATTCACAAGGAATTTTGGTCTTTAGAGTAGAGGAACTTCTCAGTGCATACAAAAACCCACGTTCAGTATCCCGGAAGTAAATATGGCGAGACGCAGCACAGCATACTTTTGGAGCGAGGTCAGTACCAGCACCAAAGCGCAAAAAAGGCGATTCCTATCTGCCCCGAACTATTCATTATCCGCGTGCTGCTGCTGTTGTTGTTGTCTTTGGATACAGGAAGAAGAATCGGACATGACGCATATTGCGTCTTAAGGTTGTCCGTATGTCTAGACGCTAACCGTGCGTCGCCGTTTACATCGGGATATTGCCAATTGATTACAAATTCCATGTATACAGGAGTAACTCTCTCTGCTCACTAGGGGTGGAACGGTACACATAAGTCACGGTTCGGTTCATACCTCGGTTTAGACGTCACGGTTCGGTACGATTTCGGTACAATGGAGTGAAAAGCAAAACAAAAATGCAGAAGGCATTTTTATAAATGTCTTAAGCCTTGTATTTTTTAAATAAGTTTTATTAATAAAGGCATAGAACCAGTTTTTATATAATTAGTTTATTAATTAAATTATTAAAAAGATGAAAAGACCTTGAGATATGTTTGGTAATTGTACCTGAATGAATTTAAAATTAATTTGCTCTTTCAGATCAATATATTTGTTTTCCTTCATTTTAGTTAACCCTAACTTTATTCTCATCTGAATTATAAATAATTGATTTCCGTATAAAATAATACTACCTTTAAAAACTTTTGTTAACATTTGTAGGTTACAGTTTGACAAGAGTTTAGAGTGTAACAAAAGCACAATGTTGTGTTTTATTGCAAGTGTACACAAAAGTAAACAGTGAACACTTTGCAGTTTTAATGATGTCCTGTATGAAAAAATGACGGAGTATGTTTCCACTGTGCGATCGCGCACGAGAGATCTCTCTCGCACGCGCGCAAACACACACACACACACACACACACACACACACACACACTGACTGTTCATGGCGCCTCTCTCTCGCACACGCGCGCGCAGACACACACAATGTTCATCGCGTCTCTCTCTCTCTCTCTCTCTCTCTCTCTCTCTCTCTCTCTCTCTCTCTCTCTCTCTCTCTCTCTCGCGTACCGTGTATTCTACGTGCAAATTCGTGCACCGAACCGTGACGCCCGTACCGTTTCGGTTCGATACGAATACATGTACCGTTCCACCCCTACTGCTCACGCATGTAAATGGGTTATTCCGAATGTTTCAGAAACCCAAATAGTGACCTTAACCCGACCATAACCCGAATATTGACAGCTTGTAAACGTATGGTGGCGTTCAAGTGCGCTCAACTCGTAATTACGATCTATACGAGATGACTTGAACGCACAGTAACATACACGCATATGACTCGCACTTGATATTCTCTCAAATGTTTGCTTTCACTTTAGACATAACCAACTGTGTTGTTTATGTAATATTTCTTTCAGAATAAACAATCAAATTAACCTTCATCTGACAGTGTTTGAAAACCAACTGAGTTGACAAATACTGATGGTGTTGATGAAATTCCAACTGAGATTACAACAGATTTAAGTACTAGCACAAGACCCAAATTAAGAAAAATCCTATTAAATTTAATTCAACAATCTTTACAGTGGTTTGCTTTTCACTTTTTAGCAGTACAGTAGGTATCATTCTGGGTCTCCAGCAGCTCACTGGAAAATACAAGCAGCTTATGTTAGGTTTATTGTAATGTTAAGCATTATAATGTGCCCGTCACAGTTGTTTGCAGTCTTCATGTCACATGTCTTCATTAGTTCATCTGAAGCACCTGTCTTGTTAATCATCTTCTGTTTCACCTGTCTTCACTCATCAATGTTAATCTGTGTCTTGTTCTCTTCAGTTCACTCAGGGGGCTTTTACACTGGGCTCGTTTGCTGCGGTCCGAGCCCGAGCGCGTTTGTTCCCGACGCCCCCCGCAGCGTTGGTCTGGTTTTACACTCAACTTGATACTATCTAACACTGATGCGTTTGCATGCATATTACGTAATCGCAAACGCGCACAGTACATGATAGAAAACAGAACGCGGGTCAATATTGTGTTTTTTAATGATTCGCTGCTATTATGTGCAGTTGAGTGAACAATACAGGTTTACTGTGTGTGTGTCACACACTTCTGCTGCTTGCAAACGGACTCTTTTGAGGACACAGTGGATTTCCATGTGTTGCCCTGATTCCACGCGCAATGCACAAATACACTGCAGGCTCACTCTCGCTCGTATCCAAGGTAAATCATCAACACTATCATCCCTTACAAGTGTTTTATTTAACTGAATACATCACAATAAGCTAAAACGCATGCGCAGGTTACTTTACTTTCTGAACAAGTGCGCACCCGAGTCCGTGTTGCTTTCACATTCACGCTAACCGATGCACAGTTCGGGAGCAACCGAACTCAGACCACCTCCTCCGGGTAGTCTCGGGTTCGGTACCCCAGTGCGCACCCAGGTCCCATGACAGCGTTCACAATTGGCGATTTTTCATGCGAACCGTGCCCCGTTCCGAACTAAACTGCCAGTGTGAAAGCCCCCTAGTCTTCGTCCGTTCTACGTTGTGTTTAGCATGTGTGTGTGAATCTTCTGCCCATCTGTATCCGTGCGATATTATATGTGTCCGAACACGGAATCCAGGGACACAAGTCGGCAGCACAACTAGCGAGCAAAATGAGAAAGAAGCTTTTTTTTTTTTCAAAATTGGTGATTTCCGCTTTTTTGCAGAATCTGTTAAATCGTACATTGTTGAGGTTAAATACGGCTTGTTTTTCTGAGATTCTAGTATGCAGTAGGGGCGTGTCATTGTCTGTTTGTATTTCCATACTGAATAGCCGCTGCCGCTTATGCCCCCGCCCCCCAACAGCGTGGCTACTTAATATGCAGCGCTTTGCTCCTGCTCTATCTGATATCAGAATTCAATGAAGATGGACGGCGCAAAGATTGTTGCAGAAGAGCTGAACCGTGGCAGTTACATCGAGAATGTTTTCGCCGCACTTTGTGGGCTCGGGAAACTGAACCGGAGGAATGAGCGCGGCGCGCGCGCCCTCGGTGCTTGAATACGGCGGTGGCTGCGGCTGTTTCAGATGTGACGTCCGATTGCTTTGAATGGAGAACGTTTTGTGAACAGGGAACAGACTTAATGGATACTTAATGGACTGGCAACAATCTCCAGAACAAGAACTGGCACAGATAATCGAAATAGAGGATGCAGTTAAGACCTTTGCTGCGATGAAGGCCTGCCGTGGACGTTTCTGAAACGTAAGTTAAGCTTCATTTGCTCTTTAGTCGTTATTTAAGATGCTGAACCTGCTGATGATATAAGGTGCTTGCGGACATTTCATTTGTGTGTGTATACGCACATAAGAAAGTGGTGTAAAGAGATTTGCAACAGTAATTTGAGGAGGTGAAATATGATTATTTGGAAAATTCCTGTCATGACTGCTTACAGAAAAATGCCAGCAGGCATTTGCCTCCTGCATAAACTTTAATATTGTTGACATTTTGGGCACGCGCGCGTTGCACACTATTTGCGTTATATGTAGGCCTATGGCTTATTGGTCTTTGTGTGTTGTTGCTGGTTTTGCATTAGGCTATGGCTTATTGGTCTTTGTGTGTTGTTGTTGGTTTTGCGTTATGGCATATTGGTCTTTGTGTGTTGTTGCTGGTTTTGCGTTATGGCATATTGGTCTTTGTGTGTTGTTGCTGGTTTTGCGTTATATGGCATATTGGTCTTTGTGTGTTGTTGCTGGTTTTGCGTTATATGGCATATTGGTCTTTGTGTGTTGTTGCTGGTTTTGCGTTATATGGCATATTGGTCTTTGTGTGTTGTTGCTGGTTTTGCTTTATATGGCATATTGGTCTTTGTGTGTTGTTGCTGGTATACATTTCAAACAGAGGGGCAGCACATTGTTTTTCGCCTAAAGCGGCAGAAGTGCATTCCATAAACATTAAAGTTTGTCGTTTGTTTTCATTCTAAGACGTTTCAAACAGAGGGGCAGCACATTGTTTTTCGCCTAGAGCGGCAGAAGTGCATTCCATAAACATTAAAGTTTGTCGTTTGTTTTCATTCTAAGAACACGTACACGTTATCTCATGTTTAATCTGTTTAGACCTTCCCATACCTACCTATTGTTATTAGCTAGCTCAGGAAAGAAAAAAAAAGCTGTTAAGCACAGGGGGGGGGGGGGGGGGGGGGAGCTTTACAGGGGGTATGGCTTATCTAAATGAGATGTAAACGCTATTGTCACTCCCAGAAGCAGAGAGAGGTGAGAACTGCAGATCTTTAGAAGCAGTTCTCTTACGAGAGTATCTCTCGTACTGCGTAATATCTTACGCTACGGGGAAAACCTCTTTTCCACGAGATATTGAAGCCAAAAATTATCCTTAATTTTTTATTAATGTAAAACGCTTTGCAGCAGCAAGCAGACATAGGCGAGACAGCTCGCGCGCCTATTGGCTGTCCTGCGGCAAAAGCAGCAGCCTATCGAGAGAGGCTCTGAGTGACGTCATGACGAATGGGGGCACTTCGCGCCCATATCGTCGCGTCCCGCCAGAAAGGGCGTGGTCTCGCCCTATAGCTAGGCTCGATAGGCTGATACAAGCTGATTTTCATCTCTTCAGCGAAGCTGCACGCATCGCTGGATCCAGAGTGAGAAGCCGCGCCGTCGACCTGTAGCCTTCAGCGGGACGTGCCCTCGAGTCTGGAGTCGCTGGCTCAGACGCCTTCAGCCGCCGTACCTGCTGCGCTTTCCGGCGTACCTATATCCTTTTACTCTGCCTGAGAATGTGGGTTAGCTTACTTGACGCAACTCACACTTCTCTACTAAACTCTAAAAGAGCTGCGTCTTTTTCAAGATGCCTTCCTGTGGCTCGTACTTTACCGAGCCCAACTCAGCGCGGGTGAAGATCACGCGGCTCTCGCGCTCACTGACGGCGGATGCCCCCATTGTGAGCTGTTGCCTATGGTGACTCTGAGGACTCACCTGGCATCCTTCTCAGAGCCTGCACTTCTGCCCGCTGTGGTGCCGCGCCAAGCGCGCCCCCGAGCTCTCTACTGCCCGCCAAAGCTCGCCGGTTCAACCGCCAGCTTCGCCGGCATCGCTCGAGTCGCTCACAGACGGCCAACGGCCGTCGTCTGCCGCCGCGTCCGCACTTGAGCTCGACGAACCTACCGAGGCATGTTCTCTCCTGGCATCGCACAGCGCTGTGAACTGGGAGACGAGCCAGCATTGAAACTGAGCCGATGCGTCTGCTCTCTCAAGCCGTGGATTACATCGGCCTCGATTGAAAGGCGCCCGCGCAACCAACGCGCAACAGGCTGGACGGACGCTTTCTCGGGAAAGACGAAGCTCCGTCACAGTCGAGACCCGCGCCCTTCCTCCCTGAACGATGAGAGACATTTGTGGCTGACGCTATCCGAGATGACAGAAGCTGAGCGCTCCGTGTTCCTCGACGCACCGCGCTCTCGCTCTGCTGGACACTGCCCCCCTCAGCGCGGGCCCCGGCCGAGGATTGAGGTAAAGCCCGAGGTCTCAGGGCCTTCCTAGTCAATCTAGGAAAGCAACGGTGTTCAGTTCCCGCTGCGGCCGGAGTTTCACCAAAACTTCTCACTCGTTCAGTTCCAAGCAATGTGACTGTTCCAGTGTATTTCGCAGTGAGCAAGCTGGTTCCACAGCCCGCTTGCCTGCGCACAGACGCCGTTTTTTACGGCTACCCAGATAAATCCAATAAAGAGTGCATTTTCTGGTGTTCCGGCCACGGCCGATGGTGTTATGAGTGTTGTTAGAATGCCCACGTCCCAGTGCCCATTCCCACACCCAGACACAGCCCGCCACGGTGCAGGGCTAGCACAAATAAAACCGACTCATGTCGGTTGTGCAGAAAATGTAGTGAATGCGCCCATTTCACAGTGCCCGCTTACACTACACAATGCGTGGCCCTTGGTTTCTGTAAAAACGAAACTAACACACATTTAGTCGGCGCGAGCCGACAGTGTTCTCAGTGCAGTAAATGTGCCCGCTGTCCCGCGTCCGCATTCCCTCACTGACACGCCGAACCCCACGGGATTCACCCCCGCTCGCTTTCTCTGCACAACCTGTCACAGAGAAGCTGAGCGCGGCTAGGCTGCCCGCTGTGATTAGCGCGCACCCCGCCTCGCACGCTGTAAACACAGCGTTGATTCAGTCGCCGCGAGCCGACAGTGTTCTCAGTGTAGTAAATGTGCCCGCTGTCCCGCACCCACATTCTCTCACAGACACTCCCACGGGATTCGCCCCCGCTCGTTTTCTCTGCACAACCCGTCACAGAGAAGCTGAGCTATTGCGGCAAATCAATGGCAATAATAAACGAGCACGGTAAATGACTTTCGCGAGAGAATAACAGATCCACACGCGAGGAAACGGGGACTCGCGAGCTCATTCATACCCTGCGCGCGCTCGTGACATCTCCTCTGCACGCAATACAAGCCCTCGCGCGCGCGATTGATCATTCCACACGCCCTCGCGCGCGCGATTGATCATTCCACACGCCCTCGCGCTTGATCTGCTCTCGCCTGCTGCTTTTGCTCGCTGGAACAATTTTATTTTTGACAGTTGAGGGGCGGGACTCCCCTTTTCCGGAAGTCAGTTGTGATTGGACGCCTGTCCAATGACTTGTAATTCACTTGACTTGAGACATCACTTAATTTGTTTTATTTATTGTGGTTAATTATGTGTAATGTGATTTAATGCATTGTTAATATAGAATATATTCTTACCAGATATTTTTTTAACAGAAAGTATTACTAGTGATTGCATTGTGTTGTTAAGAGATCATTTACAGACTGTAATGACACATTTCCATGGTTATTAGCATTGTAAATCTACCAAAATTTTAATGAATTTTTACATAATATAAATGGTTCATTATATTTTCTATTAAATGTAAAAGGGGTTCTGGCTTCTCAAGTTAAGATACAGTACACAGCATTAATTATAGCTTAAAAATGGCTTTTCAGGATTTGCTACCGAATACAGAGAAACAATATTAAATCCAGCAAATTATTAAACCCAGCAAAGCTATTACAACATAGTGATCTTAATAATCTAACTTGTTGTAAGCTAATAACTTAAGAGAAAGTATGAGACAAGTAGTGTACACTAGAGGTCTTCACGGGTCCAAAAATTCATGCCCGACCCGGAAGAGACCCGTAATGTGCTAAACCGAACCGACCCGGACCCGTCTATTATTTCAAAAGTTGGACCCGGACCCGTGCAGATCCGAGAAACGCCGTGCCCGGACCCGACCTGGACCCGTTTATTATTTGAAAACTGGACCCGAACCCGACGGCAAGACACAAACCCGACTGGACCCGATTGTCACATATTATTTCACACAAGTTGCGAAAAATAAAACTTTTTGTCTTACATAATTTTAGTCGTCGTCGTCTCACTTTCTTGTAACGTTACCTGACTGACTGTGATGCATTGCAATCCACCGACAAGAAAGTTCTATCCATGTTTTTTCTCTCGTTATTCCAAGCTTAATCCACTCAGTATTTCAGCTTTAAAAGTCCACTTGATGTCACGGTGATGGATGACAAATGCAACTTTGCACATGTGCATTCTGACTCGAGTTAACTCGCATAATAACTAACTTAACCGTTTGTCCTTTTGAACTAACTTATAATAACAATTGCTCGTTCAGTGCCATGGCCGCTGACATTATTTATTTGCTATCATATGTGCTCTCTGCTGGAAGCTCCGGTTGCCAAAGAAACATGACATGCGACAAACTTGAGACTGCACATGCGCGCTAGCTGAATCAGCCTAAAATGTTGGGTTTTTTTTTAACGAATATGAGAGTCATAGAAAACATTTATGTGACAATTCACCTCAGATTTTGTTGCTGATTTGAAATATATTTAAATATGAGTGTGTAACTCAAAGTCTGCAAGCATTTTTGAGATTTGAACCATTTACTATGTCACATAATAGGAACACGAACTCAAAATGACACGTATACATAGTAGCCTACCTACATATCAATAATTACTACCAAGAAAAACATAAAATAAAATATAGAAATAAAATAAACTTAAATATAGTAAAGATCTGTTTCCCCACTGCACACAAAGGTATCCATCATTACCGTGCGTGCAGTTGCATTAACTCTCTCTGACTGAGTCTGAGCGCGGCCGCGCGCTCTGCTTCTAACGGCAGAGAGAGAGAAAGAGAGATCGCTTTTTTTTATTATTTCTCTTTTCTTTACCTACTTTTACAAGTTGCAAAAAAACACAATCAGTGCTGATCTGACTCATTCTGGCTCTGATCGAGTCCGATCGCACGGGTATTACACACAATTTTAAACAGACCCGGGACCCGAAGTAATAAATTCGGACCCGACCCGGACCCGGCCGATCATTTAAAATTTAGACCCGTACGGGTCCCGGGTCGGGTCCCGGGTCGACGGGTCTCGGGTGCACTGTGAAGACCTCTAGTGTACACAGCATAAATGATTAAATCCCATCTGCACATACAGTAACTTATCTTATTATGTTACATAAACATATCTTATTATGTTACATACAATTTTTTATACATTCATGCTGCCAGAACACCTTTTACATTTAATAGAAAATATAATGAACCACTCAAAATTTACATAATAGTAATACACAGGATGAAAACAAAAAGCTTACAACAACTCTTGCTTATTGATATAAACAAGTAATTTATCTTTCATCCAAAGCCCTCGTTATATTTACAACTATTTAATGGACACTTTTTACATTCTGAGGCTCTCAGATCCACTTTAATTTTGGTCGGATAAACGTAAATAGTGGTAAATGGGGGTCTAGAGGTAGTGGTGAACTACAGCAAATATGACTTTTTTTCCAATTTATTTTAGATATTTTAAGCCAACACAAATCATAGTCTTTTAATATAAAATGTAAAAATTTATAAGAATGTTCATGATTTACAATGCTAATAACCATGGAAATGTGTCATTACAGTCTGTAAATATCTCTTAACAACACAATGCAATCACTAGTAATACTTTCTGTTTAAAAATATCTGGTAAGAATATGTTCTATATTAACAATGCATTAAATCACATTACACATAATTAACCACAATAAATAAAACAAATTAAGTGAAGTCTCAAGTCAAGTGTAGTTTACAAGCGTCCAATCACAACTGACTTCCGGAAAAGGGGAGTCCCGCCTCTCGACTGTCAAAAATAAAATTGTTCGAGTGAGCAAAAGCAGCAGGTGAGAGCAGATCAAGCGCGAGAGCGTGTGGAATGATCAATCGCGCCCGCGAGAGCGTGTGGAATGATCGTGCGCGCGCGCGAGGGCTTGTATTGTGTGCAGAGGAGATGTCACGAGCGCGCGCAGGGTATGAATGAGCTCGCGAGTCCCCGTTTCCTCGCGTGTGGATCTGTTATCCTCTCGCGAAAGTCATTTACCGCGCTCGTTTATTATTGGCATTGATTTGCCGCCATACTGAGCGCGGCCAGGCTGCCAGCTGTGATCAGCGCGCGCCTCGCACGCTGTAAACACAGCATTGATTCAGTCGGCGCGAGCTGACAGTATTCTCAGTGTAGTAAATGTGCCCGCATTTAGTAAATGTGCCCACATTCTCTAACACACGCCGAATCCCACGGGATTCGCCTCGCTCGCTTTCTCTGCGCGTCCTGCCATAGAGAAGCTGAGCGCGGCCAGGCTGCCCGCTGTGATCAGCGCGGCCCCCGCCTCGAACGCTGTAAACACGGTGTTGTGTTCCCAGTACACAGGGGCTCTCGAGCCGCCGTCCTGCCGCGGCCAGAGCCCAGATTTCATTCTACCCCTAGCTACTCACGCAGATGCGTGGTCAAGGCTTCCCGGGGTATCAGAATGGGTGTTGAACACTATAACGAGAGGCTATTTGCTACAGTTCGCTCGACGCCCCGCCGTTATACAGCGCGCGTCGAAACGGTGAAAAGCGAAGTATCTCAATTTCGTTCAAAATTTTCAAAATTTCGTTAAAGAATGTGACAGTGTTTTGCAGTCCCTGCCAGCCACTGATACCTGTTATCTGGAAGTGGATCCATTTAGCATCCAACGACTTTTCACCAAAGTGCCCACGGGCAAGGCCACAGGCCCTGATGGCCTCCCAGCCTTTCTGCTCAAAAGTTGTGCAGAAGAACTTACCATGGCATGGTGCCCCATTTTCCAACAGTCGTTGAATACTCATACTGTCCCAGCTCTGTGGAAGAGATCAACTATAATCCCACTGCCTAAAAAAATCAGGCGCTTCAGAGAATAATGACTTTCGTCCAATAGCTTTAACCTCAATTGTAATGAAATGTTTTGAAAAATTTGTTGTGTCGATACTCATGAAAGATGTTGAGTCAAAATTGGATGTGTACCAGTTCGCCTATAAGCAAGGACGCAGTACTGATGACGCAATCCTTTGTATCTCGCACTTTATTTCTAAGCACCTTGAAAACATAGAAGCTTATGCTAGAATCTTGTTTGTCGATTTTAGTGCAGCTTTTAATACAGTGCAAACTCATGTGCTTTTAAATAAGCTTAAAAACATGAATGTCAATACTATTTTAATTAAATGGTTTTATTCTTTTCTAACTAATAGGGCACAGCAAGTAAAGGTCAATGAGACGCTATCAGAGATCAAATACTGTAACACAGGAGTTCCTCAGGGTTGTGTTGCTTCACCAATACTATTCACATTATACACAAATGATTGCAGGAATGTACACTCTAATAACCATATAATGAAATTTGCTGACGATACCGCGATCCTAAGCCTTTTGTACAAGAAAACGGACTCCTCTATGTATCAAGACGAAATAGACTCATTTGTTAAATGGTGTGACACCAACCAACTAATTTTAAATATCCAAAAAACAAAGGAGATGGTCTTCGACCCGAGGCAAGTTACAGACCACAAGCCAGTGGTCATTAAAAACCAGGAAGTAACTCAGGTGTCCTCATACAAATATCTAGGTGTCCATATTGACTGTCTTCTTTGTTGGAATACACATGTTGATAACCTGTGTAACAAACTGCAGCAGAGGCTATATTTTTTAAGGCGCCTAAGGTTGTGTGGTGTGAGCAGTCGTATCATGATGATCTTCTATTATGCAATCTTAGAGAGTGTCATCCGATATGAAATCACTGCATGGTTTGGCAACCTAACAGTTAAGGTGAAAAATAAGCTTGCTAACATGCACAAAATAGCCATGAAAATTATAGGGAGGAGAGAATATGAGCCTATACAGAGCCTGTATGATCAGGCAGTTATAAAACGGTCTATGAAAATTAAATCAGACCCACAACATCCTCTCTTTCCTGAATATGAAACCTTGCCATCAGGAAGAAGACTCCGTGTACCAAAATGCAAAACTAATCGCTTCAAATTATCATTCGTGCCAGTCTCTATTAAGTTGCTGAACGATGTGAAATAAAATTGTGTGAGCACTTCAGCACTTTATTTGTGATCTCGGTGCAATAGGGCAATGTGCAATATATATACTAGCACCTTAGCATTTGCACTTTACATAAACTTCAATACAATGGAGTAATTTGCAACAACCACACTAGCACTTAAGCACTCGCACTTTAATCCATGGAATTGTGCTGTCAACTATGTCACCCTTTTTTCTTCTGTGTCTATATCTGCTTCTGTTTCTGTTGATGTGTTTTTGTAATTTGTTATGTCTTGTATGATGTTTATTCTATGAAACAACTCTGCACTGTGCCCAAGCAAAATTTCCCCTTGGGGACAATAAAGTTAACTCAACATCTCATCTACTTCGAGCCGAGATAGCGAAACTACTGAGAAAAGGGGCTATAGAACCTCTATCTCAGAGCGAAGGGGGCTTATACAGCAGATATTTTCTGGTACCGAAAAAAGATGGAGGGCTCAGACCCATTCTAGATCTGCGACTGCTGAACAGAGCGCTTATGAAGTGCCAGTTCAGAATGCTTACGACCAGGAAAATCCTCGCGCAAGTGCGCCAAGGAGACTGGTTTATGTCAATAGATCTGAAAGACGCCTATTTCCAAATACAAATAGCGTCCCATCACAGGCGATTCTTGAGATTCGCCTTCGAGGGCCAGGCATATTAATACACAGTCCTGCTGTTCGGCCTGTCCCTAGCACCCCGTACGTTCACGAAGTGCATGGATGCGGCTCTCGCCCCCTGAGACTTCGGGGCATGCGAGTTTTGAACTACTTGGACGATTGGCTGATTCTAGCTTGTTCGCAAACAGAGCTCATAGAACACAGGGCCGCATTACTCGAGCACCTCGAGACGCTGGGCCTTACAGTCAATTGGGCGAAAAGCTCGCTGTCTCCCAGTCAGAAAATTTCCTTTCTGGGAACAGTGTTGTACTCGCTATCCATGACGGCACGCCTGTCACCGGAGCGCGGATTAAATATTCAGCACGTCGCGAAATCCTTCCGCCACGGCTCTATAGTCCCGCTCAAAAGGTTTCAGAAAATGCTGGGCATAATGGCCTCAGCAGCCTCTGTACTCCAGCTGGGCCTGCTTCGCATGCGCCCACTGCAGATGTGGCTAAAAGCACGGGCCCCCCCCCCAGGGCATGGACCGCGGGTCTGTTTCGCAGGGTCAACCTACAGTGCGTTTCAGCTCTGGAGCCTTGGAAAGTAACCGACTGGTATCAGTCAGGTGTGAGTCTGGGGACCGCCTCAAGCGTGAGGGTGGTGTCTACGGACGCCTCCTAATCGGGGTGGGGAGCGCTGCTCGAGGGCAGACCGCTAGCTGGCCTGTGGTCAGAACGGGAGAAGCTCCTTCACATAAACTGCTTGGAAATGATAGCAGTCGACAAAGCGCTACGGCACTTCTGTCCCCAGATAAGAGGCCACCACGTCTTGGTCAGGTCGGACAACATGTCAGTGGTGGCATACATAAATCGCCAAGGCAACGTCAGGTCCCGAAACCTTTACAGGCTGACGGAACGCCTCCTGGTCTGGGCTCAGCACAACCTGCTCTAGCTGAAAGCAGCGCATGTGCCTGGTCACCTAAATGTGGGACCAGACAGACCGTCCAGAAACAACGCCCCAGCAGGAGAATGGTCGCTGCACCCGCAGACGATCCAGCTGCTGTGGGAAACGTTCGGCAAAGCGCAGGTGGACCTATTCGCGTCCCACGAAAATGCTCACTGCCCGAAATTCTTCTCGAAAAGCCAGGACGCGCTGGCCCATGTCTGGCCCCGCTGTCCCCTATATGCTTTTCCCCCTGTTTTGCCCCTGCCTCAAGTGCTGGAACGAATCAGGAAAAACGGATGCCCAGTGCTGCTCGTAGCTCCGCTCTGGACGAACCAGACTTGGTTCCCTGTCCTGATGCAGCTGACCAGTGCTGCCCCATGGCCTGTACCGTTGAGGAGAGACCTCCTCTTTCAGGCGGAGGGCTCGATTTGGCATCCTCGCCCGGATCTGTGGTCCCTGCACGCATGGGCCATCAACGGGTACCCGCTGACCTCCCAAAGGGAGTGTTAAACACGATCGTGCAGGCTAGAGCCCCGTCTACTAGACGGCTCTACTCCGCGAAATGGTCTGTGTTCTCTGCTTGGTGTCAAGCCCAGGGCTTTTCACCCGTAGACTGCGGGGTTACGGAAGTGCTTTCCTTCCTTCAGGTGCTGCTGGATAAGGGCAGGACCCCATCCACGCTCAAAGTGTACGTGGCGGCCATAGCAACGTTTGCAAAACCGGTGTCTGGCCAGTCGCTGGGAAAGAACGACTTAGTCGTGCGTTTCCGTAGGGGAGCTCGGAGGTTAAACCCTCCCAGGCCCCCTTCAGTCCCGACATGGGACCTTTCCACGGTCTTGGAGGCCATGAAAGGTGCCCCATTCGAGCCAATCCAGTTGTCGGACATGAAACACCTGTCTTTCAAGACAGTGTTTCTCATGGCTCTCGCTTCAGTGAAGCGCGTAGGGGACTTACAAGCGCTTTTGGTAAGCACGTCATGTATGGAGTTTGGGCCTAATGACTCAAAAGTCATACTCAAACCTAAGCACGGCTACGTGCCAAAATCCCTCAACACACCGTTCAGGGCCCAGGTGATTTCCCTGTCTGCCCTTCCGGTTCTCAATGAGGAGAAGGACGCGAGTCTCCTTTGCCCTGTCAGGGCACTAAGAGCTTATGTGTCCCGCTCGTCTGGTTTCGGACAGACTGAGCAGCTTTTCGTTTTGTTTGGCGGCCGTGCTAAGGGACTTGCCGCTTCAAAACAGAGCCTATCCAGATGGATAGTCAGTGCCATAGCGCTGGCTTACACTTCTAAGGGCCTACAGTGCCTTTGGGTGTCAGAGCGCACTCCACAAGAGGCATGGCCTCCTCGTGGGCATGGTCTAGCGGGGTTACCCTGCGAGATATCTGTACGGCCGCGGGCTGGGCCTCGCCGTCTACATTTATAAAATATTATAACTAGGGCCGGGACTTTAACGCGTTAATTAAGATTAATTAATTACAGACTTTAACGCGTTAATTAACACAAAAAATTATTTTAATCGCACTTATTTTTGCACCGCGGAACGTTTCTCACTGGATTATTTTTGGTGGACCGATTATACTGGAGCACCAACTAGCGTTCATGATCTGATGAAGAAGCTGACGGGATCGCGCTTCATAGACATGTTCATAGATCGCCTAGATCGCTTTGGTTGGCCCCGGTTAGGAGACAGAAGCAGGAAAGGTTAACACAAATTGCATTGGTCTGCTGGACTTGGTTGAACAAAAAATAAACAATATGTTGTTGCTTAAGCTTATGTAGTTATTCAGTCATTATTTATATTCATTATTAATCAGTATACTAAAAATCCATGTGAAAAAAAATTACTTCTGTTTTCAGGTCAAATATTTATGCAAATAAAATGCGATTAATTTCGATTAATTAATTACAAACCCTCTAATTAATTAGATTAATTTTTTTAATCGAGTCCCGGCCCTAATTATAACCTGGAGGTTCCCGCCTTACAAGCTAAGCTTTTGGCGGTATAGAATTCAGTGCTATCTGCCCCGCTGTGCGGCCCAGATACTGAGTTTGACCTGCGTATCGCTCACTGACCGGTACAGCAGCTCCATGAGTGTTGGCACACATACGGCCACCCAGTTCAGGCTGAATGTTCACCCTGACGGTATGGTCTAATTGTCATATGGTTAGCTCCTTTTGGATGCTATTTTATAAGGAATGACGCTTCTAGCCTCTCTTCCTTCACTCTCTGTGAGTTTATGGTGATTATGCACTATATGCGCCCCGGGCTTCGGCCCCTGGGTCTCTGGTGTTGGATCCCCGTAAGCACGGCGTGTTGCATTGTGTTCCCCATAGCGTAAGATATTACGCAGTACGAGAGATACTCTCATAAGAGAACGTACTTGGTTACTATCGTAACCTCGGTTCTCTAGAGAGGGAACGAGTACTGCGTATCTTGCCGTGCTTGGAATACGCTCTGGTTCGCTTCGGTGATGAAAACCAGCTTGTATCAGCCTATGGATGAGCGGATTTCATTAATTACAGACTACATAAAGTTCTGCATGTGTGTGTGTGTGTGTGTGTGTGTGTGTGTTCGCATGTCTTTAGTAGATTGTAGTTGTATATAAGGCATGTTAATCAGTCCAAATATATACATGTAAATAAAATCATGAAAAAAACATGAGAATAATTCCCCATATGCAAAATATATACAGTACCAGTCAAAAGTTTGGAAACTACTATTTTAACGGACCTAACAAGAAACATGGAAGTTGCCCGCTTCCTTCCAACCTCAGCCGATCATCTGATGCATCTGTTTTCAGGACGGCCGCTCCATCGAGGAATATGTCGCTGGCTTCCTGGAGATTTCTCATGGGGTAAGCAGGGCAGATGACGTCCTAAAAACCATATTCTGGTTCGGATTGGATGTACATCTGTACCAGCAAGCTCCAGCGGCGGCAATTCCAGGCACGTCTGCCCAATATTTGGACTACGTGCTATTTTTGAGTGGTTCAGCTTCACGTCAGTCCAGCCGACCCTGAGCTTGAAGTCAGTCCTGCCGACCCTGAGCTTCACGTCGTGCCTGCCGCACAAGAGACTGTACACGTCATGCTCCCCGAACCTGAGCCTTCTGTCCCCGAGCCTGAGCATTTTGTCCCCGAGCCTAAGTCTTCTGTTCTCGAGCCTGAATTCCCACCCAGCCTCCCTCTCTCACCTCCTTCCATCTGCCACCTTTATATTCTTCCGCCACTGCCTGTCAGCCCCTCAGCTCCTCTTCTAACCACCTTCTGCGAGGTGGAGTCGCCGTGGGTCTGCTGGCCTGCAGCTCCAGCCTGGTCAGTGGATCCCAGGTCTCCACCTCCAACCTCCGCAACCAGGACTCTACCTCGGCCCTTCTTTCCATCTGCTCCACCTTGGGCTCTTACCTCCCTCAGCTCCACTGTGGCCCTTCAGTTCCCTAGTTCCGCCAGGCTCCCTCGTCACCCCCGGACCCACATTGTTCATTCGTTGACCTTCCCTCACCTCTGGACTTCTCTCCTCTGGCTACGCCTTGTCCTTTCGTGCCCTCCGGCTCTGTTGGACTCCTCACTCCCTCAGTTCCCCTTTGGTGCTCTCTCCCTCTGTCTCCACCGTGCCCTTCTGTGTCCATGCCTGCACTTCTGTCACCAGAGCCCGTCTACCCTCTCCTGCCTTTCGTCCTCCTCCTGTGTCCCCTCCCTCCCTGCCTCGTGTGTGGGAACCTTCTGCCCGTTTGTATCCGTGCGAGTTATATTATATGTTATATTGAACATAAAAGTTTTTGAAATTGGAACTTTTGACTTCATCTTCTTCTGCCTGCACCACACCCATGACAGTGCCACCCTGTGGTAGCCAAATGTTCCAAATGTGAATCCAAATTATATGTAGAATTTAAACCACATCAGTTATGTACATTTTATTTGTGCCTGACCTGCATGACCTAAGCAGTGGCAGTGATTAAACTGGCATCGGACATGTTTGCTCTCTTTGAGGAAATTCATTACATCACGGTTTGCTATTGCTGTGATCTCATGTGAGTGACAAGTTGTAAAATAAAATATGAGGATGAATAAATAATGTATAATAAAAACCGCAAAATTCCATTAAAAAAAGATTCATCAATTAAGATTTCATGTTGACATTAAAGGGCTGTTTTTGGGGTAAGGGTTAGGCACTTAGTTGTGATGGTTAAGGTTAGAGTAATGGGGCTAGGGATCAATAAATGTCCTTACAAACAGGTGTGTGTGTGTGTGTGTGTGTGTGTGTGTGTGTGTGTGTGTGTGTGTGTGTGTGTGTGTGTGTGTGTGTGTGTGTGTGTGTGTGTGTGTGTGTGTGTGTGTGTGTGTGTGGTGTGTGTGTGTGTGTGTGCGTGTGTGTGTGTGTGTCAGTGTTGGGAGTAACGCGTTACAAAAGTAATGCATTACAGTAACATATTACTTTTTGCTGTAACGCAGTAGTGTAAGGCATTACTAATCAATTTTCAGTAATATTTTACTCGGTACATGTTCAGAAAGGCTTGCGTTACAAGTTACAACAGACTTGTAGTTTTAATTGTAAAAAAAAAAAAAAAATACACAGCAAGACCACGAGACATTAACAAATGAAAAATGCAAGTAGGCTAAATTACCTGTTCGTGGTCAGTCAATAGCCGCGTGTGGTGTCCAAGTCTGTTAATAAAAACTATATGGCAGCGTCTGATATATTTGTATAGCGATTTATAAGGAGTGCCGTGAGGCATGATTTGGCCTCTGTGCTCGCGCTGGCCAGTGGAGAAGCGGCTAATGGTGAAGATGGCATGAAGAAGACTGTCCATTCGCGAGATGGACGTATGCGCATAGGCTATTCGTTCTGTGTTTTCTTTCTAAACAGTTAGGCTATGTTTATGTGGTATTTTTCATGTTTTCATCACGCAATCATGTTTTTTGATGCGGTGGTGACGCGTTCATTTAAGGGCGGCGGCGCTGCCGATAAAGCACCTAAAAGCTGTCACAAAGAACCGGCAAAAGCAATGATTATGAATATGTCAAATATAGCAAGGAGACATTTAATTGTTTATTAATAAAGTCAAGATGAAGTTGACGATGCTGACTCGCGATCTTCGCAGTAGGCTCGTGCAACAGAGAGAAATGCATCAGTGTTTTTTAAATGAATTTCATTTCATAAGCAGAGAGCAGTCTGTTTTCTTTCATTTTGAATTGTTCTGTTTTACACGTAGACATTTCAATATAGATATATTTTTGAGGTCCGTGAATAGGCTACCTTATAGGCTGAGTTTCGGTTCATTTATGAGTGAATTGTCCTCCGGTCGTGATTATTTATAATTGTCTGCTATATTTAGCCTACTTCTTATTTATAAAATCCAGGCAATTGGTTGATCAAACATTGATTAAAATTAAGATACAATTAATACAAAACGAAATTCACTTTAAAGAAAGGCTTTGTGTCTTCTGTGTAAGGTCTTTGTGAAAGTTTTAAAGCAGTCTTTTAGTGCCGCTTCAGAGCGGTCGCGTCTGTAACGGAGAACTCACGTCTGTAACATTGTTTTTTCCTCATAAATGCGAACACGAAAACTGAAATAAAATGAATATTTTATGTTCTGTGGAGAGCCAACCCTTCTTCATCCGATTTGCGCAGTGTAATTCACAAAATTACAACAACAAAAATCGTTGCCTCCTAAAAGTTAAAGATTTTTTTTGTCACGCATGACTGTCTATTTCCCTAATATAAAATATAAAATGCATGTGTAGACTGATATTTTTCTAATGTCTCGACTCCTTTCAGGGAGGAGCCTATGGGTAAACAGACGTTTCAATATTTTGGTGTTAATGCATTTTCTGAGAATTTATTTTTCAAGTTTTGACAGCAAATGTCATGTCCATAACGCTGGAATTCCCAAATTTTAAATAATTTATCCTCAAGTTTTGTGGTGTAGGTCTACGTATTTTATAATGTTAAGTTAACTTCAAATAATACTAATAGTAATTTAAAGATGTGGTAGCATTGGATCTGAACGGTATGGATAACTCGGAGTTGGAAGGGGTGTGTCACTATTCTGCAGGTTCGTGGATCTGAGTGTCGCGATTTCGGTTTCATATCGCATATCGTTAAAGCCCTAGTCATTTTAGGATGTTAAGTTCTACTTCTGTATAGTTATTTTGGTGAAAGTAACTCAAAAGTAATACACGAGTAATGTAACGCATTACAATTCTGAGACAGTAATATTGTAAGGTAATGAATTACTTTTAAATAACAGTAACATGTAATATATAATGTATTCCAGTTTGGAAGTAACTTGCACAACACTGGTGTGTGTGTGTGTGTGTGTGTGTGTGTGTGTGTGTGTGTGTGTGTGTGTGTGTGTGTGTGTGTGTGTGTGTGTGTGTGTGTGTGTGTGTCTATAGTAGATGTAAAGATGTTATTTATATAAGGCATGTAAATTAGTCCAAATATATATTTATGTAAATAAAATCATGAAAAAACATGAGAATAATTCCCCATATGCAAAATATATACAGTACCAGTCAATATTTTGGAAAATACTATTTTTAATATTTTAAAAGTCTCTTATGCTCATCAAGCCTGGATTTATTTGATAAAAAAAAAACAGAAACAGTAATACTGTAAAATAGTATTACAAATTAAACGAATGGGTTTCTTTTTTAAAGGGTACCTATTATGGCATTTAAAATGTTCCTAATATTGTTCTGGGAGTCCCCAACAACAGTTTTACAAGCATGCAATGACAAAAAACACTTTTGTTGTCTTATAATATGCATTTATTTTTACCTGATTTGCTCACCGACTCCCAAATGAATCGTTTAGCGAGTCATTTTTCCAAACCCCGCCTTTGCGTGACGCTAATCTGTGGTGATATGTTAGACACCCAGCCGACGGGGTGTCATTGGTTGTTGCGCTAGATCTTACCCAGATACAACAGTGCTATTTTCTGATTGGCTAACAACACCAGACGAACAACACCCGAGGAGACCAGGGTTGCCAGGTCTGCACAACAAAACCAGCCCAATTGCTCATCAAACTAACCCAATCACGGCCAAAAATATTCAAATAGCGTTCCCGGGTGTTTCCTCAATAACAATCATGTTCCAGTGGATAAAACAATCGCGTCAACCAGCGTGCACTACACAAACAACCCGCGGAAACAGTGACCTGGCCTGGACCTGGCAACACTGGAGGAGACGGGCTTGAATCCTGCCGGTTCCACAGTGAGTGAGTTTTGGGCACTGCGGCATATTAAATATATTACAAATAGTTTTTCAGCGTGAGAAATACAATGTGTGGCCGGAGAGCGTGACAAAAGACCGAAATGAGTGACTGTCACGCTCAATGCGTGATGCGTGACACTCGAGAGCCCTGTGACAACTCCATTAACAACGACAAACACTTCACATATTTCAATACA
This sequence comes from Chrosomus eos, assembly GCA_036326025.1. Lineage (NCBI taxonomy): Eukaryota > Metazoa > Chordata > Actinopteri > Cypriniformes > Leuciscidae > Chrosomus > Chrosomus eos. The sequence goes on from JAZAVI010000201.1 coordinate 72,101, forward strand.
ATTGACATTGAAGACCTAAGTTAGCTAGAAGCTGCGCTGTGCCTGTGCGTACACAACACACAAAATAATTATAGAACATGATACAAACATAAAAGCAACAGCCTACTTACAGATTGTGATTCGGAGAAGGAAGCTGATCCAAATAAACTCGGTACTGAACCTCCCTCCTTCAGTATCAGCCGGCTCGCAAATTCATACTTTATAGCATTTAGGTTTGTGAAGCAATCATCTTCAAAATGACGCGAACACAGAACAAGTTCGGGCTATAATACTTCTGTGGTATAGTTATGAACTGTAGCCACTGTCTTCAAATGCTCCTCACTGGGCAGAAGAAAAAAGTTTGCTTTTGCGTCGCACTTCAAAACACAGCAGCGTCTCGTCGACATGATGTTTTCCCTGGTGTCTCCTAATGCAATGAGTGGGCGTATCTTATTCAAATAACTTGGACAAGTGACGTACGAAAGTGCATCGTTCGTCTATCGATTCATATCAACGACTCAGAGTCGACTCTTACTTTTGAGAGATAATAACTTTGTATACGGTGAACTTTCATATTAAAACTTTGCAGGATGTTTTCGTTCACTTAGATCTATGTTACACACTACATGAAAGGTAATTTTCAAAATTCCATGATAGGTACCCTTTAATATACTTAAAAATACAATTAATTTCTGTGATGCAAAGCTGAATTTTCATCAGCCATAACTCCAGTCTTAAAGGGATACTCCACTTTTTTTGGAAATAGGCTCATTTTACAACTCCCCCAGAGTTAAACAGTTGAGTTTTACCGTTTTCGAATCCATTCAGCCGATTTTCTGATATTTAGAAGAAAATCAGTAAGCAGACAGTTTCTGGTCTCATTGACTCCCATAGTATATTTTTTTCCTACTATGGAAGTCAATGAATGAATGAAGGAATGAAGGAATGAATGAGGCATTTATATAGCACTTTCATATGTACTACTGTACACCCAAAGCACTTTACAATCATATCAGGGGTTCTCTCCTCAACCAGCACCAGTGTGCAGCATCCACTTGGATGATGCGACGGCAGCCACAGTACAACGGCGCCAGTGCGCTCACCACACACCAGCTATAGTTGGAGAGGAGAGAGAGTGATAGAGCCAATTCAGTGGATGGGGATTATTAGGAGGCCATGATTGGCAGGGGCCAATGGGTGGAATGTGGCCAGGACACCGGGGTTACACCCCTACTGTTAGGCTGCATAGATTAGATCAGATTAGATCAGCCGGAACCGGGAACACTTCCCATAATTCCTGATGTACTTTGTACATCATAAGAAGGATGGCGTCTACGCTAATATTAGTCTCTCTGTTTATCCCGAGGTTTACCGCAAACCGCCGGATCCAGGGCATATCCAGATCTGATGAAGGACCATCACATGGACACGACGACGACGCCATTATCAGGGCTGTGAAGGCCCATGGACACCTCACCACACTCATCTCCTCACCGGCCGGATGACCCAACCCAACCAGATGAACTGGATAATATTGTGAAAGTTCTGATCCCATCTGACTCCTGACATTATGCTGCCTAACTCATAATCATACACTGTTTCGTTGGCCAAAGGAGGACTGGCCCCCCGACTGAGCCTGGGTTCTCCCAAGGTTTTTTTCTCCATTCTGTCACCTGATGGAGTTTTGGTTCCTTGCCACTGTTGCCTTCGCCTTTTGGCTTGCTTAGTTGGGGACATTTAATTTTCAATTGAACAATACTATTACAACATTGTTTTCCTGTTATCTCTGTAAAGCTGCTTTGAAACAATTTGTATTGTAAAAGCGCTATATAAATAAAGGTGACTTGACTTGACTTGACTACTCTTTACGAGAAGTGCCATGGGATTTTTAATGACCACCAGATGACCACTTTAATGACCACTCATTTTTAATGAGACCAGAAACTGTCTGGTTACTGATATTCTTCTAAATATCAGAAAATCGGCTGAATGGATTCGAAAACGGTAAAACTCAACTGTTTAACTCTGGGGGAGTTGTAAAATGAGCCTATTTCCAAAAAAAGTGGAGTATCCCTTTAAAGGAGTAGGTCACTTTAAAATGAAAATTATCCCATGATTTACTCGCCCTCAAGCCATCCTAGTTGTATATGGCTTTCTTCTTACAAATGGAGTTATATTAATAAACACCCTGACCTAATGCTTCTGAGCAATATAATGGCAATATAATCATAATATCGTATTTGTGGTAAAATAATGGCAAAGACCGGTACCAAGACAAATAGGATGAAGACCTTGACAGTGCACAGAGTAAACATAAAAGTTGCTCCTCTTCGATTGGTAAATGAAGAGATACCTTGTTGATCTCTCTGACAGTGTTTATATTGCAATAAATAATAACCTACTGAATGTACACTGCCGTTCAAAAATGTGTTAGTCAGAATTTCTTTTCAGCAAGGATGCATTAAAGTTATCAAAGGTGACATTACATGTGTAATGTTACAAGATATTTCGTTTTTAAATTAATTATGTTCTTTTGAATTTTTTATTCATCAAAGAATCATGAAAAATGTATCATAGTTTCCAAAATATATTAAGCAGCAAACTGTTTTCATATTCTGAAGGGTCATGTGACACTGAAGTAATGATTTTGGAAAATTCAGCTTTGAATTCAATTCATTTCAATAAATTACATTTTGAAATATATTTAAATAAGATTTTAAATTGTAATACTATTTCACAATATTACAAGTTTTACTGTATTTTTTATTTTAAAAAAATCAGCTTTGGTGAGCATGAGCTCTTTATAAAACATTATTTGTTCCTTTGTGCTTTTTTGTTTCTTTGTGCACTGGCTAAGGAGCATGAGTCAAACTGAAAAAATAAAACCAAAGTTTTTCTGAGGTATGTTATGTAATCTTGTTAAAATGGATTTCATAAAATTGGTATTGAAAAAGTATCGTTAGGAACCAGTATCGAAACTGAGGTATCGAAATTGGCACCGGATCAAAAGATTTTGAACGATACCCAGCCCTACTCAGCTCTATATTTCTTCATGCCCTGACGAAACCTACCAATTCACAAAATGAATGGAATGCATAGCTGATATAAAAAACTGGATGACTAGAAAGTCCTACTACTTAATTCTGAAAAAAACAGAGATTATAATTATTGGAAAAAAAACGTCCTCGCCATACTAACCTAGAATACCGTCTAACACTTGATGGCTGCTCTGTCAAGTCTTCGTCGTCGGTTAGGAACCTGGGTGTGCTCTTTGATACAAATTTTTCATTTGAAAGTCACATGTCTAGTATCTGTAAAACTGCATTTCTTGCCATAACAACACAAAGTTTCTTCATTAGGTTCACTGATAGATCGTCACGTTTTGAGGATGACAGCACGCTACTACTTCAGATGATTCTGGACAGCGGGGAAGAATTCACCTTTTCTTCAGAGGAAGATTGCGACTCGGACGACCAACGGATGCATTTTCAAGAACGAATTGACCCCGCCGAGGATACAAGTTCGGAGTAAGTTGTTTAGTGTTATATAATTCCTTTTCTAATCATATAGAGCTCAAATGTATTTTTAGACTATATTTTGCCTAGTTTTTGCTAGCTTTTGACATAGGAAAGATTGCCTCACAATATCCCTAACATTCGTGTACGCTTGTGTAAACTTTTTAAATGTGATATTCTCTAAACATATTTGTATATTAGCCTACATACATTTCACTCAGTTTTGATTAGTTTATGATTATGACACTGATTATCATGCTAAAAAGCCTAATGCCTCATGCTTAATGCATTTTGTTTTCGAACTGCTTAGGTTATGATTTAGTGAAATATATGTCAGCCTCCGGTAAAATATGTGATACTGTCTAAATATAATATATTTTTTACATATAAATGTTCAGTTTTGGTTAGCCAGCCCATGACTACTTATCATGCTAAAATAGCCTACTGCCTTATGTGTAATGCATTTTGTTTGCGAATAACTGCTATTTTATATGTGATTGAGAGAAATATATTTCAGGTAAAATACGTGATACTGTCTAAATACAATTTTATATTTATAATTCGCGAACAATCCGTTCATTGTGTAGCCCAGTGGTCACCAACCCGTCGATCGCGATCGACAAGTCGATCTTGGAACCATTTTAAGTCGATCGCGAAGAGTTTTCAAAGTCAGAGAAAAAAAAAACAATATTTTTATTCATTATTATTTATTAATGCACATGGTGTCTAGGGGATGCGGCGGCGCGCACGCTGTTACAATTACGTCATTTTTGCTGTGCGCACCTTCGCGCTCATGCGGACGTGTCGAGTATAAACAAGGTAACGCTTTAACCAGCTCAACAACTTCACACTACGCTCACATCACGCTCTTCAAGCTAACGAAATGATACGCAAGCTAACGGAACGATGGCTGTGTAAGATGCTGTCAAACTATAAGCCAGACTACAGAGCACTTGCTGATAGTGTAAGTGTGCAATCACAGCCATCACATTGAATATGTGTGGGGAGAGAATCTCATCTGAGCCCTCAGAGTGAGGGAGGGAGTATTGCTAGTTTGCAATCGGTTGGCTATATTAAAAGGAGATCTGTGTTTTATGTTGTTGAAAAAAGGAAAGATAATCGGTGATTGTTTTAGACCTGTAATTGATTGATTATTGAGGTCATGACTAGTTATAATGAATAGTAGCCTAGCAGTAGCAGGTCTGTAATTTGTGTGAAAATATTTTTGAAGAATTGAAGGATGACTGTTGTCATAACATTTTGTATGGAGTATTTCCATTTTTAAGTGTTTGAAATATGTTTTAAAAGTGAAAGCGCCTGTAGCCAAATTGACTAATTATTGTGTTTATGAGTAATACGCCTGTGGAAATACTTAATGTTATATTACTGTTGAAAATGTTGAATTATAGTTGACAGTTTGTATAGTTATATATTTGTATAGTTAAATATATATTTTGCTAGTGACTAACAGGCAACAAAGAATGTCAAAGTAGAACTACATTGTGGCCTTGTTTTTTCATAATTTTTTGCAAGTGGTAGATCTTGGTTTACATTTGGACTTGTTGGTGACCACTGGTGTAGCCTATTCATAAATGCGTGCGGTCTATATGGGCCATACTCGCAAATGTCCAGTTTTGGTTAGCCTATGACACTAATTATCATGCTTACTGCCTTATGTACTGTTTGTGAATACAGGTGTAAATGTTTGAAATGTAGTGATGTGTCGTTCGTGAACGATCCGTTCATTGAGTGAATCATAAATGCATGTTTTCTATATGGGCCATCAACAGATACTCTGTTGTATACACAATGTATGCTAACAGTTATTTTGTTTTCTTTTTTAGGAAAGTGGCTGCATCACGTTCTCCTGCTCCAGTACCTCGCAGAGGGAGCACGCAGGTGTCGTTGAGTTCTCAGTGCGATCGAGAATAATACTGAGTAAGTGCATAGACGTAATATTTTACAGATGAAATGTAGCCTAATTGTGTTTACATCGTCATAATGTAAAAGTTCCTATTCTTGTGTGAAATTACAAATATGTCTTTTTTTAATCCATGGGAATTAGTGATTGATAATGATAATAATACAGTTTCTTTGATTGTGTGTGCTCTGCTGCTAACTATATCAGCCTTCAGAAATCATTCTGATATGAATTTTTTTTTTTAAATCAATGTTGGAAATATATGTGCAGCTTAATTTTTTTTTAAACCTGTGATAGTTTTTTTTTAGGATTCTTTGAATAAAAATATTTTTTTATTAAAAAAAACAAGTTTGGTCTTTTTATGTTTGTTTTTTTGAAAGGATGTGTTAAGTGATAGTAATGACTAAGTCTTTACGTTTTTAGGAAAGTTAAAAAGAACAGCATTTATTTAAAAGTAACCTTCCTGTCTTGTCTGTCGGTGTCAGTGTCAGGGGTGCCAACTTTTGAGTTTTGTTGGAGTAAGATTTGTTGACGGGGGGAAATGGGGTCGTAGACTACTGATTTGTCAACGGAGGGGGTTGTAGGCTGCTGTATCACGTGCCGTTTGAACTCAGCGCTACAGCGATCTGTCACATTTCAAAGAGCCAAAACGTTATTTATTGTGTGAATCTCGTAAAAATATTGCCAGAATCTGACAGTTGTGGATTTGTACCATATCAAAAGTCAACATGACATCATGACTTTTGCGTAAACATACACGCCACTTTCGAGTCAAGTGGCGTGTTATCTATATGCATTTTGAGCTATCCGTGTGCATGTGCGTGTATGTCTACGCCGTTAAATGTCCGAGTGATTCCGAGTGTATGTATACACCGTTAAATGTCCGAGCGAAACGAAGCAAAATGTAGATCTACATCTGGGGAGCGATATTTTTTATCCTAGGATGGTAGGGGAAGACTCATAAATGGTATTAACCCCAGTGATGGGTAGGTTTAGGGACGGGGTTGGGGTAGGTCATATATTTATACAGTAATGTAATGTTAAGTCAATGGCGTCAAAGTCATAAACACGCTGAAAAGCGATTATGCGTGTTGATAGCACGCCAAAAATGGAAATACGAATTGCCGTGTCATACATACCCCATTTCATGAGATCAGTCTGTCAAAAGTAACCTTCTCTATCTTGTCTGTCTGTGTCAGTGTCCTATTTGTCCGCGATTTTTCTATGCTTGAGAAAATGGATGTGTGGTGTGAGAGCGTGTGATAAGGGTCAATTGCGTGAGTCTCACGCTCAATGCGTGAGAGTTGCCAGCCCTGCAGTGTCCTCTTTGTCCGCGATTTTTCACTGCCTGAGAAAATGGATGTATGGCGGAGAGCGTGTGAAAAGGATCAATTGCGTGAGAGTTGGCAGCTCTGTTAAGTACTTTTATTTTCATTTTGTGTGTAGCACATGTTTTGTCACTTATCTCAAGAATCAGTGACATACAAGACATTTTTACCGTGATAATGAAAAATGCAGATAATTTGACTAAATACTGAACCTAAATAGCCAAAACATGCTGAAGTTTCACATTAAATCTTCATGAAGGCTTATTATAACCTCTCGTTGGCTTACAGCAGCCTGCCCACACTGAATGGAGATATAGGGTGAAATTCAAGCCAAGCGTGTTTGAGCAGACAGAATTAACAGAGCTTTGTTAGCATGATGATAATGCTTACAAATCACAATATGTTAGCACAGCACAGACGCTAAACGGCAAACAAGTTCACTTACAAACTCTGCACATCGCAGCAAGCCGTTCTTTACAGGAAGAAACAGAAAGGAAGGTGATCGTGAGCAGAAGGGATAGAGAGAAAAAAAGCAGCACCAGGCTTGGGCACTGCTCATTACTCTTTCGCTCAATTTTTATCTTAATATGGCAAACATTTTACCTTAATATTGCAATAATACTGGTAAAATAGATAGGCATAACAAAAAAAGTAACAGCCTGTTTAAATAAAGAGGCTGACATTATGACCAGATCTATAAAAAGGTAAAATTAGTGATATTTTAATTCAAATAAAATTTAAAAATGGCAATGACTAGGCAGTTATGAAATGATTAGGGACTAGGGATGCACAATATGCTATATCGGCCACCATGTCGGTTCCACCCTATACATGTTCATTTTTAATGTTATAGTTATCAGCCCGATAAGAAAATCTGACCGATGAATAATGGATTATTTACTTCAGATGCACAACTGTTCGCTATTATGGTTTTGAATAGCTTGAAATATGATCAGAATTACTTTGAAAAAGAAAATACAGTTAAGTGCTACATGTGCAGCGCAAGTTTATAATATAGGCTACATCAAATTAAAATAAGAACACGACTGTAAAAGAATGTTGTGAATTGTACATCGTGTTTTATGAGCGCTGTTACGGGATAAGTGCATCCACAATGGAGTTACACCTTCATGACTAGCAAAATTAGGTTTGCGTCTGCAATTGTAAGTTGCAATATTACGTTTATTTTTGTGTGTTATATATATAATATTATATATATATATATATATATATATATATATATATATATATATTATATATATATATATATATATATATATATATATATATATATACCACAAAAATAAACGTAAATTTAATTCCATCTAGGCACCTTTAAAGTTTTATCATGTTGTTATTTTTTTGTTATCTTTTCTGTATATATATAATATATATATTATAATATATTAATATATTATATATATATATATATATTAATATATATATATATAACATGAAAAATAACCAAAAAAATAACAACATATAAACTTAAAGGTGCCCTAGAATGTGAAATTGAATTTATGTTGGCATAGTTAAATAACAAGAGTTCAGTACATGGAAAGGACATACGGTGAGTTTTAAACACCATTGTTTTCTCCTTCTTATTTAAATCTCGTTTTTAAAAAACACCCCTGAAAAACAGGCGAATCTCCACATAATACCGACTGTGACGCAACAGTCGGGATCATTAATATGTACGCCTCCAAAGATTTGCATATCCCAGCCCTCAATGACAAGCACTGCACAGCCGAACCATCGGAACAAGCGAGGATCATAGGGAAAATGGCAGATCATGGAAATAAATGCTATGTTCCAGGCTGTGCAGGGGATGTGAGGTCTTTTCATACCCTTCCCACAGAAAAGAAATGTCAACAGGCGTGGTTGATATTTATATATAATCGGATACCGCAACAGTTTAATTCGAAGTTGTTAGTTTGCTCTGCCCATTTCACCGCGGACTTATTTTCGAACCTGGGACAATATCAAGCTTCTCTCAGGGTCTCAAACTGAAGAAGGGGGTAATTCCAACTATATTCCCGCAACCGGTAAGTAGTGATTTTGTTAAAGATAATTTACACTGTGTTAGATCCAGCGCAAGATCCTAGTACAGTAACAAATAGCAAACTCCAATTAACGAGCATACATAACTAACGTTAAATAATTCTCAGTGAATAAACTATACAGAAAGCGGTCAAAGAACAATCCACACAGCGCGAGTTTATCTCTCTTGCCAAACTCGTTATGAAATCAATGACGCTGTTACACTGCACAACGAAGCTCTTACTGTATGTACATCATTTGCATTTGTGAAAGCATGAGAGAGAGAAACTGCATTGTCTCGCGATCAACAGACTGTCATCTGCTTGCTCAATGCTCATCACAGCAACATTTTATGTGATGGGAATAGATCTAAATACTTTAAAAACATCTCATGATTCGTTAATCTCGATAGCTGTAATAGTTAAAACGTATTTAACAGCTGTAGTGAAAGTATTCGAGAGAGTTTCACATATCACATTTCATATGCAAGCATGTCAGCCAATCACAGCAGTGGCCGGTTCTCACAGCAGACACGCCCCTTCAAACAGAGTGTTCGAATCAGAGACTAAAATCAGGCTAGGAAAATGCCTTTTATTTCTAAATTATGACTATTTTTGATCTAAAAAACATACTAACATTATAAGGGCAACCCAGGAAACATTATAAAATAATAAAAAATAAACATTCTAGGGCACCTTTAAACACATTAAAAATTATTTTGCACAAAACTAAAACTTATGTTCATGTTTTCTTTACAATTATGTTTTCCTTGGTTTTATTACTCTGTACTTTGTGCTCTCTTGAAATTTCTGCTCGTATAAAAAAAAATTGTTCTCTAGCTCTTCTTTCCAAGTTCTGCGCTTGCTTTTCCATATGTTGCAGTTCAAGTTTCATGCAAATTAGGGCGGGTTAAAGGAACACTCCACCGATTTTTTATATTAAAGTAACACTAAGTAGTTTTTCAACCTTCATAATATATTTCCAAGACCCTTGTGATGGTACATCGACTTAAAATAAGTTAAATGACTCGTCTACCATAGCCAGACGTGGTCTGTATCGCTTTTACTGGCACTATGTAACTTCGGGTTTCGGGTAGGAACCCGTGCACAAAAAGAACTACAAAATTCGACTGCTTTACGTCAAGCGCTACAATAGTCATTATTTCGTTTTTCTTCGTTTCTGATGTCGCAATACATCATCCTTTCATGAAATCATGTAACATACTCTACCTTGTCTGTGGACATCGTTCATTCTAAAGCCGGTGCTGGATAAACAGCGAGAGTGTGTGCGACGGTAGGCTAGATTATTTACGACAGCGGCAATGGACAATTTTGTTTCCAACCAGTAGGGCGGCGGAAGAGGAAAATTTACTTGGTGTTACTTTAAACTATGTTATTCTCTTAGCTAAGAACGAGTTGATACACGCCTCTCTCGTCTTAGTGCGTGCAATTAAAGGGATAGTTCACTTTGAAATACATTTTTTGTATGTTTTAGCTTACCTCAAGGGCATCCAAGATTAGGTGTCTTTGTTTCTGCAGTAGTTTCAATTTTGATATTTTTAGGTCAAACCGTTCTTGTCTGTCAGTCATATAATGCAGGTCTATGGTCACCACCTCAAAGAAATTGAGGTGCACAGAGAAGTCCAAATTAAACATGATTTAATGACTTGTAAATGTAAGTACACATTGATGGCCTAAGACATGAAACGAGAGGTTTTTGTGAGAAAACGAACAGTATTTATATAGTTTTATAAAGGTCCAAGTGATACACTGTCACTGGCATACACTGTGCGATATAAAGTGCGATATAACGGTTAGGCTATAGAACGTTCAGGATGTCACACGAGCTCAGGATGTCACGCGAGGAAAGAGTCACCGCCAGTGAAGTGCTCCTAGTTTGCTCAGTGATTTAACGATAATAACAAAACAAAAAACATTTTTAAAAAGAGGATTCAATAAGCTAACTAAAAACCGTTTACCATTTAATTGTTTATACTGTAGGTGAGCTGTCAGTCACGTAGGCTACGTCACTGATCAACAGCTGTCTGTCAGTCAGAGAATCAAAGCTTCAGAGTCAAGCTAACTGTAGGCGAGCTGTCAGTCACGTAGGGGTACGTCACTGATCAACAGCTGTCTGTCAGTCAGAGAATCAAAGCTTCAGAGTCAAGCTAATGTTATGGATTTCGATGACGGATTGGAGCCGGTCATTCCAGCTGCTGTTGGGAGAAAGAGAAAGGCATCTAAAGAAAATCATCAAAGGGAGAAGACCAAACTGGCAAGGCATTCAGTGGAGGGAAAACATCCAAAGATTAATTGTGGTCATTGTGCGACGGCGAGTAATGTTGGTCTGTTTCATGCCGACAAACTGTCAGATGAAGATGTAGCCTTCAACTTAAACTTATAAAAACGCTACAAAAGTGGACCAGGATAAAATACTGCGTCTGTCAACAATAAACAAATGCAGCAGGGAACGAGTCTCCGCTGATGTCAAGAAGAAAGCCAGGGAGGTAACAGTGAAATACTGCCTTTTGTCCTGCGCTCCTACCCATCACAAGATACCTGTCTGCAAGGCTAAGTGTCCTTGGTAAGTTTATTTTTTAAATAATTTCTTACATGTAGCGGAGTAGCCTATCTGAAGATTTACTGCAGTTTGTTTGCTCTGACAGCTCAGCTAGCCAGGCAGCGCAACGGTGTTTTTTTTTTCTTAATGCCCACTGTCCCTATGTGAAGCACAAGCACACAGACGTCCGCACGTTGTTATCCGACCTTTTCATTCAGGGACTGCCCTGGATTACTGGCACACACCAGTCACATTATGTTTATTATGGCATTATGTTTTTGAATATTATGAATATACGATTAATTGATAAATTGTTAATTTTCCCACTGATGATCCAAAAGATTTCTTCAAATGCCCATCCTTAACCCAGGTGCTATAAACATAGTCTAAGATGGCCTGTTCAATCTTGGGTAGAAGCCAGAGGTGTAGCCTTTTATTCAATTAATTTATGATTTTCAGGTTCCAGAAAAAAACACAGACAACCTTATTAATACCTTTTCTGTACTCCACAGGTGTTTCTGTCCACAGAGTGGTGAAATAATTCAGTCAACATGGTGAAGCCAGACCAGAGTGCAGGGGTGGAACCAGAAATGTTGATAAGAAGATGGAGAACAGACAGGCAGTAGTTCAGCATGTGTCCTCATTCATGTGCAAGGCCAGCCACTACGCTCGTTGTGGTGCACCTGGACGGAAGTACCTCCCAAGTGACATGTCAGCAACCAAAATACACCGGCTGTTCCAAAAGCAGAACCACAGGGACATCAGCTACTCCCTGTATTACAATGTTTTCTGCACCTCATTCAACTTGGGATTTGGGCATCCAGCAAAGGACTGCTGTGCCACCTGTATGAGCTCGAGACTAATGCAGTGGAGGACACAGTTACTGTCTGCTTTGACATGATGCAGAACCTCTCTCTGCCCAAGTCTCCAATTGGCCAGACCTACTACTCTAGGCAGCTTTACATGTATGTGTTTGGTGTTGTGGTCCACCATGGAGATAGGAGTCTGCAGGCACTGAGTGACCGTCATCTCTACGTTAGGCTTGAAAATCAAAATAGAAAAGACAGCAACATGACCGCCTCTGCCTTGGACCACTCCCTGAGAACCAGTCTAGCCGAAGATGTCCAACAGGCTGGCCATTTGAGGCTCTTCAGCGATTCCTGCTATGGACAGAACAAGAACAGTACAATGGTGGGAATGCTGTCCAGCCTACGAAGCACTATCTTTAAAGATGTGAAAATGGAGTGCTTCTTCCCTGTCCGTGGCCATAGTTTTTTCCCTGTTGACAGTGTTTTTGGAAGAATTGAGCAGGATATTCGTAAACAGGACACCATCCACCTGCCAGACAAATACACCAACATCCTGAAGAAGCATGGCTCTGTGTATTTGTACGGGAAGGACTGGGAGAGCTTTGACCACAAAGCTGTAGCCAAGGCTCTCATGCAGTCCAAGCGGTCTTACAAGATCAGCGAAGCCCGGGTGCTGGAGATCGATGGCAAAGAGTTGGGGGTGAGAACCACTTTCAGCGGTCCCACCTACCAGCATACTCTCCTGAAGAGAGGCAACAACTGGGGCCAGTATAAAGCAGATCCCCTGCCCATGATGACAACAGTGAAGGCTGTGAAGAAGAAGGACATCATCAGCCTGCTTAAAGCCATTGGTGCCCCAGCAAACGTCAAGGCCTTCTACAATCACGCTTTGGCTGTGACCAGTGATGTCCACAGGGGGGAAGAGTAGACTAAAAGGCACACACTGGCATCTGAAGCCCATGTGACACTCGAGAAAACCACACACACACACACACACACACACACACACACACACACACACACACACACACACACACACACACACCACACACAAAACACCACACACACACACACACACACACACACACACACACACACACACACAGACAGACACACAAAACATTGATTCACTAGCTTTTCTTAATGGTATTACAGTAGTAGAATATAGCCTAAGTTGGATATATAGCGTTTTGCAAAAAAATATATATATATTTTGTTATGTTGTGTATGTTCTGGCCAAAACTAACTCAGAATATTATTATTATTAATCAATCTTTGTATATACACTACTCCATATATTTATTATGTGTTTTTTTTTAACCAATTTAAGATGTTTGAGAATGTTAAGCCTCGTACACACCGGGACGAATATCGGCTCGCGTTAATCGTCAGCGTTTTTCAACGCGTTTTTTGTGTTCACACCCAAGCGATTTTCGCTGACGATGAGCCGAGTGAACATGCAAATTCATTCCCTGACATTAGATGGCGCTTAATGTAAAACAGAAATACCCCAGTCCACAATGTTGCGCTACGCAACTTTACGCTTCTGACACTCGCTTGTCACTCAGAAGAAGAGAGCAAGTTTGTCGCGTTTGTCATATAGTTCTATATTCTCGTTGGTGTCTCTTTATATAGACACCAACGAGACCAGCTCTACATTCATCTCGCCTAGCATCTTCCTCGTCTTATTTCTTCCCGGCAGAGTGTAGACGTTGTATATCTTCGCCGTTACGTATGTGTGCTCGGCAAGACCGTTTTGTGTTTGACCGTTTTGTGTTCGAGTTGTGTTTTACTGTAACTTCAGAAGCTCCAGACACGTGAGCAAAAGTGCCAATCTCATTGGTCAGATAGTTTTTGACGCGGCGTCAAACCAAAAAACGAACCCGAGGCATTTAAAAAAAAATGACGTTTTTACGTGTGGCGTTTTACGCATCGGTGTGCACACTCACATTGGCGCCCTTTGTTTAGTCACGAGGCATTAAAAGTTACCCGGTGTGAACAGGCCTTTAAGATAAATATGTTGCATTTTGACATGGTTTTTGACTTATGAACTATTTATGGACATAAAATTAAATAAAAAATATCCTGGATTTGAAGAATATTGTGTCCCTGTCCTTCACTGAGCTCAAGTATAGTTTAATGTTTATTAAAGTTTAATAGTTTAATGTACAAAAAATTGTGAATGAACTTGTTGATGTCTTAAATAATAATGTCAAATAACCAACATTGGATCATACCGCATCTCGCAAAGAATGCAAGAACAATATACATTATTTATATATATATATATATATATAATATATATATATATATATATATATATATATATATATATATATATATATATATATATATATATATATATATATATATATATGTGTGTGTGTATATTGTTCTTGCATTCTTTGGGTTCCTTGCATTCTTTCTCACACCTGAATGAAAGGCTCATTATTATGCAGGGTCTTTGTCTTCTCAGGTGTGAACCAACTAATTATTCACAAGGGGATTGGGCAGTTGATGCCCATTCGCACATTGCCTTGGCAAACAAAAAAAATGTTTTTCACAATTTTAATCAATCTATTGTGTTATGTGAATGATTAGGCAGGATGATTTTCAGGTCATTTTAAAGCAAAAACTCTAGGCGACAACTTCCATAAGACAAAAGTCTTCTGGACACATATTTAGTATGTGTTTTATGGCCTTATTTCAGAAACTTTTATTTTTAGTTTTTTCAATAACCATGCATAAATAATATTCTCTCAAAAATACAAACATGTACATACATGTTGCTCACGTATTATGGTAGCCCCGTTTGTGCTATATAAAGTGAATTTACACCTTTGCCATTAACATGTTTATAAATAACTGAAAAAAGCACAAATGTCAGTGCATGTCAAAATATCCCAAGGGCCCCAAAAACACCTTGGTCCCCAGAAGGTTAAAAGCAAAGCTTCCCACAAATGCATGCTGCAAATTACCATTACAAGCAACACAATATACATTGTTTTGTAAGCTCACCGTATATTACACAAATACATTCATATCCTGTGACAGCTATAATTTAATGCACAAATAAGTGCACACCTGTTCGCATTTGTTCTCTGCATCGAAAATAAATATGAACATGCTGTTGCATCTTTAAGACATTTTGAGACTTGTTTTTATAAGCCGTTTGATAGGATAAAGGGCTGTTAAGACAGGTTACACTCACAGTGTGGATGAATCACGATTGTGTCAAAGACTCAGGATCTATTGAAGAGAACTTATGTGACGCAGAAACTTACAAAGCAAAAACAAACACTAATTTTTGATCCATTAATGCATCTCTCACTTACTGTATGCAATCTCACTGTTTGAAGCATCTGTCATAGGAAATCAACACAAGGTTTTGTGAATAATTAAGCAAGGCGTTTTCTCATAGGATAAGGGCATGCAGTCTCGTGAATGATTATGAAACACTGATGAGTCATCGATGTACTATAGTACAAGAAAACGCCACATCCTGTTTCCCCTTTTTGTCTTCAGGGACTGTTTTGTCTGATTTGCAACTCACCTGAAAAAGGTAAGAACAATTATGGCAAGTGACAAGAGTTTCAAGTAGTGAAACGTAACTTGTGCTTTTATTGTTTGGGCGAAGAGCACACACGATCAGCTCGAGAGACCTGATTGTGCAGAATGTGAGTTTTCCTCTTAGAAAACTCTGCTCTCGTCTGGCCCTCTTCTCGAGGGAAGACGGACAGGTATCTGGGCCCAGTGGTTCGGGTCCCGCTCGTGCTTAGGCACTGCGGAGCCTTGGATCATGGGGTTCCCAGATGGAGCTTGCTGATGAGTTAGAGAGAGGTGATTCTCTCTCACGCCCTCTGTTATCTCTTACATCTTCTGATCCAGCAGCAAGTGCTCTGCTGGCACCTAGCCCGAGAGAGCAGGAGATGGCTAATGAGGGTGAAGAAGAGGTACAACCTGAACTCACAGCCTCCCTGCCCACGTAATATGAGCCATTTGTGGCAGGCTGGATGAGCGGTTCCTTTCTGGCCATAACTCCCCAGCTCCCGTGAGCCATCCATTCCTTCCTGATCAGCATACTGAGATCAAGAAGGCATGGAAGAAACCATATTCTGCAAGCATCCATCGTCAGCAGCAAGCAAACTACGCTGATGTCGAGGGGATGCGTGAACATGGGGATGTGTCGATGCCCCCAATCGACGAGACATTCGCAAACTATCTCGCTGCTGGAAAAGGCATCAGCACTAAAAGCTCAGGTGGCACTAAAAGCTCCCCGGTTTCGCCATCTGAGCTTTTCGGCTCCTCTGTTGAGACGGTGGTGGAAATGTTCAGAGAGGCGAATGTGCGCTCAGCTGCATTTAATTCATGCATTCCGCTGTGGTCCGAATCCACGCGCAGACAGCCAGGGGGCCTTGCCCATCCCGGTTCAAGGATTGGAGAGAGGGAAAGAGGTTCAGCGTCGCCTCTCACGCTCCTCCTACAAGGAGTAGATAGGCTTGCATACCATCATATGCCTCCTCTTGTGATAGTCGTTAGGATTGTAGTAGGTGGTGTCAATCTTGGTCACCCAGTGAAATGTACAGGTTGGCTTCATCTCATAGAGAAATCTCTTGTGAGGCCACCATGCATGGGAGGTGCAAACAGGTTTTTTCAGCATGAGATGGCTTTTGTTTTGTATTATATCCATTTTTACTTAGAGTGTGCATGCATTTTTACTTGGAGTGTTTTGTAATACAAAACACTTGACACAAAAAATTAATAAGTATAAAATTATGGATAATCTAGCCAGAATAAAAAGTCACGGCACAACATCATGTTTCTGTCTAGGATATAATCGGTAAACATCTCGATAATTTCGTCGACGTTGCTAGCCAATTGTCGACATTTGACCATCTCCTCCTCATCGTCAGTGTCAAATCCTTTTGACCTCTTGATCAATGCGGTAATACATCGACTACATACGTGAACATGCACAACATCAGAGTCCTGCACGGGTCCATTTTTGGAGACCCGCGCCCGCCCGTACCCGCAAAGTTCAGCACCAGATCCGACCCGTCACCCGTGATAATATCAAAATTAAATCCGCACCCGCCCAGACCCGTTAATATTTGGCCCGTTACCCGACCCGTGATAAATCACACACGCTAAAATCATTCCAATTAAAGTCCTTTATTTTTTTATCTCGCACCTCTCTCAACATCACAATAGCCTCATGAAACAGGCTAAAGTGTGCTTTGTTTTGCGCCATTCAAGTAGCCTACATCGGCACCTAAATAGGCTGAAACCTGATAACGCAAACATCTGGCTATTAATGAAAAGAAAAAAAGAACAAGAAAAAAATACAACCTATCTGAGCCTGTCGCTCACAAACAGTATCCTATGCATTTACTTTGCCTTAAGTTATACTGTGCAGGAAAAGGATATCGTCCACATGGTTTAAGTTGCGTTCTCCGTTCTTGAATTACAAATCCAGCTGGAAAAGTCTCTCTCTCACTCGCAGCGCTCGATGCTGGGATGGAGAGAACATTCTGTGCAATCAGGTTGGGAAATGTTTTTGTATGCTCGTTCTTAACACTTTTATATACCGTACTCCACTCGCCAACTTTACTTTTAAATCATCAATAGTTACTCCCTATGGCTACTCATGCAACGCAAGCATAAACGAAAGTCGCACTGACGCAGTGGTGGTGACGTGATGGGTCCAAAGGTCATAACGTTGTTGCGTATGTGTAATGGCAATTTAGACACAAATATTGCATATATTTTTCATCCGCTGCTACCCGCCCGCAAGGAGTTCATTATCCGCCCGCATCCCCGCCCGTGAATTTTAGGAATGATTACAATCCACCCGTTTTAGACACTTTTATGCGGGTACCCGCGGGTATCCGCGGGTACCCGACCCGTTGCAGGACTCTGCACAACATATCTGTGATACCGATCATATCGAGAACCTGTTTTATCATATCACACACTGGCTCGTCCCCATCAACACATATGCTGGTCAAAATGTACCATGTATTATCACCCAGTCCTCTTATATGTTTCATCATTTTCCTCATGTGTAGTATCGTCATCGCACGGAATTTCGAGCGGAGATTGGGATGCGTCATCAATAATCTTGTTCATAAGAGGGGTCATCCGGTCTCTGTAATGGTCTTTAAACATGGATTTCATAAAGTACATTAGACTCTCCACGACACCCATGTCGGAAGTAGCTTGATCACCATCCATTCACGATTGAGAGGCCTTGCCAGAGATCAACGACGTCGTAGACTATTTCCTTACAGGGTTTGTCCAAAAGTCTCCCCCTGATCTATTCTAGCTTAGCTACGATGAATGGCTCATCTTTTAATTTGTGCAGAATACACCCTACTGTTCCTTGAATACGGGGGGTTTGAGATCTTAACCCACACCGGTTTAGAACGATAGCAATAATGGAATGATAATTGGGTTTAAACAGCTTGCCTGCCAGTTCATCAAAGTGTGTGTCGAAGTAGTAGTTAGGCGGGTCAAACAGGCAGGAATGTTGCAGTTGGCTTGGATGGCTAATCGCACACCCTTCACATTCCTCCTTCAGTTTCTCACCGATGAGATGCTCCAGCAACAGCACGGTAGCGGCTTTTATGATCTTGAATCCAACGGCGCTGAAACATCCATCTGTAGCGTCGAAACCATGTTTAGCAATGGGTTTAGCAACGGAGTCGTCACACACATCAGATGAGAAAGCCAGGCAGGTTCGTAGTCTGTACCATCGAAAATGGATTTAGCAACGGGTTTGTCAGGCCCATCAGACACGATAGTCATGTAAGGCTCGTAGTCTGTATCGTCGAAACTGGGTTTAGAAACAGGATCGTTATACAGACTATATGGATGAATCAGGTTGAAAGGGGCGTAGTCTGTGACCAATTTGTCCGCTTCCTAGTCTTTGTGGGGGTCTGATGGTCGCTTGCGTTGTCGTCAGGGGGGTCGAGAATGTTTCCGAAAGAGATCCCGCAGCTGCACACATGATCGGGTTCAGCACAACTGTCTTCAGCCATGGTTATAAGTGATGCTGGGGTGGATCTGGGCGCCGGAATTTATGATCGCTGTAGCAGGGGGGGGCGGGGTCGTCGTAGCACGTCAGCCATGGTTTATAGCCGGTGCTTGGGAGGAGGTTTGGGAGGAGCTGACAGACAAGCTTTCTGAGGAGTGTAGTGAATGGGCGGGGACGGCAGAGCGTATCTCTCAGGGTAGAACAGCTGCACTTTAATTTTGCTGTATCCGTCATGCATGTCACAACATTTGAACATTTTGTCTATGGTTGAAAAAACACTAGCCAGCAGATTCAGATCACACCACTTGAACAAGAATTGCATTTCGTACAGATTGTGATGCTCATTAGGTACGATGGTCCCTGACCGAGGGTTGTTCAGCTTTTTCTTGTCTTTACAGCAGCAAACGTAAACAGATTCATTCGGCCTCTTTTTAGTATGGTTACCTACCACACGGTACCGGACATCCAGGGTTGCTCCGTCCCACTCCGCAACGTACAAAGGCTCTTGGCCGTCGTCATTCAGGTCCTTATAGACAAATTTGTAAAAAAGAGACCAGTCTTTTTTAGGAAAAACAACAAACGCGTCTTCCCCTGCCTGAAGCTCCTCTGTGCCGTCACTGGTGTAGAGTGTAACAACTCGAGTTGGTTTATGGAATTTGTACCCGAATACGCGGTTACCGTTCAGTATATATTCACCTTTAGTCCATTCCGAAATTTCATGGAGAAAATTTGTCAAACGGATGTGACCAAAAGCCTTTCTCTGGGCCAAAGTCAGATTTTCCATCATCCTTCTGCTCTCCCCCGCATCCGGGAGTTAGGGGAGGATAAACCGTCCAAGCTCATGTAGCTCATATTTCTCTTTCTGGTTTTTGTAGAAAACAATCCCCCCCCCCCCCCCCATTTATACACACTGCTCAGGAATGGGGAGGGTGGGAGGGTTCATGTGACACACATCCCATATAACCCTTGACACACATCCTCACACAAACTATAACATATAATCCCGGATCAAAGACAACTGTCAAAATGATGTATCATTTCCAGATCAACAGGGCAAAACTAAATGTCAAAATGACGGATCATTTCCAGGTCAACAGGTCAAAAACAACTGTCAACTTGATATATCGTATCCGGGCAACAGGTCAAAGGTTAATCCCTAGATCAAAGGAACCCCCGAAGGTTCACAGGAAGGGCAAAGGTCAGCCCCGTGGTGGTGGTGTATGGTATAACTACTCTTAATATCTGGCTGTACTAGGAGTTTGTTGGAGACGATCTGTTAGAAGCTTTTTCGTCCTGAGCCCCTCAGTATCTGAGCGTAGGCTCTTTAGATTTAGATCATCTACAGCTTATCTCTGTAAGTCTAGTTTTTTTCCTGGTACTAACCTCCTCTTTCTACAAGAGTCGTATAGCCTAGGCCCGCCTCTGCATTAGGCGATTATGCTAGGGGATGTTAAGGGTAGAATAAATAACAGCATAGGTAGCAGGCTATTCCTAAGCCTCCCATGCAGATGCATTCTGGGCATTGTCAGACCGGTCTCTCTCTGGGAAGAAAGAGTTGGAAGCAGTAATGCTGAGGTCTCCGTTTTCAGAGGTGTATATTGTAGCTAGAATTTCCCAGCTTGTCTTTAGGTTGGATATCTAGGCCCCTTAAATTGGTTTCAAGTCATAAGGTGAAAATGTCGTTGGCCAAGGCTGAGGCCCCCTTGGGTTTAGTGTTTTTTGGCTACCCACAGCTCTAGTCTATTCACACAGCACCGCTGGGTCTCTTTTTAGTACTCCTTTCCATTGGGCAGAGTTTGAGTACACTCCCTTAGAGCCCAAGCATGCCATGGGCTGACGCTTTTGAAAATTGAAGTTGTAGGCCTTTCTATAGGCCTCCTCGATAGTCAGGTAGCGCAAGATTGTACTCCTGTTGTTTAAAGGGTTGATAGCGCTCTAGCAGAGTACACTGTCCAGTGGCAATGTAAAGTAGGAAAAACCAGGCCCATAGTATTTCTATGAGTACACTTATATCTTTCTAAAGGGAACATCTAGGTTACAGAATAAGACACTGCGTCGTTAGCCATGGCTCGGGGATGCCTGCTGAACAGTCCCTTCAGAGGAAAGTGGATGACATGTTCTCTAGGCGCCCCTTTTATACTTCTGGGTTGCACTAGTAGTGACGTCATAGTCTTTCGCCGGTCAAATTCGATTGCCATTATTAGATCGCTTTTCAGAAACTGGTTCATGTGGAGGGCGTTCCAAATAGCGCCATCGACGCAGTGTCTGGAACAGAGGTTCGTAACCTAGACCTTTTGCTAGACTATAGTTTAATCATGGTATTTGTAGTAACACAGTAGTGGTAACAGCCAGGAAACAATCTCAAGAAACATGGTTACCCCTTTACAATATTCTAGTATTTGAATTCCGTAAGGTTTAATCACTCGCATTTATTGTCTACGAATCGCTATAATACTGATGTCATTAGCTCTACTTCAGCCAAGAGCTTTAACAGCAATGACGTTATTGAACACAGTAATTACAAAAACGAAAGATTTTTTTTTAAACAATGAGTATCAGTATAAGATTTTTTTATCATATTATTTTCATCAGCAATATAATAGTTAAAATAAAATGTCCGTGGTGCGCATATATGGTCATCATTTGTCTATAGCAAGCTGTCCCCATGACTTTGTTATTGGTTTAATTTGAAGGAAAAATATAAGGTATCCATAGGTGATACAATATGCTTTCAGGATGATTGAAATCGGCGCTGACTGTAAGTGTAGTCAGTTGGGGAACCAGGTTTTGATTATCGTATTAACAATTCAAGTGGTTATTAACAAATGAAATCAATTCTCCAAAAACCATGGTTACACTTTTACAATAATAATACTAGTATGGTTAATTTCCGTAAAGGTTAATTAACTCGCATTACTCGCATTTCGCATTTTACCGGATGTTCATTCAGCTCTTCAGCTTCAGCACAAGCAGCTCAAACAGCAATGCTGTTATTTGAAACAGTAATATAAACGAAAGATTTTTTTTTAAACATTGATGCATTATGCAGTATAACTAGCAATTTGATTTTTCTCATATTATTTTCATCAGCAATATGGATTAGTTAAAATAATTTCATTATTGTCCGTGGGGAGGCTATTCCATTTTTTTTCATGGTACATGCATTTTGATTCTTTATACGCAAGTAATCATGTCCAATGACTTGTTGCCATTATTTAGGTATTATTTTATTTATTTGTAAGGTAATAAAAAATGATAAAGAAAGTATATAAGCCATAAGAGTGTACAATTAATTTTAGAACTGATACTGGTTCAAACTAGGCTACTGTACTGTATATGTTTGATTTATGGTCAAGTGCTTGGGACAAGGTTTTTTGAATAATTATCGTATCTGCCAACAATTTCATATAGGTGCATCCCTAATTACAACAGATATCACACAATTCAAAGTTTACCTGAAATCTTCTGAGCCTAGAACCTCAGTGTAGTACATGACTTTACACTTGTGAGAGGACACCTGCAGAGTAGCCAGAACATCGTCCACCCTAGGTAGGTTTGTGGTGGCACATGCTGGCATAGAGTGGAACTTCCATTGCAAAATATAGAAACCTGGCCATCGAGTCACATGTGAACCCTAAAGGATACGTACACATGTTGGCAGAAAGATTGAAACAAGGGAAGAAAAAAAAGATGAAACAAGTAATCAAGCAACTGTCTTTAATTACAATCAGGGCCGGCCCGTGGCATAGGCGGAATAGGCAAATGCTAGGGGCACCCCTAGCATTTGCCTATTCCGCCTATGTGAAATCCCCTGAGTGATTTTATTTTTTTATTTTTTGCTTTTACTAATAATATTTTAAAACCATTAATTTGAAATACTACAAAATAAAGCAAAAAAATATATTTTTATTTAATTTTATATTTTTTAAAATTAGCATTATAGTCTGCGATAGATACTGTGCCAAAAAGAAGAGAAGAGGATAAATGGGGATAAAGACAGAGGTAAAGTGATGTAAAGAAATGAACAGTTTATCTGCATAGTAGTAAGATACTATATTTAAATGGCAGTTATTTTTACCTTAAACTTTATGCTAACAGTTGTTCTGAGTTCTCCAGAGGCCCCAGACAATGTGATTTGTAACAATCATGTCAGTTTTTTAGATGTATTTACTATCACTTTTATTAATTAATGTTTTACTCTACAGTTTTTTCAATTTAGTTGCCAAAATTATCAATGCTATTTATATAGGCTACAGGTTTATTAAAAGTAGCAACGTTTTATGTAAAATTCACATTAAAAATTACATTTTGCAGTTTCATTCATGATGAAAACATGAAACTTGCCATAGTTTAGTGGAAGATTGCTGCCATCAACTGTAAAACAAACACTTTTGCTAGTGTTCAATGAATAGGTTGTGCATGAATGACATTTGGAGGATGACATCACTGTTTTATCCAGAGGGATGACAGTAAATGTGTTGACAGTAAATAAACTAAATTAATTAAAAAAAATAACAACAAAAATAAACTGAAAAAAAAAAATCACTGAACATACTTAAGCTGGATTATGACCCTATTTTCTTCTAGATCTGCTGTACAGGAGCAGCAAACTTTGTTGCATTATTTTCCTGTTATCTCTGTAAAGCTGCCTTAATAATCTATATTGTAAAGCGCTATAAAAATAAAGGGGACTTGACTAGTGATGTAATGATGCTTTGCTATTTGTGTTTGCTATTATGTTGTATGATGTATGTAATATATATATATATATATATATATAATATATATTAGGAGTGTAACGATACACAAAATTGACGGTTCAGAAAGCTAAAATTGCTTTTTCTTTTTTTTTTTCTTTTTTAAACAGTGGTTTAATGAAAAAAATGTCTTTGTCTTTAAACTAATTCAATTACAATTAAACGTTTCACAAGGATTAAAAAAAAAATCTGCTAATGCTGTATACTATATAGGGAGCCGCACATTACTATAACATTAAAGGTTGTAGCATAGACTTTTAACCTAAATTCAGATGCTATTTATTTTTTAGATATAATAATCAATAATCAGTTTTTAATTTGTTATTGAAATATAATAATTTACACAGTTGTCATTTTCATGAAAGATATTTTAAACATACATTAAATAATCAAGACAGGTTAAGTAAAATATAATATATAGGCTAACATAGTGCATTTATTTAGTGCAAGAGTTCATTTATAGAAACCAAAGTTGTGGACACTGAATCACTTGCCTGTTGAGGTAAATATAATGCCAGTGACAAGCTATGCTGTTTTATTGACGTCTTTCCGCTGCTGAAACACTGATTGAGCGATTACACGAGTTATGATGCCTTTCAGTAATGGCTCGTTTCCACTGAGCAGTACGGTACGGTACAGTACGGTTCGGTTCGGTTCGGGTCGGGTCAGTAAACCATGATTCCGGCTAGCGTTTCCACTGCCAACAGTATGGGATCAAATTCCCGCCAAATGTTTTGCGGCCACTGATCAAAATATAATAAGCGTGAATAAAAAATAACAAGCATGAATAAAAACTTTAAACACAATAAAAAATATTTTTCACAAAACTTTAACTTGTGTTCATGCTTTCTTTAAAATGATGTTTTCCTTGGTTTTAATACTGTACTTTGCGCTCTCTTTCATTTTCTGCTCATGATATATTTTTTTGTACGCTTGTGCTGTTTTTTTCTTCGCTCTTCTTTCCATGTTCTGCGTTTGATCTTCCAAATGTTGCAGTTCGAGTTTCATGTAAATTAGGGTGGGCTTTAAGCGTCACCATTGGTCCACTAGTTCTAGATTGACAGCTCCTCCTCTACCCAATCAAACGAAGAGGGGAGTTGACGTCACTCGATGCGACTCACGCTACTGATGCTCACTCGTACAGGGGAAGACATCAGTTTATTTTAAACTTAGGACTTTTAAGCAGTAAAGCTATCTGAACTCTGGACATATGCAAATAATTAAAATCCTCTTTTTTGAGGTAGCCTACATTTAACATTTTACACTGGTAATTGGTGTTAAACAATAATTGGCTCATGATGTTAATATGCTAAGGCAGCTCTAAAACATCATACAGTTTTGAAACACTTTCTTTGCAAAAATTAAGTTAAAACGGCCATTTTACCCGTCTGAAGAATTTAGGACTTTGACCTTTCAACGCTACACACAGCCTACCTTATATATATATATATATATTATATATATATATATATATATATATATATATATATATATATATATATATATATATATATATATATATATATATATATAATTTAGTTCCATTTCAGACAAGGCATACAGTGCAAAAAGTACGAGACAAATACAAAGGCATTTGTGGTACAGTTCAGAGTATGTAAAACAAAGAACAACAACAACTAAAATTTAAAATAAACCTGTAGCCTTTGTAAAAGGAAAAAACGCACAGCCTACCTGGTGATCCGTTACAGTTAAATACGCCATCCTGAAATATTTTCTTAATTGTTGTTAAGCGATCATATAGCCTAGGTAGCCTGGTAAATTAATTCTAGACTAGATGTACCATTTGACAAAATATTAATGAAAACGATAGTGTACAGAGGAGATTACAGAAACCAGGTGGAATTGATATGCAGTGATTTATTATAGCCTAGTTATTGTGTTCATTTTACATAGCTACATATGAATTGCATATTACTTTATGATTAATGTTTTAAATATAGCTTCAATTTTTAATACAGCAACATGAAAATGATTGAAAAGATCAGGGATAGGTAACATCGTTTCTGGAGTGCCGCTGTCCTGCAGAGTTTAGCGTCAACTCCGATAAAAACCTAGCTAGCAGTATTAACCCTTAGGGGTCGAAAACCACGTCGACGCGTTTTGCTGGATTTTTTCCTTATCAGTGCAAAAGAGAATCAAATTACTCTGTTGATTTTGATCTTAAATATAAGTGTTGTACATCATTAGATCCTGTTAAGTGTCTATTTTTTTTTGTGGATACTCACAATAAAAACAAAGTGTTGTGCTTTTCGTCAAATAAAGAAAAATAAACATGATGCGCGTTTTAACTTGTCTCTGTCTGTGAGGTCCGTTCTGAAACGCGTCCGAAATATTAACTGTAACTCTCTCAATACTTGTCACAGAGATACGAGATATGTCTCTTTATGAAGCTGAGATTCTCTTCTTTTAAATGAAGTAATTTATTTAAAAATATATATATTTACAGTTTATGTAATCCGTTTGAAACAAAGGAGAGTTACAGTTTTTTATAGATAATTAGGTGAGCCCGCCACACCCCCAGCGCTTTTGACATGGTAAATCTATGCATCACATAATATAATCGTAATCGTATAATCGTATAAATCGTATAAATCGTAAATCTATAATCGTAATTGTCCATCAGTTTACTTTGGATAATGTGCTAAGAGTTTTTTGCTTTTGTTTTGTTGTGTTTACATCATCATCATCAGTCTTCAAAATCATTCTGAAATAATTTTTTTTTTAAATCAATGTTGTAAACAGCTGTGCTGCTTAATTTTTTTTAACCTGTGATAGTTTTTTAGGATTATTTGAATGCACTTTTTTTTTTTTATATAACCACTATATAAGCATATTATATATATATATATATATATATATATATTATTATAATAATATTGCTTATATAGTGGTTATATAAATAAAAAAAAGTTCTATTATATATATATAATATTGCTTATATAGTGGTTATATAAATAAAACAAAGTTCTATTATATATATATGTATTTTTTATATAAAAAAACAAGTTTGGTCTTTTTATGTTTTTTTTTTTTTTTTTGAAAGGAAGTGTTAAGTGATATGAATGACTTTAAGTCTTTATGTTCTTAGGAAAGATTTCTATTTTGAATAAATGCTGTTCTTTTTAACTTTTTATACATCAGTGAATCATTCTTAGTTCAGGCTGCCTCACAGCACCTTGATGGGGCATTAGCACATTGGGGGAGTGTCTTTAGTCTTCCCAGGTGTAAATCACATTAATATTCATGGGCATTAACACTCCCACGCATACAGCAGTAATGACCCAAAAACTGATGTAAGAAATTCAAATCGTTATATTGATCTTTCTGAAAGAGTGGTCAGAATGATTTTCACTTCATTTTGAAGTAAAAATTCTAGCCTACAAGAATAGTAACTCAAAAGTATTGTTTACAACTATTCAGTATGTGTTAAATGGCCTTATTGCGGTGACATTTTTTTTCCCAAAACATACTAACCACGCATATTATTTTTTTTTCTATAAAATGCAAACATGTACTCACATATTTTGCTCACATATTATTGTAGCAGAGTTTTTGCTGAATACAGCAAATTTATATGTTGGCAAATGGTATGTTTTAAGTAGCTGAAATAAGCACAAATGTCAGGGCATATCAAAACACTGAAAGAGCCCCAAAACAGCTCAGACCCCTAAGGGTTAATAATCCTAAAGATGATGATTAGCTGGTTCAGGTGTGTTTGATTAGGGTTGGAGGAGCTAAACTCTGCACCCAGGACCGACATTGCCCTTCCATGTTATAGATTAAATATGAAAGTAAAACAGCCAGTAGGTGGTGGCAAGTTACTGTCTTTATGAGGGAGTCATACATTCAAACTTCTCGTTTAAAATCAGGAATTCTTTAATGAAACAACTGTTGTGTGGCTCGCAGGAGATCGACGCTCACAGTGCAAGGTCCAGAAGTAAGACCAGGGCATTAAAGGTGAATATGATGGATCGTCAGACAGGCACAGCTGTGACAGGTCGTCGTTAGGGTGATGAATTTAACGATAACGGATCGCCAGGTAGATGTAACAGGTCGAGTTGCAGGCACACATACAGTTTAACGTGTTCCTGCCACGGAAAGATTTTTGCCAGCTGAGCTGATGGTAATCTAATCTTCTTCACCTGTAGCTACGAGTGAGCATCAGTAGCATGAGTCGCATTGGAGTGACGTCAACTCCCCTCTTCGTTTGATTGGCTAGAGGAGGAGCTGTCAATCTAGAACTAGTGGACCAATGGTGACGCTTAAAGCCCACCCTAATTTACATGAAACTCGAACTGCAACATTTGGAAGAGCAAACGCAGAACATGGAAAGAAGAGCGAAGAAAAAAACAGCACAAGCGTACAAAAAAAATAAATCATGAGCAGAAAATGAAAGAGCGCAAAGTACAGTATTAAAACCAAGGAAAACATCATTTTAAAGAAAGCATGAACACAAGTTAAAGTTTTGTGAAAAATATTTTTTAATGTGTTTAAAGTTTTTATTCATGCTTGTTATTTTTTATCATGCTTATTATATTTTGATCAGTGGCCGCAAAACATTTGGCGGGAATTTGATCCCATACAACAGTACCCTACTTGATAGGCGTGGCGTTTCCTGGAAAGAACCGATCAACGTCATTTTCGCGCGAGGAAGAAAGCGACAAAGTAAACACCAATGGATGGCATACAGCAGACCTTGTCCTTGCTTCTCGGCATGTTTATCACAAGAAGACAAGCGCCGACATTAGGCATTTCTCAATACCAAGTACGCAAAGTTCTCAGCAGAAGCACTCCCGAGGACGCGAGTCCGGTAATTCTCTTGAACAGCGCGTTCTGAAAGCGTCACTCGGCTCGCTCTGCATGTATATATTAGCAACAATAAAACGAAATATGTTATAAAACACCACTCTGCCTCTTTTCGTTTTTATTTAAATACATTTTAAACATTATAGGCACACAAGTGTGGTTCAGGCAATGTATAGACCTGATTATATTATTCACTGCATGTAGGCCTATAACGTTAGCCTATTTATAACAAAACGAAATATAAAACACAACTCTGCATCTTTTCGTTTAAATTTTAAAAATATTAAACAATCCAGACAATATGCATTTGTACAAATGCTGCAATAAACAACATTACAGTGACAATCTTGTAATAAAATAAATAATGACAAAACTCAACCCTATCTCTTTTTGTTAAATTTCAGTTTTATTAACCTGTTAGCATTCCTGCAAAATTTGCCTAAAACGCCTAAAAAAGGCCTACCCAATTTAAATTGCATGCTGTTCTTGAACCATTTGGAGTATATGCATGCTTTTGGGTTCTTTTGAAAGGTGACACTCAGAGGTTTGTTCCTACATAGTCAGAATCACTGTAAGTCTTACTGGTATTGTGTAATAGAACTTTGAACACACTGTAAAAGGACCAAAAAAAATCCGCCTACATTTTTTCTTTTAAACAGATGCCTGAAGATAACTACAGCTGGGAGCTATTAGCTGGAAAACATAATGAGATCACAGCATGAGGCCTTACCAAACCCAGTTTAAAATTTTATAACAATAGCTTAGAAAATGAGTGTTTTTACACATGTTTATCTAAGTATATGTCTAGGCGCTTCCCAAAAAAGGCCACTTGGAGACTCCAAAGGACCCTTTGTGACCATAGACACATAAAATGCTGCCATTCTTGAATGCTTTACTCTACAGTCATAATTTTGGGCTCTAATGAAAGGTTACACTTAGGGCTATTATATTCCTAACCATTAACTGAAGCATAAACACATTATAGTTTTTTTTTTCCAAACCAAACTTTCTACAAAAAAAGAGACAAAACAAGTGCTATGGTACTAAAACACTTTAATATTTGAACTCACACTATATATATATATATATATATATATATATATATATATATATATATATATATATATATATATAATATATAATAAAATCAATAATAAAATAAAAAAATAATATAAATATATATATACATTTTGACGAGGTGCTGTCATTCTGTCCCTCAGTATGCAGTTTTTTCCTGACAGGCTCCCAGTCTTCATCTGATTCATTATCAGATGATGGTCTGTGATATAAAAAAAAACAACAACAACAAAGAAATAAGTAATTTACAAAACATTTACATTGTTTCTGTATTCACAAGCATATAAACAGAACAGCATGCACACAAACAATCAGGTTATACAGTTCATGAGCACACACACACACACACACACACACACACACACACACACACACACACACACACACACACACAACACACACACACACGCGCTATCTTTATGAGGACTTTCCATAGACATAATGATTTTTATACTATACAGACTGTATATTCTGTCCCCTTACACTAACCCTACCCATCACATAAACCTTTCTGCATTTTTACATTTAAAAAAAACTCATTCTGTATGATTTATAAGCTT
The DNA here is from genome assembly GCA_036326025.1 of Chrosomus eos. Classification (NCBI taxonomy): domain Eukaryota; kingdom Metazoa; phylum Chordata; class Actinopteri; order Cypriniformes; family Leuciscidae; genus Chrosomus; species Chrosomus eos. The sequence goes on from JAZAVI010000201.1 coordinate 102,509, forward strand.
TTGTGCCCATGGGGACCTCTATTTAGGTCCCCACAGTGACTCGAGTCCCCATGAGTCTGTGTGCATTCGGGTTTATGTCCCCACCAGGATAGAAAAACATGTCCCCACACACACACACACACAACACACACACACACACACACACACACACACACACACCTGTGCTTGAGCCCACATAAACAAATAATCCTGCACAAGCGCACACGACAGAAGTTAGCAGGTAGCTTACACGTAAAACACACACACACATACACTCGACAAAAAAAACCAAACACACGACATAAGCTGACAAATACACCTCAAAACAAACACATACCTCAGTATACACAGTCAAATATGTTGTATAATATAATAAAACTTACTTGTCGAGACGAGAGTGACGTCGCCACCATCCAAAAACAAATCCTCTGCTACCGATCAATGGATGACACATTGCTCTCTTCGTCAAAAATGTCATCCTCCGACTCATTACTATCACGGCGAGTACACTGTTCAATCATTTCTTCGAGTAAGAAGTGGGTTTCATAGTTGTCTTTGCCATATTGCACCTGTTAGCTACTTTAAATCGTCAACTCGTCCAATGGTCTGTTTACGCACGGACGCATGAATCAATACGGTGCTTTGCGCACGATCTTCGCGCATGACCTGAGGGATCGGCCCACTAAAGCTGCATATCAATCATTACAGACATTCATTGGCTGTCAAAAAAGACAGTCATTTCCATTCTCTATTGCAATTGGGTCGATTTACTGTCACTAAAAGAGAGGGCAGTACCATTCTTCATCATTGCGCTCTTTGGCTATTGACAACAGGTGACACCCCAATCATGGACCGATTGGCTCAAATGACCTGTCTATCAAAAGTTCAGGGGTCAGCGGCCATTTTGATATCATATTTCCTTCAATGTTTACTTTTCAAATGAAACTAGATCATAGAATGCGTCGAAGTTGTGATCGTGCTGGCGGCTAACGCGAAATGCTAGTACTATATTCCGTGGATGTTTATTGATAAATAAATGTGTTATGGACTAAATCCTTCATTGAATTGGATTGTATGGACCCTTTACAGTGTAACCAAACCATTTTTGTTGGAATGTAATGGATCATGGACTAACAAGAGTCTTAACATGTTTACATATTTTAGTAAAAAAAAATTCTTGCAAGAATTAAACCTCTGAAACAGCCCAACGGCCCGCGGACGGTACGTCGGACTCCTATCTGGTTAATAGCCATAGACCCCTTATCAGCCGACGTCACAGTTACGTCACGGCGCTAGCTGGAGGCAAAACAAACGGAAAACTGCAGGCGGCTAATACAAACCAGCACAGATTCGGCTACATAATAAGGAGCTTAAATTATTATTATTATTATTAAATGTCATCTTGATGTGTTGTTGGGTGCAATAATCAATGAAAAATGAGTATGCTGCATCTGGAATTTTTATTTCTAGAAAATATTCTCATTAACATTGCACGTAATGTCACTCTTTACATTGTCGTCTTCTCGGCGGTGGCTCGGCAGAACTGCGGATCGTACACACAAGTCTTGTACGTGACCATTCAGCACATAGTTATAGGCATCTAAAGATTTATATGCCCTCAGTTTCTCTTTACGCTCAGTTTCTCTATCAGGTAGGTGTCAGGCCACTCAACCGGAGGTAACGTTAATTCTGTCAGATCGTCCATTGAGTGAGCGTGTACGGGTCAGCCGTAAAACGTTTTTTACGTCTGGTTCCGTCCGTTAAAATTAACTTTTGCTAATAAAAATCGCGGTCCTGGACACGGAGTGACCTTGCACATTAAGATAAAATCGGATTTTCTCCAGTCATTGTTAAAAAACAAGCTAACAAAACTTGCAAACTAACGTTAGGGAAGCGGCCAGAGGGATCGTTCTGCAGCCACCTAAGCTCCGCCCACAGAAAAACGTCACCGTGTTTACCAACTGATAAGGGGTCTATTATAAAAGTATAAGTAAAAGTTAACGTTACAAGAAGCTATACAATAAGAAATAAAGCAAACAATTCAGTCAAAATACAAATTCAGCGCTAGTCTAACGTTAACGTTACAGCAGAAAAGTTAAATAGCCTAAATATATGAAACTTCACTTAGCCCTCAGCCAAAACGATTGGCCAGGGAACGAATTATCGATTCACGAGACCAAAGATAGCCCGTTATGATATACACAAGCCGAATTACCACTAGCTGCTACAGAGTCAGCGCAGCGGCAAACCTCAGAACGACCAGCCGAGGAAAGGCTGTTCCGAGCGGGGAACATGAGCGCCGAGCGTCCGGTGATCGCCGGGAATGGATCAAATTATCATAAATCATTATAAATAAACCACAGATTTGAGCTTTAAACAACTACATTCTCGCCTGAAAAACTCTTAAAACTACATTTCGTGAAAGAATAACCGTAGTATTTTATTCCAACTGTATATTAAAAAATGGCGCTTCTTATGTTGTCATTCCCCTTGTAGCACGTGCAAGTGACGATACTATGTCAACCAATCAACGTTCTGCAGTGAGTCTAGCTCCACCCTTTAGTACCGTACCACTGTGCTAGGTACCCCAACTGAAGGGTACCCAAAAAGTGGTACGGTACGGTTCGGCTTTTTGGTACCATTCACAACTTTTGACAGTGGAAACGCAAATAATTGCGTACCGTACCGAACCGCTCAGTGGAAACGAGGCATAAGTATACTGCATCTATTAACATACCTTCAGGTGCCCATTCTGTAACTGAGGAAGAGATGATCGCGTTTACTCGCGTTACTGACGGACTTTTGACTTGAGCTCCGCGACTGAAGCTCCGCGAATGGCGACGGACTTTGGACTTGAGCTCCGCAGCTGATGCTCCGCGAACTTCTCCAACGGGGGCTTCCGCGACTTCTATATATATATATATATATATATATATATATATATATATATATATATATATATTATTATATATATATATTTAATATATATATATATATATATATATATATATATATATATATATATATATTAGGCGTGTAACGGTACACAAAAATCACGGTTCGGTATGTACCTCGGTTTTAAAGTCACGGTTCGGTACGTTTTCGATACAGCAAAAAGAAAGAAATGCCAGAGAAATTTCCTATTTGTTAAAAGAAAAAATATTTTTTAAATAAGTGTGAGTTTTCCTACATCTTGAAACTTTCAGGTTTATAAAAGGGTTTCATCTTTGAAGAATGAACAAATAATGTTTTGGTCATCACATTAACAATAACATTTGAGTTTTGAAGTGCTGGAAAAAGATGTGTGAGAAATGTGAATGCTTCTCTAGATCTCGCAGCGATGTTATTACTTCAGTGGCGAATTCAAATGTTTTCTTGATCGCTTGATCGATATCGGCTCGCGCTCCACAGATTTTGCTGGTCCGAACTGATAAACGATCCGTGAAGCACATAATGTAGCGCAGTTTCGTTCTGCTTTCATTACGCTTGCCATTTGATGTTGCGCAACGTTGTGGTGATCGCACCAGCGTAAATTTTGTCGGCAGGAAAAATGGTCCAAGGAATCGTTCGGTTTTTTTGCGTACCGAACCGGAAGCCTCGAACCGAAACGGTTCAATACGAATACATGTACCGTTACACCCCTATAATATATATATAATATATATATATATATATTAATAAATAATAAAATTTATACCACATAGGCTAAAAATGGGCTGTGATTTTCACCAGGTAAAATCTTGCCTAGGGCAGCAAATTGGTCAGGGCCGGCCCTGATTACAATCATCCACCACCTTAGACAGAACTTTTAAGAATGAAATTGTTTGAAATTATTTTACATTTTTAAAGGTCATATCATTTTTAGAGAATATATTATGAGATTTAATTATGCTTGACAGAATGTACATAGAAGTCATAAAGGTACAGAAACAAGTATGACCACTATAAAATTCTTTACTATGTAAACTGATGGATACTGATTGTATGTGACATACCTGCACACTTTCTCCCTCTTTGCAGGTAAGTGGTGACTCCACCATGCTGTAGTCCTGTCCCAGCAGCCAGGATTTATCTATAAGCTGCACATTGTTGCCTGCAGGAGAGGTAATGCCATGGGTAGCCAGTGGATCTTTCCTAGGCGGCTGTGGAGCTCGTTTAGAGTGGTAGATGTTGAAGATCACATCACCTTTACATACATCAAAGTCCCAAGTGATGACTGAGGATGCATCGATGATCTCAATCAATATCTTAACGAAGAGATATAAAAAGGAAATTGTGCTCTTTAAATAAATGTGTAGCTTTAATACTGTTCAGTAGGTGGAACTCGGGTTCAAAATGTGACCACAAAGTGACAATGTGTGTTTTCTCAAGACTGAAATTCAGTTTTGTACAAAATCTTAGATGAGGTGATCATACTGGCAAATGCACCAAACACAAACCAAATCAAATAGTTTCTAATAGAGCCTGACCTCATGTGGCGCTCCTTTAAAGATGCTGGCACTCTGGTAAATAGTCTCTGTCCACAGCCTGATTTCATCATTCTCCAATTCCTCTGCAGTTCTGTACAGGGACTTGGGCACCAAGCCACCCTCTGGCACTTCACACTGCACATACTTCACTGTGTCACTACTTTAGTTTAATAAGCTACTAAAACCATACAAAGGTATGTCAGCACAGATAATACCTCAGTTTGAATACATGGATACAGATCTTAGGGTGTGTTAACACTTGGCATGTTTGGTTTGATTAATGGCGTTTTCACACCTGAAAGTCTGTACCAAGGTCCGAACCAAAGTTCATGTTTTGATACGGTTTCACATTTCAATTATGCGAGCACACTAAAGAACTTTACATGACATACTTGCGTCCTGTCGTCATCATCTATGTGGGCTGATTCTTGACATTGATTGGTTTGTAAACGGATGTGCGTCTGACGTCAACGTGTTGTCAATTCGGCGGGTAACTTTGACAAGAATGAATGAACAGACGCATATTGTTGCTACTATACTGTTATTATTACGGCATTACTACCTGCAGCACCAACTATACTCGAGGCTAGTTCAAATTCGCCAAATTAACGTTCTCGTTGGTCAAACATTTTATCGACGCCGGCAGGAAAGGAGGAGAAGACTGCAAGCAATCCTGCGAGAACCACCGGAACTTCCTGTAAATGGTCTGAAAGTCCGAACCATACAGAAAAGGCTTCCACACTAGAAACAAACCAAACCTTTGTTCAGTTTGATCCGGACCGAGACTACCCTTGATCCGGACCAAGACTACTACTCACTACTGTGGTTTCACACCTGTAATTTTGATTCAGATCAAACTGAAAAGTCCGAAAATCCGGACCAAACAAAGTAGATGTGAAAGGGCCCTAAAATAAACTGGTGCGATTACTTTGTTAGTGCGGTTCATTTGAATAAGTGTGAACGCTGCCATCCGAACCCCGGTGCACACCAAACAAGTGCACTAAGGGTGCTTTCACACCTGCCTCACTTAGTTCGGTTGAATCGCACTAGAGTTCGTTTTCCCCCTTGGTGCGGTTCGTTTGGGCAGGTGAGAATGCAGCAATCGCACTCGGGTGCACACCAAAAACGTACCAAATAAGCGTACCGAGACCTCCTCGAAGAGGTAGTCTCGGTACGCTTTCAAACAAACTCTGGAGCGGTTCGTTTGTGGTGAGAACGTGATCCGACCTCGAACAGACCGAACTGCCAAAGAACTGCGCATTTTGGACTAAACCAGCTACCGTAGTCAAACAAAACTATTTTTGAAGCATACGAAACATCCAACCTAGGGAAAGGGCTAGCAGCTAAACAGGTTGGAAGAACTTTTGTCAAACTCCACAAGCTAGCCATCACTCCGACCATATTAAACTGTATAAATAAATGACTCGGACGATATCACAGATCGATAATAATGCATTTACTAGCTGCTAACTAAACCACAGCAAGTCTGTAAATGTCCCTCTCTACTCACCCTGAAGCTTGCTGATGTTCATCATCTCAGGGCACATTGTTGATGCAGAGGGAGTTCAACTCGCAGAAATAGCTGCCAGTTCCATAGTAAGAGGTTTCTGTGCAGTATCCGTCCGTGCAGTATTTTGTTTTAACATTTTGCGTGCAACTAACTTAAGCGATCCCTTTGGATGAATTCGTCCAATCACATTTTCCATTTATCTGTCTCGATTTTCTAAAACGCACAGGACCTCAACCATGTTTTTGTATTTTCTCTAAATGCACACAACATATATAAGCAGTCTCCATTTCCTAAAATGCATAATGTGCTTGGATACAATAAATGACAGGGCATGATAGGCTACAGCCCTCCAACCTCCCAAAAACATTTCCCTCTTATAACACCATGAACCACTATTGCTCCATTAAAGTAAAAGTGCTCATTTTCATCTGTGTATATAGGACCTGCAGCTGTTGCCTACTGTATGCACCTTTGCGTGTCCTACCATGCCAGTGACGTCATCGAAACTGACAGCGTTCTTATACTAACAAGCGCAATTTTTGTGTTGCTTAAAAAAAAGCTATATTGATATTTTTAATTAAAATTTTTAGAGTAATTTACTTTTAATTGTCATAAACAACACGTTATCAATGTCGATTTTTTTTTCAGTTCAGTTCATCTTTAATGCAATGCCGTGACGCTTTAAGCTTGACGTCGACTAGTCGCGTTGATCATGTGACACTATGATTGCGCTAATTTTGATACTAACATGGCCGCGTTGTAGACGACAACAGATGAAGACTTGGTACATCAAGTGTGTGGAAATACTTAACACTATATTGTTGAAAACGGAAGAAAAAGCATGACGCACGCTCACTGTTTTACCGGGAAATGAGAGTTCAGACTCTTTATTAAAATCATTAAAACATTATTTTTTTCATATATTTATTTAAACATATTTATGATGCATATCTAATTTACCCGCAAATAATTGGAATATTATTTTGTATAACTTGGATCTGCCCATCAATAACTAGCAAAGATGTGATATTATAACTTTTCTTTTCTTTTTTCTTTTCATCCTAAATGATGATGTACACCTGGCCACTTCACGTGTTTCTGTGATCTGATAGCTATCTGATCGTGAAAAGACCAAGTGTAAATGCCATCCGAAATGCATTCGAGACGGATTTAAATCCGATCGCTCAAACCACTTCAGGAGGAGGTCTGGGTCGCATTCCAGACGAAACTGGACAAGTGTAAATGCATCTGGTTGTTGAAACCACAATGTAAATTCGACTCCTCCCAACAATGATAAAAATAAATGTGTCAGAGCGTGTTAGCCTATATGTCATGTTATATTCATTATATGACGAAGCTATGGCAACATGCATCACTGCAGATGAGTAGCTCGACCATTCATCAAGCCAACGTGCAAACTATCGCAAATCAAAGTGAAAGTAAATCGCAGACGCTTAACACACAATTATCTTCGTTAAAAGTAAAGAAACAAAATTATCTTAACCAGGGCTGTTGCCACTCTTTCTAGTCTTTGATTTTGAAATTAGCTGATGATCAATAAAATGCAGCTCATTACTGTTGCTTTCGGTGACGTGAGCTCCGTTAAACCTGCATATAGCGTGTTGTTTGAAGATCGGATTTATATCTGTTTTGCGAAAACATATTTATGTGACCAGGTGTAAAGGGAATCGTTTTGATAGTAAAAACGCATGAAGTGACTAGGTGTAAACGGCCCCATTATGAGCTGTCTGTCATAATCTGTATACTTTTCTGTTAATAAATTGCAAATTGTGGCATGTTGCAAAGCAGTCCCATCTCTTGTGTTTTATGAATGACATCAGCGACTAGTCGACGTCGACTTGACTTTGATGTCATAACAGTCAACTTCAAAAAATCTGAAGTCCTTCAACCCCTATTATGAACATACATTGTGAGCGAATTCTCCGCAAGTCTGCCGGATTTTCCTCCCCTTTGTTTACTTCCGGGAGTTCTGTTGGGATTTTCCTGCATGTTAATTCTGACCAATCGAAGGGCAGTTGTGGAAATATGTTCAAGACACATCTGACCAACGAGTGATGTGGATGTTGTCACGTGACTGCATTTTGGTTCGTTTCATCAACTGATTCAGACCAGAGCAATCAGTGTGGTGTGAAAAGGAACCAAAACACCTGAAAATGATACAAAGTATAATTTTTCACCCAGACCAAATGAACCGAACTACAGATGTGAAAGCACCCTAAGACCGCTGAAAAGATGGGTCTTTGTCTTCCAAATTAACTCTGGTGCGGTTCGAATTAATGAACGCAACAAAGATATGTACACGAACCAAAAATGTGAGATGTCACAAGATGCGACCCTAATGGTGCGTTCACACCAGACTCGAATAGAGTGTCTGGCGCGAGTGATTTCAATGTTACGTCAATGCAAAGACGCATTACGCGCGTAAAAAATTCCTGTGGCGCTAATGAGGTGTAGAGCGCAGCGCGGTAGACGCGAATACGCCTCGTTCGCGCGAATGGCGCAAATTGAGCGTCTGGCATGTTACGCACGAATGATTTAATTAGTGGTTTTTGTGCATTCACGCGTTTAATGCGAATTCGCGTCTGCCACCCGAGTTGAAAAATCAGAACTTCTGCGTCAATTCGCGCCGCGTTAACCAATCTGGAGCCTGCTTGCTTCACGTGGCAAAGTGACAATAAACTCCCGCTCAAAGTCACTCATTCGAAATGGAGAAGTTAATTTTAGCTGTGAGTGGATACCCGGAGCTTTACGACTCAACATCGTACTTTTATAGAGACAGGAGTAAAAAGGACCTCGCTTGGAGGAGGATTAGTGAGGATATTTTACAACCTGGTAAGTTTAACGCCCGTTTCACACATACTCCGTTTGCAGTGCGTATGCGGTGCGTATTTTTTTCCGTACCCATGTTAACAGGTTAGAGCTTTCACACTGCACGCGGATGCAGTCCGTCGATCTGTTCCAGTTGCGGTGCGTATACAGCAGTGCAGAGATCGTTTCCGCACCAAGTCTATTTTTGCTGTGCTGCAAACGCTGAATTAAAATGACAGCGCACGGTTCGTGGTCAAAATGAACACAGATTGACCTGAAAATGGAGTCATTTCACCATAAATGCATTTAATTCAATAAAATGTAGTAACCTCACCATAAATGTATTTAATTAAATACTACTTTTCATCTTTTTACTTTAAGACCGGGGTTTTAAGCAAGGAAAACGACAATTTACCTCAACAAGGACATAATAATGAAGGACACTCATTCGTGGAGGTGGAAAAACAAGTTCTTTGTGACATGCAAGATTTATTGTATTAAAATTTAAATGCAAAAGAAAAGGCATGAGAGTCAGCTTGTTGTCAATTTTAAGTTTTAATTTAAAATGTTTACGATTTTAATATAAGTACATGGCTAAATATTTTACCACTTTCTTAAGCAACTTAAAGAGCATATTGTAGGTAAAAAAAAAATCTAAATTAATATATAACCTTGTATGAAAATACCATATGAAAAGATAATGCAGAATTTTAAATCTTTTAAAACGGCATAAGGGCACAAATTTAGTAGATAAAGTGAGCGTTTCTTTGACTGCTGTAAAAACCGCTTTTTTTTTCAACATCGCGTCATTTTACGTCACCAGAGGGAGGGAGCCTCAGCAGCGCAGATAGGTTTGTATTCAGTAACAGTGGGTAAATGTGCTTTTTTATACTCAGAATGACAATTTGGAATGTAAAGAACAACATATTATACAGTTATTTGTTTTATTAGGAAAATACCATATACATAAAAAGAATTGGGCTTTTTTCCACATTTTATAAATGACTTCACATTATGTACATCTTTTGGAACAAACTAAAAACAAAAAAGCAATGAAAACATAATGCTTTGAAAGCACTGGATTTTATGTAAAACTTTTTTTTGTATTTTTTATTTCCTGGCAGCTAATGTTAATATGATATTGTGAATATGTAAAACCTCTTGTTCTCGTGGCATTGAATTAAAACAGTCAGTAAGAGCTAGCCTGGCTCCGCCCTCCTACGCACTTCCGCTCAATTTCATTTTCCTTCAGTACTACGTCTGGGATTGTGCTGTAGACTTCGGTTTCCAGAAATCAATTTTTTGTAGGACCAATCAGCGAACAGAGGGAGTGGCTGAGAACGATGACGTTGATGTCGACTCGTGCGTTATTTTGAGTTGTAGTTCAAAATAAGAAAGATGCGAGCGAAGCCATTCGGTCCGTTGTGGCAACGCTGCCGAATATCAAGAAGTTAAAGCCGGAGAAACAACAATCTTTGCTTAGTTTTGTGTTTATGGCCAACCTCCCACGGGGTTCGCGAAAAGACATATGTCACGACCAAACGTTAGCGATTGGTTATGGCAGATAGAGTGACTCTAGGCAGATCCAATAGTTTTAGACTTCAATAGAGTTCCCGCCTACAAGGAAGTTAACGTTTGTCAATGGAGCGGTGCCAGACTCTCTGTACAAATGAAATGTACGAGAGTCTGGTGGAACCAGGCTAAGTAAGAGCCATCGTGAATCAGTGTTTTTGGTAGTTTTTGTATTATTGTGTTTGTGGAGGTTGAAACTCCGGCCTGTCAGGACATCAAGTCCACAGGTTTTCTAACAGGTAAAAGGACGGTGCTATCTATCGTGCTTGTGTGCGGTTTGTGCAGCTGAAGAGACGGGATTTATCTTCCGCATCGGCTTCGAGAAACGCGGTCGTGTGTAGCGTACAGCAGATCGGAGGAACAAGTATATCAGGAATAAAAATATCTCTGTCTCTCGATGAGAAACCGCTAAGTTATATCACGTAACATTAGTCCGGACGGATATTAATGAGCATGACAAACGCGCCTGATCAAAGCTTATAGTTTCTGTTATTGGTAAATTCCTCCTAGATGACCAATAATAGCTTTGCTATTAAAGGGCATATTACAGGTTAGAGGACCCAAGGAGTCAATGTATAGAAAAACAATGTAGTAACTAGATTTTCTTTAAAATATACTTATAAATGCGCTACATTGGCTTCTGGAGTCGTTTTTGTGAGAGAATTTTACTTCCGCATCTGAAAATGGGCGTGACGCAACTGGAGGGAGAGCGGTCGATTCAAATCATTCAAACAACAGGAAAACAATGGATCGCAATGATATTTCGGACTTACTCGTATGACGGACCACGGACCACAGCCATACAATTATGAGCCTGCTATGAGCCTGCTATGCTGCCGGGAGAGCAGGGACAGGCCAGGATTAATGTTAGACAGAACAACGGTCAGAGGAGACACACATTATTGCAAAAGTATTATTATAAACATAATCATTGTTTTTGTAAATGCAGACACAAATCCATTGCAATATACAACCAATCATCAGCACACATACTTTTTAGTTACTGTTCATTAGCATGATATGTCTGAAGTATAACTTTAATTACTTAATATATGTTAAAGCAAGTTCAAATCAATATCACACTTGCATTTAAGCACTGTCTATTTCACTCACACAGGCGCAGATATTATTCTCACAATATCTAGACAATTTTGTTTTTAAATAAAAAAATTTCACTGTGAACATGAAAATCAGGTATCATCTTTCTGCCTTCTCATTGCACCGTGTGTTGTATTTTTTTATTTCACAGGCCAACAGAGGAGGAGAGCCCGTCGGCGGCCCCTTGAGTGGTCACAGGATGGTCCGTCGGAGGTGGAGCAGCAACTTCTTGCTGTTCTAGCGCAAACTCAGGCGCAACCTCCGGCGCGACCTCCAGCCCCACCGCCACTGTCCGCAGATGAGCACTTCCTCCTCGGCCTTCGGCCTTCTGTCTTTTCTACAGAGCATGCCACCTCACCTGAAAGAAAACATTAAATTTAAAGTTTACAAATTGTTAGTAGAAGACAGCACCATTTTGCTAAATTTTTAGCAATTTGACCAGGCACACTGTGGAGACACCAACCCTGTAGCTGGATGCTATGGTCCTGAATGAGTCCCCAGTGGCAAGAAACCTAGAGAACATTGTGTATACTTGTAGTTACATATTCAACTATACAATCAACAGTCTATTTTACTTAAATGTTATATTTATTTATTTGTTTGTTTGTTTGCTTACACTTTTTACAAGTTTTGAATCTCCAAAAACAAAATGGTATATTAAAATGCCAATAATCAAGCACTACATATTGACAATAATCAAGCACATATTGCTTACAGATGATATGACAGTTATCACGTCTGGCAAGAGAATATTAAAATGTTGATCGAGCATATTTTAATTTCTAGGTTAATGTCTATGTTAGGTTATAGCAGTTAATTGAGTATCACTAGAAAAACTATCACGTATGGCAAGAGAATATTAAAATGTTTAGGTTATAGCAGTATCACTCGGTATCACTAGAAACTCGGTATCACTAGAAAGATCACTGTGTATTACAGAGAGACACGACAGTATCACGTCTGCCAAGAGAATATTTTAATTTCTAGGTTAATGTGTACATTAGTTTATAGCAGTTAACCGAGTATCACTAGAAAGAGCACCAACAGTAGTAACTTATCCGTATCACAGTTTAAAAAACATTGATAGCATAGCATATGTTAGCATATATTGAATATACTGTATTTAAAATATCATTTACATTTACTAACCGAAGACAGATGGACAGGCGCTCCGCAGCTGGGATAGAGCGCCTGTAGTTGGTGTCCTGGAGGGTGATCCTCGCTCCGATGCAGGACAGCAGGTCATCAAACTGGGCGCGGGACAGGCGGAAGTACCGCTGAAAGCAGCCGTCATCCAGGCGCAGCTCCTGGAGCAAATGGTGGAACTCGCCGAACTGGGTTCGCCTCCGAAGGGTCTGGTGGACCCAAATACGGTGACGATGATCCCTACGCCGCTGTTCTGCTCTCCAGAACAAATACAGAGCGATGATTCTCTCAATGAATGCTCGATCAACATTAGCCATCTTGTAAAAAGATTGCCGCCAAAAGATTTCGCCTCCGACTAAAGATGTCGCTCTTGACACACGAATGGATTCAAAGTGTTCAAGCGTATAACTAGACGCGGTAGACGCGAATTTGACGCCCTATTCACGTCTGGTGTGAACGCACAGTAACAAGGACAGAATGCTCAAGCATACCTTTTTTCTCTCGCCAGTCACGATGATGCCCATCACAGATCAGTACACAGCAGATTGTCGTTTGTGTGTGTGATGGAGGGACTCCTGCTGCTTTTTTGAGTACTTTACACATTTGTTATTACACATCTCTTCACGAGTTCTCAGCTGGTCAAAATACCATCATATGCCCAGCACACAGCATTGTTTTGGATGTTCAGTAAGTTCCGCCACAAAAAATACGTAATAAAAGCCGGCCAATCAGGTTGTGAACATATACCTATCCCTTTAGGTTTGGTGTGAAAAATGCTGATATGAATGCTAACGGACCAGAACTATAGGTTTTTTTTCCATCCGGACCAAACGAACCGAACTACAAGTGTGAAGACACCCTTAGTGGGAGCAAATAGGTCTGAATAGGTACCATTTACTCACAAAGCATAAGGAAAACAAATACATACCATACACTCTCCTCCAAGGAAGTCAGGGATGATCTCTTTATCAATGTAGTCTACAAGACCGCCAGGGCCCTGGTAGTCATTTCCCGCATAGATCAGAAACTTCTTTCGTGTATTCTCATCAATGAAAGGGCTCACCTTTAAACACAAATGGGAGGAGGAAAGCACAGTTAATAGATACATAATATACTTCCTTTTGGGTTAACTCGTGCTGCGAATAACCAGGTGTTACTCTCTAAATGAGATGCTATCACTTCAAGCTATTATTTTCATATTAGGATTCTGTATACGGGGGGGGGGGGGGGGGGGGGGGTGATAAGGCACAGTGCTTAACATGAACAAATAAATTTGGCATGCATGTCATGTTAAAAGACCATCCCCCATCTCTAGTTGAATAGAGAAGCAGCAAAAACAAACAGTGTCCCTCACCAGTGTCCACAAGACAGGAAAAACTCTGGGAGCTCTGAGGATGAGCAGACGTCCCAGAGTCTCAGGGTAATTGGCCTCCACTACCTCAATAATCCTCAGCAGAGCTTTGACTCCAGGGCGCCACAGATGCCTCATATTGAGCCCTTCAAGATCAACCAAACACGTCCAGCAACTACAGAATGAGAAAATGTGAATTACCACCTCACCACTGAAAAATGTCACTTAGCTTTTCAGTTGTGAACTATTTTATCGAAAACAATTGCAGGGCACCGCTGACAACAAATTTTTGTACATTTATGTTTCAGTCAGCAAGTGTGTGTGTGTGTTTGTCTGTCTGTACAAGTGTGTATGTGCATGCAGAGAGTGAGAGGGATAAAGAAAGTTCTTTCAATAGATAAAAAATGGTAATTTGGTAAGAAAGGCATAGAAATTGTTCATAATTTTTATCCAATTGTTTGTCATTTGTTTGCTTGGTCAGTGTATTTGTGGGTTTTGGTTCTTTTGCTATTGTAATGTAGGCTGTAAGGACCTTTGAAAAAAAAAAATGAAATAATTGAACATTAGTCAACCCATCAGAATTAAGCATTCAACAGCGTATAATCGTATAAATGTAAATAATTTTAATAGTAACTTTCTGGTTAAAGAGGGCAAATGTGTCAGTATTGTCAGTACCTAATTGGTCGACCAAAGACTTTAGTGTTCTCCTCGCAGCGTCGAAGACCCTCTTCATTGATAGACAACACCTAAACATTCACATATGTTGTTACTTTGCTTAGATCCATATGAACTGAATTAGTGGTGGCAAAGTACACAAATCAAGTACATGAGTAAAAGTACAGATACCCTTATTAAATATTACTCCAGCATTAAGTACTTCTTTTTAATTTTACTTAAGTAAAAGCACAAAAGAACTTTAAAGCTTTTTAAATAGCCTACAACAGATTCGGTTAAATTTAACGAAAGCAAAACGTAATTATGTAAAAGTAGCCTACATTTTAAATAGAACATTTTATGAATCAAAAGTTAAAATAGGCCTATCTCGTAGTCAGTGAAAATAAATTAGGTGCAATGACGCTAAACCATTGATAATTAAACAAAACGTTTGACTTTAAATAAATAAACAGTTAATAACTCGCTATTAAACAGTTACCTATTTAATCATCAAGAATGGTAAAACAAACGCTGTCGGCCAACATCGGTTAACAGCATGTATGCTACAACGAGATTCGATCTCGGGTCGCTTGAAGCTCCGTGAGACTCATTCTGTTGCGTTGACCACAGAGCTACCGTCTGAATGCTGTTAAAGGGTACCTATCATGGAATTTTGAAAATTACCTTTCATGTAGTGTGTAACATAGATCTAAGTGAACGAAAACATCCTGCAAAGTTTTAAATATGAAAGTTCACCGTATACAAAGTTATTATCTCTCAAAAGTAAGAGTCGACTCTGAGTCGTTGATATGAATCGATAGACGAACGATGCACTTTCGTACGTCACTTGTCCAAGTTATTTGAATAAGATACGCCCACTCATTGCATTAGGAGACACCAGGGAAAACATCATGTCGACGAGACGCTGCTGTGTTTTGAAGTGCGACGCAAAAGCAAACTTTTTTCATCTGCCCAGTGAGGAACATTTGAAGACAGTGGCTACAGTTCATAACTATACCACAGAAGTATTATAGCCCGAACTTGTTCTGTGTTCGCGTCATTTTGAAGATGATTGCTTCACAAACCTAAATGCTATAAAGTATGAATTTGCGAGCCGGCTGATACTGAAGGAGGGAGGTTCAGTGCCGAGTTTATTTGGATCAGCTTCCTTCTCCGAATCACAATCGTAAGTAGGCTGTTGCTTTTATGTTTGTATCATGTTCTATAATTATTTTGTGTGTTGTGTACGCACAGGCACAGCGCAGCTTCTAGCAGCTAACTTAGGTCTTCAATGTCAATTGTATTGAAATATGTGAAGTGTTTGTCGTTGTTAATGGAGTTGTCACAGGGCTCTCGAGTGTCACGCATCACGCATTGAGCGTGACAGTCACTCATTTCGGTCTTTTGTCACGCTCTCCGGCCACACATTGTATTTCTCACGCTGAAAAACTATTTGTAATATATTTAATATGCCGCAGTGCCCAAAACTCACTCACTGTGGAACCGGCAGGATTCAAGCGCGTCTCCTCCAGTTTTGCCAGGTCCAGGCCAGGTCACTGTTTCCGCGGGTTGTTTGTGTAGTGCACGCTGGTTGACGCGATTGTTTTATCCACTGGAACATGATTGTTATTGAGGAAACACCCGGGAACGCTATTTGAATATTTTTGGCCGTGATTGGGTTAGTTTGATGAGCAATTGGGCTGGTTTTGTTGTGCAGACCTGGCAACCCTGGTCTCCTCGGGTGTTGTTCGTCTGGTGTTGTTAGCCAATCAGAAAATAGCACTGTTGTATCTGGGTAAGATCTAGCGCAACAACCAATGACACCCCGTCGGCTGGGTGTCTAACATATCACCACAGATTAGCGTCACGCAAAGGCGGGGTTTGGAAAAATGACTCGCTAAACGATTCATTTGGGAGTCGGTGAGCAAATCAGGTAAAAATAAATGCATATTATAAGACAACAAAAGTGTTTTTTGTCATTGCATGCTTGTAAAACTGTTGTTGGGGACTCCCAGAACAATATTAGGAACATTTTAAATGCCATAATAGGTACCCTTTAAGTTAACGTCTTATGCTCTTACAAAGCCTCATTGATGTAGCCTAATATGTTTCTATTGCAATGTTTTATGTTGAAATGTTTTCATTATTTAGGCCTATTCAATTTAATTTCAGTAATTTCAGTATTATGATTGTGAATTATTTTAACTCTGCTACCAGCTTTCAATCGCTATGTATGCGCCGTGGCGGCAGATTACGCAATAGAGAGAATAAACGGAGACTTTTCTCCGTTTATTCTCTTAGTGGTAAAGGCACTAAGCACCTCTTAGTGGTAAAAGGCACCTCTTAGTGGTAAAAGGCAGCAAATACACCCCAAATTTTAAAAGTAAAAGTAGTATTCTGGTTGCAGACTGATCTCATGAAATAGCGTATGTATGACACGCCAATTCGTATTTCCATTTTTGGTGTGCTATCAACACGCATAATCGCTTTTTAGCGTGTTTATGAACGCCGTTGACTTAACGTTACATTACTGTATATATAAATATATGACCTACCCCAACCCCGTCCCTAAACCTACCCGTCACTGGGGTTAACACCCTTAATAAGTGTTGCCCTACCATCATAGGAAGAAAAATATCGCTCGCCAGATGTAGATCTAGGTTTCTCTTCGTTTCGCTCGGACATTTAACGGCGTGTACATATATGCTGAATCACTCGGACATTTAACGGCGTAGACATACACGCGGATAGCTCAAAATGCGTAGATAACACGCCACTTGACTTGAAAGTGGCGTGTATGTTTACGCAAAAGTCATGATGTCATGTTGCTGGTTGAGTACCAACTGTAGGGCAAACCGTGTTCATTTTAAGAACGCAATGCAAACATACTAGTTTTGTGAATTCAATGAATTGTTTACTGGAGAATTGCTCTGACTGGATAATTTGAATCAGTGAGTTGTTGACTTGAAAAAAAATGCAAAAGCATCAGCCCAATTCTCAAATGAATCGTTCAGTAGGATTTGAAAACCAATTTACCAGGTTATTTGAAGAATCAGCTAATTTACTAATGACAGCGCTATTTCATCTAAGGGCAGGTGATGATTTCTTCAGTTCAAAATGATGAGGAACTACATGTTTTTATGAAATGCAGTGGAGTTAAAAATACAATATTATACTTTCGAATGTAGTAAAGGTTTCCCATAATAAAAATACTCCAATAAACTACAGTTACTGTCCACCACTGAATGGAAAACACCAGAAAACATGCTGAAAAATGTTGGTTATTGAATCTCTAACATGTCTAAGGAGGGATTCTTCTCCAAGTGCTCGAACCAGTCCTTTAGTGTCCATATGTCCTAGGCGTAGGATATACAGAGGCCGGCCATCTATAGAAAGAAACATAAGTGTTTAAGAATGTGGAAATACAATACACATATACATTCATCACCATCATATAGTGCCAAACCAAAACACCATGACATGTTCGGCTGAAAAATGTAACTGAAAGAAAGTATAAACAAGTGCAAACAAGTTCTGTCTTGCACTTCTCACAGGTAAACGCATTCTCTGTTAGTGGAGCTATCTTGTAAACAGACCATTTGAGAAAAAAGTTATTTCTGTTAATCAATTTAATTGCAGTGTTTCACTGTGTGCATTACTGGATGTTAATTTATTGCTGAACATGAAATTATATACAGTAGTTACTTAACCAAAATGAGTATTAAATACAACCCAGATACGCGTGACACTCATTCACCAAATCACAAGCCGGTGGCACAAAAGGGAAGGTTTGAAACATTGCTCAGTAAGGCTGCAATTGTGACATTTTCACTTATGAATGAAGATAAAATAAAATTAATTACGTAAACGAGAAAACATTACCCCGATATTAGTGTCTCTTTTTTGGTTGCATGTGTTACAGAGCAGAATTTAAAATTTTGTTGTTTGTTTTTAAGTCTTTTACTGGTCTAGCACCATCCTATTTGTCAGATCTTGTAAATTTGGAAAAGTCAGCAAGATGCTTGCGATCCTCAGACAGCACTACACTGTCATATCATATCATAAGATGAAGATTGAAGTTGCGAGGTGACCGTGCGTTTTCAGTGGCCGGTCCTACAATATGGAATAGTCTTCCTTATCTGTGAGGTCTGCATCGTCTATACATGAATTTTTACCCTTGCATTTCATTAATTATAACTTTGGTTAACTCAAACCTAGTGATTTATTGGCTTTTATTACTGTGTTTTTGTTTGTTTTATCTTTCTTCCTTTGTACAGCACAGTGGTCAACTTTTGTTGTGTTTATTTGTGCTTTATAAATTAATGAAATGAAATTAATTTCTTCACGCCCAGACGAAACTTACCAATTCACAAAATTAACGGAATGCAAAGCTGATATAAAAAAACTGGATGACTAGTAATTTCCTACTATTTAACTCTGAAAAAACAGAGATTCAAATTATTGGACAAAAAACACTTCCTCACGTAATGACCTAGAATACTGTCTAACACTTGATGGCTGCTCTGTCAAGTCTTCGTCATCGGTTAGGAACTTCTTTGATACCAATCTTTCATTTAAAAGTCACGTTTAGTATCTGTTATACCACATTCTTCCATCTTACAAAATATATCTAAATTAGCCATGATCTCAATGACAAATGCGGAACAATTAGTTCATGCGTTCATGACATCAAGATTATTGTAACACTCTTATGGGTGGTTGCACTGCAATCAAAAGAAACTTTCTGAAGGAAAATACACCAAATATATCGTAAATTACAGACTCTTAATTTATTTAAAAATAAAACTTGATTTAAAATTCAATCAAAATCTGACTTGTATCCTTATTTATCATAAAATTGTGAATAAATACAATAACATATATGCAATATGCCCCCACTGTGTCAAAATTTTTAGTTTTTTCTGTAAAATGAGAACATTTTCATCCATTTACTCCAATGTATTTACTCCAATGTATTTAATGTATTTAATTGTAGGGCGCAATTTTAAATTCAGGTATGCCCAATTCTTTTAGCAATCAAAAATGGAGTATACTTGTGACTCCTTTCAGATAAATCTCAACTTTATTGTAGGAGGAGTTATCAAGAAAATACTTTTTCCCGTTTACTGCCACCTAGTGGAATCGAAAGAAACTTTGTGAAGAGACAGAAAACAGGTCAAAAATTACAGATTTTCAAATAAAAAATTAATTAAAAAATTAGAGCTGGGCAAGTTAACACATTATTATCGCGTTAACGCATTTATTAATTAATGCCGACAATTTTTTTAACGCAGGTTAACGCAGTTTTTTTTTTTTTTTTTTTTTTAAAGTCCGTTGCTCACTGGCTCTGAATACTACACACAGGCCTACAGTCAAACCATGGATCACAGGAGGGGTGGGATGTTGGTCAGCCAGCAAATAACCCACCCAAACAAGCAGTGGAGAGAGGCTTTGGCAGGTTCTCTCTCAGGTTGCACAGCGCTCCGCGAGTGAATGACAGGCGCGGATAGTAACCAACGGCTTCTGTGCGCTACGCAGCTGTAGCCTTTTTAACTTAAATTAAAATTATACATAACTTTACCTGATAGGCCTGCGTTTAGTTTAGCGGGGATGCTCTGCCATGTGAATTCCTAGATTCTGGAAACTCACATACAGCAAACCGAGGATCAGTCTCTCTTCCAATGAGTTGTGCTGCGCGTCGTGTACAAAAAGTTATAGACAATTCAACTTCGGCATTGGGCGGGCGTGGGCGCGGGCGTGCGTGAGGCGAGCATGACCGCAACAGTTTCACAGGAACGCACCCGCTTTTCGCTGCACCTTGTAGAGGCCTGCATTTCAGCCCGAGCCCGACGGGCCCCGACTTATTTACGCTCCTAGGGCCGGGCTTCGGGCCAATTTTCACGTCATAGTTCACACGCGGGCCGGGTTTTAGGCTTATCTTTTTTATAGCATATTTTAGACATTAATTAAAATAAATATGAGAAGATGACGATTGAAACGCAAACATAGAAAGACGTTTTATAACCTATCACACTGACATATGACTGACATGACAGCCTGCTCACGCTCACGCACACACACACACACGCACGCGCACAGGTTTCCCGGCGGCGCGATCTGAGATTCGCGCGACCGGCTCGTTCTGTGTTTAGAGTCCCGGTAGCGAGCGTGACTTCAGCGCAGCTGGAAAAAGTACGACTGGATTAAAACCTCTAACTGTGGATGCTGTGCTTTTTCTTCACAATGCTCTGAGACTGTTCTTAGCCATGTTTGGAGGCTGTTTTTTGTTTGACTTCATTTTCATGAGTCTGTTGGAAACAAGGATGTAAGGTGGAAATAAGAATGGCCATGTTCTGTAGTGAAGACTTGATTTTTGAGGTAAGATAACCTGCATGGTTGTTTTTAATGTAATTTATGTTGATTTTTTTAGATTGCGTTCTCTGTATTGTTAGCCTATAGAGATTGCTAATGTGACGTCACCCGTGACGTATTACCAGTGGTGAACGCAAAGCATTTTGGGGATCCGCGGCACAAACAGAAGGCGCCAGTATTGATTGCATGGAGGGAAGAACGCAGTGTACAAGATTCCGTCTACCTGCTGTGTTGTAAACTGCAGTAGTCGTTCTCACGATAGAAGTGGCATAAAGCTTAAGAACGGAAAATCATTTAAACGTTTTCCAGCGTGGAAAAATAATAACTACAAGCCATTCAGAGGTGACAAAAAGGCGACGAATGGCATGGATAGCAGCAGAGTTTAGAGTGTGACAAAAGCACAATGTTGTGTTTTATTGCGAGTGTACACAAATATAAGTAAAAACTTTGCAGTTCTGTTTGAATGATGTCCTGTTATGAACAAAATGACGGAGTATGTTCTTATAAGATAAACATGTTTCCACCAGTCGATCGCGTCTCTCTCTCAAATATATTCTTTAATCTTTGAAAGCCGATATCTAAAATAAAATCAGACTAATATCACAGATCTAAAGTGTAACCATGTAGGCTACGTTTGAATGTTTAGTGGTTCTGTCCTCCGTCGTGTCTCTCTCTCTCTCTTGACATGAATTCTGACTGCATGCAGGTAGATGAGAGAGAGCGCGAGGAGTGTGGTGCTTAAACTTCCATATAGGCTTGAATGTTTAGTGGTTCTGTCCTCCGTCGTCACTCATAAGCAGGTCTCTCTCTCTCTCTCTCTCTCTCTCTCTCTCTCTCTCTCTCTCTCTCTCTCTCTCTCTCTGCTCGCGCCCTCTCGCGGACACACACACACACACACGGATTGCAATCTTGACATAAATTCTGACTGCATGCAGGTAGATCAGAGAGCGCGAGGAGTGTGGTGCTTAAACTTGCGACTTGAAGTTACTGAAAACTTCGTATGTGTATGCACTAACATTTAATATCATGTAGTTGTATATGGGTGCTGGAAGTTGGGCAACACATTGACGTCTCCTGACCAGTAGGGTTGCGGCGGTGAGGAAAATTTCCCACCGGTTAATCGACGTGTGACAACACCGGTAATCCCGGTGTCACCGTGGGGGGCGGGGCGGGGGGGTTAAATAGCTTTTAAATGCGTGCGCGTTTAGGCTACTTTCACTTTCGAAAAAAGCGTCAATTGGCAATTCAGCGTCAATTGCTTGAATGGACCAAAAAAAAAAAAAACTCGCTGATAATAAAACTTTATTTATAGACAGAACTTTTATTAGCATAACGAATGAATAAAAATAACCCCATGCGCTGAAAAAAGTGAAAATCGGCAAACTGTGGGCCCAAACAAATAAGAACCATAAAACGTTTTCTAACTAATAAGAAAAAATAGGCCTAAATAAATTACACAAAGTTTAAATAAGATAAAACCAAATAAATAAGAGACGAATATAAAATAAAAACTTCAAAAAGGACCTTAGCCTATATAAATGACAGCACTCTAAAAAACACTATAAATTGGCATTTATTAACATTGCTTGCAGTCTAGTAGAGTCAAAGAACATGACAGGTGAGACAAAGACAGACTTGCAGTCAAGAACATGTAGACTGAGTAAAAACTATTGCGAAATGACGGCGTTTCCATTAGGCTAACCGATGTTATGCGACTAAAACGTCCTTTTTTTCCTCTCGCGAAAAGTCATTCTAAAAATCATGGCAACGGAGGTTTATAGCCTATATCACAGCCACCCTACTAGACAAGACATTACTAGTAGGCTATTATTAATAATGGAAGGAGACGTGGTGTGTTATCCAATAATTAATGGCAGGGCTGCGAACGGCATATAGCCAGGAGTTTCTGGGTGTTTCTCCCTCATTTCTGCTCCGATGTTTTGACTTTGGCATTTCTTTGAGGTTTAGGTAGGCTATTCCTGTAATTATTGTTTCTTTTTTATGAATTTAATAAATATGTCTCGTATTCTGTCCAAACGGTCATAGGCCTACTTTTGTGTCCATTCGTTTTTCCTTTTTTAACCCGTAATTTTGCAAAACAAAAAATGAACGGTTGTTGTATTTGCAAAGTTGAACACCAAAATTTAAATTAGAACTGTACACACCAAATGCTGCGCAAAATATATATATAGCCTAGCCTATATTAACGGATTTTCGGATTATTGTTTACGACTTTTACCCCTTTATTAAACATTTAAAATATTCACAAATTAATATGATTTTTTTTAGATTTGACTGGTTTTCTAAGGCCAAATTAGAACCTGGAAATGATATTTTTCCCGCAGTGCTGAATGAGAAGAGCCATATAGGCTATAGCCTATGGCTCTTCTCATTCAGCACTGCGGGAAAAATATAGGCCTATGTCTCTGGAACCACAGCATAGGCTACAGAAAGGTGATTTATAGGCTAATAATAAATGTGTCTGAAAAAATAACGAGGCATTTTAATTGTTTATTAATAAACTAGTGTTTAATAAACTAGTGTTCTAAACAGGGTCGGTTAAACATATCTCCATCTCCGCTGTAAGGGATGCATCTTTCTAGAGAGAAATGCATCTTTCATTCGGATTAGCCTACATCATCAGAAGGTATTAGCTTTCGATTCGAATTTGTTCGTTTTAAAGCGGACATTTCAAGCTTTAGCCTAGGCTAGATATTTTGTTTCAGTTCTCACGCTCCAGTTCACGGAGACCTTGAAACCGCGCCTGATTGTTTTATTTTATTTTACAAAAGCACAACGTTGTCTTGTTATTTTGAGTTTAGACAAATAAAAGTAGTTGCGAATAATATATTATTATTTTCTGTATGGACAGAAATGATAGAGTATTTTAAGTTGTTTCCATGTTGATAGGAAAATGCAAGTGTTCACGCCCGAGCCTCCCTAGCTACCATGCAGTGCACGCTCCACACTCCGCATAGCAATATACGTTCTTTGGTATAGCCTAAACACTTGGATATGCGTACAAATCTTGTGTTTATGCGTACAAATCTTGTGTTTATTAACACAATAAACACAAATAGCAAAAACGAATATCCTACTTTAAAAAAGTCAAGACATCGCGGTGTCACGGTGGGAAAGTGATGTCACCGGTGATGGGGCTAAAAACCGGTAACACCGTCAACACCGTCTATCGCGGCAAGCCTACTGACCAGTCATTCATAAGGATCCAGTGACCAGTCCCTTGATTTCCTTTATTTTCTCCTCATATCTCGTCTTTGCATTACGATTTAGTTTTAGGCGGTATGGTCCGACAATGTTATCTTTAGCCCGCTGCATTTTGTAGGATTATAATATGTTTTTCACACTACTGTTTTATTTTTTTCATGCCAGAAAGCAAGCCTGCTATGCCAGCCCATGTAATCTCTGTGTAAACTGGCCAAACATACCCATAATACTTTGCGTTCTGATGACGTTGCCGCCCAGTTGGTCACATGTCTTAGCGATCTCTATTGTATAAACTCATTTAGGGTGTATTCACACCAGGAAAGTCCGATAGTTCACTTGCTTTGGTCCGGACCAAATAATTTTTTTTTTTTTTCTTTTGGTACGGTTCGCTTTCACACTGCTCTTTTTGCAAGTGAACCAAAATTTGTAAACAAAACCACACGTGTGCTAAGGTCGTCCATTCATTGGACAAGGATTCTCAAGTAGGGAAATCAGGAAGTGCAAAAAAGGCTCAGCATGGAGATATTTCTACTGCAATATTTGAGGAGCTCTTTTCCAAAACGCGATAAATCCATTTCAATAGTTTTCAGGAAAATTACATTTTTTACCTAGACCCACACATCTTGTGAATATTCAATTTATCTTGTTAATAATGTTTTTTTTCCTCAGTCTGAACATGTTGAACAATGATTATTAAATTAAACAACAATATTGTTGATGATAAATTCAAAGTTAATTTTTTTTCTTCAAAACGCTATAAATCCACACAAAAAATGGTGATGATTTTGCCCACTTAATTAAGTTTTGTTTTGTAGAAAGCCTTTCTTTAAAGTGGATTTCGTTTTGTATAAATTGTATCTTAATTTTAATAATGTTTTCATTAACCAATTGCCTGAATTCAATAAATAAGCAGCAAATACAATATAATCATGACATGGAGGCGTCGCCGCCGGCACTTGCATTGCACGCGAGCTGGAGCGCATCTCATCATAAATTAACCGAAATTCAGCGTAACCTATGCTTCACAGCAGACATGAGAAATTTATCTATATAGAAAGATTGAAATGTCTTTAAACGAAACAATTAAAAACGAAAATAAATAGCCTACTCTCTGATTATGCAATCCATTACACGCATTTCTCTCTATAGGCGCGTACAGAGATGCTGATCGTCAGTTTCATCTTTGCAGACACTGACACACAGAAAACAGTTGATTAATAAAAAATAAAACAAAAAATTCGATTTTCGAACGATATTCGACTTTTGCTCTTTGATCGTCGAATGGCAGAAATTATAATATAGACAGAAACCTTTGGCAGCAGCATCTCATTTTGAGGAATGAATGAACATAAACAAACCTCTGTTCAGCGCGCCGATGTTGGATTGCGTATAACGCTCACTGAAGTCTGATTTGTCTATAGGATTTATCGCGTTTAGGCTAAAAATAGGTTTGGCGCTTATCGCGGTTTGGAAAAGAACTGCATCTTGCAGTACATTTTAAACAAGGAAATATAGCGATTTGGCATGAAACATTGATGGAGCAGTGAATAGGTTCAGAACACAGCGCAGAAGACGGATAAGGTATAAAGTTTTCATTCATGGAGAGGGGCTATGTTCACAGATTCAAATATGAGATTCTTAATACTGCTAACGAGTGCTGTCAATGTTAACGCTTGCGATAGTTTGTCCAGTTTAACGCAGCATCATCCTTGTATTGTAACTATCGCATTATATGAACTGCAAAAGCTTTGTTTGCATCTATGCACGATTAAACTAAAGAGAACGCTCTGTATGTGAATGTCCTAATGCACACTCATTCATTCATTCCATTCCAATGATGCACACACGACACACAGAAAGACGCGCAACAGTATCGTGTGGCCAGACAGCGCGCCGGAATGGAATGTAGTAGGCTACAACAGATCTTTCTTGCAATTGGGTCGGTTCATGTTCACACCGTAAACGAACCGTACCAGAGTTCGTTTGGAACCGTACCGAGACCACCTCTTCAGCTGGGTCTCGGTTCGGTTGTTTGGTCCGCACCCGAGTTCGATTGTTGTATTCACACCTGCCCAAAAGGTCCGCACCAAGGGGGTAAACGAACTAGAGTTCGATTCAATCGAACCAAACAAGGCAGGTGTGAATACACCCTTAGTTTGCGAGCGCTGTTGCTCTGAGCAGCAGAGCAGTTTGCCTCAGCTTTTCAAAAATGACAAAAAACGTTTAAACAAACGTTTAAACTAACGTTAACTGTCTGTGTGATATGCTTAAGTTGTTTTATATCTATGGATTTTATTGTAGCCAAGTAAAGTGTTGATTTGAGAGGCTATAAATCAATGGATCAAACATGTTTAACTCGCTGTCGGCTACTTGGTCGTCATAAAAATAAAAAACATTTTTTTTCTTAATTAACTTTATAAAGAAATGAAAATAAACTTACCGGTAAATACTTTGCCTTTGAAAACGAAACATATCTGGTTTACTGACTGCAACATAGGGCAGGCTGTGTATTATCCTTTTTTTATTTTTTATAAACGGGCTCGGGTCGGACTCGGGCTGATCATTTTGATGAGCTGTCGGACACGGGCCGGGCTAGGGCCTGAGCGTCTCGGGCCAGGGCCGGGCTAGGGCCTAGATTTGAGGCCCGTGCAGGGCTCTAGCACCTTGTGCTCGACCACTTCATTTAAAAGCTGATTTATACTTCTGCGTCAGACCTACGCCGGAGCCTCTACGTTGGTGTTCATTTATACTTCTGCGTCGTTGTCCGCGTTGACGCGCAATTGACCCTTCGCAAAGAGCCGCCCTCCTTAGTTACTGTCGCTATGTTCCGACAAGCTATGCTGCTCTCATGCTCTCACCATGTTCTCACGCAGTGAAAAATACATCGCGGAGCAGAGAGGAGACTGACAACACGCGGACAGACAGGACAGACCAGGTTACTTTTCGGTTACTTTTGATATTAAACATATTAAACAAAGTCTCAGCTTTCAAATGTGGTCATTTTTTTAAAGAAATTTAAACAATAAATACCGTTTTGGGGCTCTTTAATGTGCCGTGACAGATCGCTGTAGAGCATCCGTTAAAGCTGCTCGTGATCCGATCATCTCTTCCTTCTAGTTCATTTATAGCATCAAATAAACATGAACGAACATAAGAAGTAATGTTGTTTTAACCGCGGAAAGGCGTCAGTATATTAATTTTACCAAGTTAAAATCCTCCTAACTCTACTGGCTGCTTTTTCGGACAAAATGGCGGATGGCGAAGTATGATTGGTTAGAACACCTGTCAATCAAGCTCCACGCGAAGGGTCAATTACGGGAGCATGTGAAACCCGGGGAGCGGTTCTAGCAATCACAGCGCTTTGCGGTACGCGTAGAATTGACGCGTTGTTACATTTTTGGAGAGGTGTACGTCAGGGTACGCGCGCTACACACAGCCTACGACGTAGCTACAGCGTAAGTCCGACGCAGAAGTATATATTGGACTTTACCTCTGTTTAATGTAGCCTAATCTTAGTGTACGTGGGAAACCATGGCATGACCAAACCTAAGCTACTATCAGAGAAGTAACGTTGTTCGATTTATATCTGTAGTAGTGGTCATGACCTCTGACTACATAGACTGTTTCTGCTGCTCCCTGATAAAAGATACCTGTTGATACCTGTTCAGAAAAAAAAACAAGAAAACTGGACTCGTTTTAACTAGATAAAAGGTAATGCCCAGTGCCAAATAGCTTTGTTTTAATATTTGATTTGATTACATTAATGTTTAAGTTGAGATTTACAAGAGAATACTGCTGGTATAAAGCACCTTATTTGTTTAAAGTTTTTGCAAACCACATGTTATTGCACTTTTGTGTATATAGCAGTACATTTAAATCATAAGTGTGCAATACATTACTTTAGAATTCATTATTAAATTTTGTGCGTAACAATGCGATTAATCGCAAGAAATTCATGCGATTAAAAAATTTTAATCGTTGCCCAGCACTAAAAAAAATGTATAACAATTAGGGATGCACCGGAATGAAAATTCTTGGCCGAAGCCGAAGCCGAATAATAATGAAACGCTTGGCCGAAGGCCGAATACCGAATGCGGTATTTCACATTTTTTCCATTTATTTTGGCAATTTTTTCACCATTGCATTTAATTAAATAGTAAAAATATGCTTTTTTTACTATTTTGTCTTGAGAAAAACATCAAATTGCAAAAATACAATTTGTTTAACACTGAATTTTTTTTTTTAACATTCCAGCAAATATTATTTAAACAAAGCACAATATAACTTAAAATAAATAAATTAGTAAAATAAAAACTATATTTTTATTTGGCCATCTTTGAAGCCCCCCCTTCTTGAATAGCCTATGTTAGGCCTATAACTGACTGCTGAAAGAATATAACTAAAAAAGTGCATTGAAAAGTGCAAAAAAATGTGGATGAACCCACAACAAATGAATAACTGTCCTAGACATAAGCCTACTTTTGCGGTTTACATAAACTTTATCGTGGGCGTTGACAGGTTTGCATGGATTGCCTGGATCACTTGGGTTTCAATATAGCGCGCGCGCTCTCCGTGGCGATTAGCAGATAAGGAGTTGCCATGAGAACGACTCTTTTCATCTCTCTCTTTTCATAAAGATTACATAAACAGAAAATATTTGTTTTCGTTTTGAATTAGATCGTTTAAAAGTAGACAATTAAATGATTATAAAGATATGCCTTTGCCTGTGTGACTAGTATTGTATTGGCTGAGTTTTTTTAGAGACGTGCTCCAGAAAAAAAAGTTAACGGAGACAGAGACAGAAAGCACACCCTGTTTATTTTCTTTATTTTACAAAAGCACAGTTTTGTTTCGATTGTAAGTGGACACAAGTAGTCATTTAACAGTTTATTTTTTCATATTTCTTAAGTCTGCATTTAAGTGACCATAAATGACGGAGTATTTAAGTCTATTTTGCTGCTATGTGAAAAAAATCCAGCAAAACGCGGCGGCGCGTTTGTAGAGGGTTAAAAGACGCTTTAGTGCTGCAAGTAACAACGTCTGCCACAGACGCATCAGATGAGCTTCTCTTTTGTCTTCTCCTCAAAGGGGGCATGTTGGCTGCATTTATAAAGCGCGCGCCTCTCACTCTACGCTGGTTATTTGATCGCGTCATCAAAAACGTCATTGTTCGGTCAAATTTATTCGGCCTTTTTACTTGTTCGGGTCCGAACACCGAAAGTGCTTTTTTTGCTATTTTCGGCCGAATAATTTCGGTTGCCGAACATTCGGTGCATCCCTAATAACAATATGAGATTTTATATGCGTTTATCATAAAATTGTGAATAAATAGAATAAAATATATGCAATATTCCACCACTGTGTTCAAATTTAGAGTGTTTTCTGTAAATTGAGACCATTTTATCCATTTACTCCAATGTATGTGGGCAGGACACTCTTTTAAATTCAGATATGCCTAATTCTCTACAAAAATCAAAATATGTTGCAGAGCTGAAGTGGTTAATAAACAAACTACAGCTAGCCCAAAACGCAGCAGCTAGAGTTCTTACCAGAACCAGGAAGCATGATCATATTAGCCCGGTTCTGTCAACACTGCATTGGCTCCCTATTAACCCTCTGGGGTCGGCGGTATCGCCGGCGATACCAGCTCACTTTTTTTCTTATCAGTGCAAAAGAGACTCAAAATACTCTGTTGATTTTGATCTTACATATAAGTGTTATACATCATTCGATCCTGTTGAGTGTCTAATTTTTTTTGTGTATACTCACAATAAAACAAAGTGCTCTGCTTTTTGTCAAATAAAGAAAAATAAACATGATGCGAGTTTTGACTTTTCTCTGTCAGTGAAGTCCATTCTGAAACGCATCCGAAAATTAACTAACTCAGTGAATACTTGTCACACAGGCACGAGAGATTATTCTTTATGAAGATGAAAATCTCTTCTTTTAAATGAAGTATTTTATATAAAAAACAAATATTCTCAGTTTATGTAATTTGTATGAAAAGAGAGAGATGTCAGTCTTTTTCCTTTCAGCTAATTACAGCTTATTAAGTGTTAATGTGACAAGCCCACGGAGAGCGCGTGCGCGCTATTCAAACGCAAATAATCTGTTATTTAGTTATGAGGTGCCGTCATACTCTCATTGAGTATGTGCGCGAGTTTGTGTGTGTGTGTGCTCGTGTCTCATATGAGTATGTGCGTGGAGAGTTTGTGTGTGTGTGCTCGCGTCTCATATGAGTATGTGCGTGGAGAGTTTGTGTGTGTGCGCGCGCCTCTCATATGAGTATGTGCGTGGAGAGTTTGTGTGTGTGTGTGTGTGTGTGCACGCGCGTCTCACATGAGTATGTGCCTGGAGTTCCGCGCATCTCGTGTGTGTTCGGTTTGCGTGTACAGTATGTGCGTGAGCGACTTTAGGTGTGTCGTTGTGCATTTCATATGTATTTGTTTGCGCATTCAGCAGTATGCATGTATGTTTGAAAATGTAGTGTATGCAAGCGTTTCATGTTTGCGTGAATGAAGTTTGATTTAAGCTCTAGACGGCGCCTCATTGTCTTTTCACGTGAAATATAACCTAAATTTAGAGCGCTTCTGCCTCGATGCCATGTTTGCTGCGTTCTGAACCAAAACAACGCAGCGCGTTGCAACGAGCGGAACCGATAAGCGGAATCGTTAAGCAGGCATGCTAACGGTTCCAAGGAATGTATTCACTGGGCACCGGTTCTGAAGAAGAACCGGTTCTCGATTCCCATCCCTAGCCATTCTACAGAATTGGTTCAAAGTTGGAGTTGGAAACATCTTGAAAAGAAAATTGTCTTTTTCCATAAATTTCTTATAAAGTATTCTTTTTTAAAGTTAGCCAATACATTTTATCATATATATATTTCAAAGTTAATGATTCATTAGTTTGATAAAGCTTACATTGGAACAATCACTTAATAATTTAGTTGAGTTTATTTTTGACAAAACATACTATACATTTAACATGTGAGCAGAAACTGCCAAACAAAAGCTTATTTGATGTCTATTTTGGAGTAAAAACTTTATAAGCTATCCAAAACTAGTCAACGAAATGTTGTCTTTCATATTTAGTCTAACAGTAAACATCTGTGCAGTTCATTCATTCACACACAGACACGCTATTCATATTTAAACATTCTTTTTGCGTTTACAGACACTATTCCATATCACGATTAAAACAAAGCACAAGAATAAAAAACGTACTATTCACAATCCTCAGCTGAATCCGTTGCTCCTCGAAATGAAAATAAACCAGCACTCGTTCTGAGGTAAATTTTCCCAGGATTATTCCTCACAGCCTCACAAGACGACATAGTACATTAATCTGGTTAAACTTGGTGTGTTTTACAGAGTTGATGTGGGCGTTGACACGTTTGCATGTATTGCCTCAGATCATTTGCGTTTGAATAGCGAGCACTCTCCGTGGGCGTGTCACATTAGCAGAATAATGAGCTGCGAGAACGATAATGAGAACGACTGACATCTCTCTCTTTTTATATAGATTACATAAACAGAGAATATTTATTAGGGATGCACCGATATGAACATTTTGGCCGATACCGTTAACCGATAATTCTTTACATTTGAAAGCCGATAACCGATATATTATCTAATATGTATCAGAATGGACTTCACTGAGAGACAGACGGCAGAATGCGCATCCTGTTTGCTTCTTTATTTTCCGAAAAGCACAACATTTTGTTTTTATTATGAATGTACACAAATAAAAGTAGACACTTAGTTTTGAATGATGTATAACACTTATCTGTATGATTAAAATTGAAGGAGTATTTTGAGTCTCTTTCGCATAAAAGTGCGAAAGTTCTGACATTTTAAGAAATGTCATGAATAAATGGTTCCCATCATTAAGCCGGTATTTATTGGCTAAGCATTAATGAAAAATAAATTTAGCTGACATGGCATTACTATGCTCACTCACCCTTGTCGTGATGGTGCCAGCCGCCGGTGTAAAAATCGTGCAACACCTGAGGAGAGCTCCATGTGTCCAGCAGGTAGTCCACCTGATGCTGCTTCCTCCATGTCAGACTCTGACAAAGGATCTCCCGTGCCTTATCTATGTTGAAGTCCCGTGCACGCAGGAACCGTAGAATATGCTCATCTTTTGGGATCTGAGAGGAAAAGAAGACCAACAATTAAGCTAGACAAGTGGGTTTGTAGACTGCCACTGACTAAGGGTTCACACTTGGCAAGTTTGGTTAGATTAAAATGAACTCGTGCAATTTCTCTGTTAGTACAGTTAATTTGAATATCTGTGAATGTTGCAATCTGAACCCTGGTGAGCACCAAACAAGAATTTAGCCCAGCACACAGCATTGTTTTGGATGTTAAGTTTTGCTCTGTTTAGGCCTTCAAAGAGTTCATTAAATAGGTATTAATGGAAAATGTATTTGTCTCTTTTTGTATTTGTCATATTGTTTGTGATTTGCATAATTTTAATAACAAAGATAAAATTAAATTAAATATCTATATTTTAATTATAAAATTACATTAAAAAAATATTACTCATATCATGAAATAAGATTTTGGTCATCCCCACCTGTTCAGGTTGAGACACTGCTTATGATTTATGGGATTAAAAAAAAAAAAGAGTAGAAGATGGATTTTTACCATTATAGGGTGGTTGTGTACTAGGGGTTGAACAGACTAGTCGACTTTAATGCTCTGCCATGACGCTTTATGCTTGACATTGACTAGTTGCTGATCATTCATGGCATTTATAGTGCGCCACCATAGACTGTAAAAGATGGACGACACCCCTTTACTCTCTTCCATTGGTGAAAAGTGAAGCCGCCAAATTCCTAATAAGGTGCTGACATCTTGCGCAGATTTGGGACCTGATTCTGTGCAGTAGTGAACGCAGGACCCGAATCTGCGCAGTAGTGAGCATGAAGTGGAGCCGCAATATCAAGGTCCCATGCACACTCTAGCAGAAACCGTTAGTACAGTTTACTGCAGAACAACTCATTATGTCAGTGTGAAATAAACAGTTATGGACATGTAGAAATTAAAGCTGAAGCTCCAATCTCCTCCTGAAAATTCCCTCAAAAAAGTCTCGTTTTTATAGCATCAAAATAACTAAGACCAAACGTATTAAAAAAATTAACACTTAAAACTTACATCAGCGTCATAAAAATGACTATTAGACTTCATGGGGAGGCGGGGTTCATGACCTATACTGAGAACAACCATGGGGGGGGGGGGGATCGAGATGCTTTGGCTTCACTTTTCTGTTTTTTTGTGCTGCACGCTTGAGCGCCACAGGATAAGAAATCTTTGAAGTCCACTTTTGTGCTCCCTTTCAGTTAAAATTACAAATAAATGCATACTCACTAATGCATTAATATAAGTGTAATCTACCCACAGAATAAAGGAGGGTTGGCTCTCCACAGAACATAAAATATTCATTTTATTTTATTTCAAGGATTAGTTCACCTTTTAAAAAACTTTTGCTGATAATTTACTCACCCCCATTTCATCCAAGATGTCCATGTCTTTCTTTCTTCAGTCGAAAAGAAATTAATGATTTTGATGAAAACATTCCAGGATTTTTCTCCATATAATGGACTTCAATAGTGGCCAAAACGGTTCAAGGTCCAAATGAGTTTTCAGTGCAGCTTCAAATGACTTCAAATGACTAATGACGATACCAGACGATGAATAAGGGTCTTATCTAGCGAAACGATGCGCCATTTCGAAAATAAATAAAACAGTAAAAGTATTATTAGCACAAATTCTCGCCTTGTTCTGTCCTGAGATGTACGTTTGTGATTCTCCTGTTCGAACTCATTCATTAAAATGAACAAATCTTTTTTCGAGTCTTATCATTCAATGAACAAATGACTCGAAAAAAATTTGTTCATTTGAGCGAGTCTTTTCGAGTCATTTTGTTCATTCAACGAACGAAAAGCTCGAAAAAAGATTTGTTCATTTTAATGAATCACGTCCTTAACGGATCACGTTCGAAACACAGTACTATGGTTGTTCAGAGCTACTAGTGAGAACTAGTGAGATGAATATCAATTCTAATAAGCATAGATAATTTAGCATTGTATATAAAGATTCAAGTTATTTGTATTTATAATTGTTATTAGGGATGCACCGAAATTATCAGCTGAAAATGGCAAATTTAAATTTTTGGTATTTAATATTATTTTAATATAGGCTATTTTCTGTCCAATTTTGTGTGTTACTTTAAATAAGTGTGGTTATTTTATTGTATTGGCTTGTAGTTTTTTTTATTCAGATTCAGTAAAATTATTGCATTTAATTTAAAAGTCTAATAACAATACTATCATACAAAAAAATATTTAAAATAAGAAATGAATACTTATTTTTTTTAAATTAGGTTTCGGCCCAGAATTTCCTTTCTGTGCATCCCTAATTGTTATATTATATAAACTTAATCTTTAAAATGTTACGGACATGACAGAGCACTGAAGCCTCTTAATTATAGCCCTTATAAATTCAACAGGCAGTGCTGTTATGCCAAAATGAGTACATGTATTTCTCAGGCATACCTCCACCTTTTTGCAAAATGCTTCATGTTACAATAAAGTTTAAAAAAGGGGCGTCTATGATCCCTCTTTTGAAAGCATGAAATATGGTTGATTGAAATTTAATTTTAGCATTGTTGCTCACCTCATATGTAGTAGAAAAACAAGGCAATTTTCTTAATATCTGATACAGCACATTAATACAGTATATTTTTTTCATGGTAAGGATGACTTTTGTGTGGAATTGCCCAATAGCCTTGTGGAGAGCGCTGTGTCATATGCCATAGCTGTGCATAAGGCAACCTGCGTTCAGTCTCAGCTCACGGTTCAGGCTTATCGGTGACTAGTGACTTAAAAAAAATCGGAAGTCGTTCAACCCCTTTTGTGTACATGTACTGCCAAAACATTTATGTCCAAACACCATGTAAAAGTGAATTTTGCATAATACATCCCCTTTAAAGGGTCACTCCACCTCTGGGAGGATCAATGTGTATTTAATATTGGTCATTTATATAGTAGAAATGTGAAATTATTTTTGAAATTGAAGCATTCTAGACTGAGAAAATGCAGAAAATGTATTTTTTACTCATGTGGCTGAAAGACAACAACTCCCAGAATGCACTTACTTTGCTGCCCTTACGAGGCCACTCCCAAACCACGCCTACCGGTTACAGGCGGTATTATCCGAAAAATTGATACAACTAGGCTTGCTTTGATACATCGTGACTCTATACATCGTGAATTAGTTGATACATTTCCATTTGAAATGGTGCTAAATTGCGTTGTACCGGGATGTACTAGCCTAATGTATACAACACAACTTACACTTTCACATTAAAAATATGATGCAAGGCAGGACCATGTCAACAGTAGCCTAGTAGCTCTGCATATTAACTGTTTTCTTCCAATTGAAATTACTATTTCTCTAAGCTAATACATTCTCTAGGCTAATCCATACTCTAGTAACACTAAAGGTTTATAAAAAAAGAACCACAGCCAATGTGAGTTATAACTTTAAAATAATTAATATTAGTAGGGCTGTCAATCTTCCTCTATAATACTATTCGAATTCCATTCCTTATTTTATTTAATATTCGAATAATATTCGAATATTAAAGTCCCCATGAAATCAAAATTGACCATACTTACTTTGTTTGCCTAAATTGATTGTTTTGTGGTGAACAATTCATCCATGCAAGTCAATTTACACAAAAAAAATGTTTGGCTTCGTAATCTTTAATCAAATTCTGAAAATGCCCCTCCCTTCTGCGTTGGAGGACCTTGCCCGATGACGTAGGCTTGACGGTTTGGGTGTTTGCTTAACAACCGTAATCACGCCCCTCCAACTGACATTAGACAGGCACACAGCGTGTGAAAGGACAGATGGCGAGGAGGTGCATTTTTCTAGATCCAATCAGGTGCTAGTTGGAAAGAAAACTATTTTGCCTCATTTAGTATTCCGTTTCTCTCGGAAATACGTCACAGCACTGGAGAAAAGTTGTTTGCAACTTCCGGTTCACGGGGACTTTAAATGCTCAAATTCATCATATTATTAATATTTACGACATTACACAGGCTTATGGATCGCCAATGCCACTATAGCATGTGGTTGTTATTACACGTTCTGTCCACTAGAGGGACATCTAACATTACAATAAACATTTAGAAACAGGTGATCGCTTTCTACGGAACAAACGCGCGTGCATCGATTTTAACTACCAGCGTGCTAACCTCGAAAATCCAGCTGTATTCTAACAACTGTCTCCTTATTAGCTAGACCAATTTGAAGCTGTACTAACTGCAGTGGAAAAGCAAACCGAGCTAAAGCGAGCCGTGCTGTGCCGAGCCGAGTCGAGTCGTACCATGCAGTGGAAAAGCGCCAAGAGAGCGCGCGAGAGGTACGGGTGAGTGAGAGAGTGCGCGAGAGGTACGGGTGAGTGAGAGAGTGCGCGAGAGGTACGGGTGAGTGAGAGGCGGGCCTCCACGGGAAACCCTGACTTGGATAACGTGCGCAATTGTGTTACGATTCAAAAACTGTATTGTTCATCACACGAAACAAAAGCATTTTATTTTCACATGCGTGTAAGCCGCGAGAAAGGCAAGGTTGCATATATATATATATATATATTTTTTTTTTTCAAATATACTTAAAGCAATATTCGATTAGTAACTTCAGCATTCGAATAGTATTTATTTTATTTTTTATATTCGAATTATATTCGAATTTCGGAATTCGTTCCAACAGCCCTAACACTTATACATTTAAAGCTCTGCGGATTCAGCGATCTCCTCCAGAAGAAAATGGCATCGCCTGGATTCGCGACAGCAATACTCTATATCTGTTTCCATCGGCGCACAGCGAGAGCACTGACACCACCAGTCCGCCCCAGCTCGAGTCTGGCCGGGCTTAGGTCTCGCTCCGGCCGCCTCTTGTTCCTCAATCTCCCGCAATGTTCATCGCTATATTGCGGCTTGTACAGGTCTCGCTCCGGCCGACTCTTGTTCCTCCATCTCCCGCAACTGTTTATCGCTGTATTGCGGCTCGTACAGGTAGCCGCGAGCATCAGATTCTCGCAACAGATCTTCGGAATCCCCTTCTGCCATTTCAACTTCAAAACTATCTTCCGCCATCGTGATTAGCCTACTATACATTTTTTACACAGAGCAAGAGGCAAGAGCCTGTTAGCTTAACTTCTAGAAAGATGGCTGACACTATCTTTACATTCTGTGAGTGAGATTCCGCCCCATATGGCTGTAGGCACTGGCACTGATATGTGATAGGTCTGTTAGCGCATTAGATCCAACCCCCTATGGGCGGGTTTGAAACTAGTGCTTGTAGTCTTTACAAAAATACCCCCCTCTTACACTTCCTCCTGCAATGACGTAAAATGACGATTTTTGCGTCATTGTAGGAGGAAGTGAAAAAGGTAAATAGTGGATTTCTCTCGTCTCAGGGGAAAATGAGAGATTGTTGCACGACCATTCAATAGTATGACTGGGTTTCTAACATTGGAAAGCTTAATGCAAATGGGTGGACTGTCCCTTTAATCTACTACTAGTTGTAAATTCAGAAAACTTGAATGTGTATACATTTCACCTTGCCCTTGTGTGTCTCCTGTAACCAGTGGCGTAGGCGAATGAGACAGCTCTCCTGGAGGGGTGTGAGGTCACCCAGGTAACGTTTGATGTAGTCTGCATCCAGTTTATCTAAAAATACAAATTGAAACAATTTACATTGACTATACCTTAAAAAACTTTGCTCATATGAAAAGTTAAGAAAGAGTAAAGCAATGTGTGTTAAGTATTTTTTTATAACAGAAGTTTGCTTGCTTTGTTGTATAGATGTGTTTTGTTTGTGAATTGTTAGAGACTAAGTACAAAAGAGAAGCCAAGAATACAATAGCCGCGTTTCCACTGCCGGGCTAGGGCGAACAGCGAGCCGAGCCGAGTTAGTGGCCTCGGGCCTCAAGCACCGGGCTTGCGTTTCCACTGCCGGGCCAGTAGCCCCGCAGCGCTGCCCTAAACCCCGCCCCTAACACGCCTTTCTGGATCAAACGTCATACAACCCAACCCATTTCAGCGGGTATTATGAATTTATTTATTTTTTAAGTTAGGAAGATAGCATGTATATTAACTTACCGGCCGTGGCTGTGTCCCGACTTGTCTCGCGAGTCGCCACTAACAGCACCGTCCATCAAGTCGAACCATGGAAACCTCCTTCTCTGAGCTCCGCTTTATCCATTGTGCATTTGAATCGCCTTGTACAATACTGCACGCCCGCAACTTTTTTATTTTTTCCCGAACTTGAAGCGTTGCTCGCTGAATGCTTAGCTTGTTCAGCATCGATGTATTTTATAACGTCCTCGTTTCTGCACACGCCGTCAAATTGACGTTGTACCCTTTCTTCTGCCCAAATGCTCAGAAGAGCTATGGTATCTTCGACAGACAGGCTATTCTCCATTTCAAGCAGTGAATATTTTGCGCAATATAAAAAAAGTGAATTGTGCATCTTGCCGCAGATCATAACGTTCCATAACACCGATAAACTCCGCCTTTTACCTTGAGCACGCCTCTAGCCCGAGCTGGCCCGCTTTGGCCCAAGGTATTCGACGGGCCAGAAATCCTGGCCGTTGGCCCCGTGTAAGCCCCGATCAAGCCCCGGAAGTGACAGTGGAAACGCGACTGGCCCTGGCACGCACTAGCACGGCCCGGCCCTGGCCCGACAGTGGAAACGCGGCTAATGTTCTAGTATCAAGTACAAAAGATCCCCAGAGTGGCAAAAGTGTAAATACTAACCATCCTGACTGGTTACCAAGGCGTCGTTTAGGCTGCCAGGAGGACTGCTGCCCTCTTTACACACTTGAGTCTCATTCATGCTCTCAGGAGGGGCTTCAATGGTGATTGTGGGAGTGATAGGCAACACAGGGTGAACAACTGACACCATAGGCTTTGTGGCTGATGTTAGGCAAGGGCTCCACTGAGGTAAATAGGTAACACCTTCTTCCTCTAGCTCCCTCAGATAGTATTCAATAATCTCTTTACCCTATAGAGATAAGAACATGTCGTTCACATTTGAGAAAGACAACTACTATTTATAGAAGGCTACATTTTCTTCTTTGAATGAACTGAACCTACGACAAACATAATATTGCTATGAACTTTTTGAAAATGTTCTCACTAATGTGACAAAAACTGATTTGTGAGAACTTCTGAAGTGGTCTTCATGTGAAATGCTCATAAATCGATAAACTAACTAATAAATAAAACCAACATGTGTATGTATTTTTGAAGAAGGCAGTGGTGGGCATGACTTTACACCTTTTTGATGCTGCTGGCATACTGTTTCATGGCAATCTTCTCTACTGTACTCTCAAAACCAAAGAAAGATTTGATGTCCAGACTGGCAGATTGTTCAAAACACGTCCATTCTTCATTTTCTGGGTGAACCTAACATTGGACAACAGACATGCCAACTTTGTTAAATTGCCACAATACATACTGTAATAATTCAATATTTTACACAGAAAAATGCTACAAACTATGGCCTCAGACAGGCAGCATTACATTTTTTGCAAAATACGTAATAAGTAGATTTTGTTCAGATAAAGGATACATATTTATATAGGCTACTAAATGGAAAATGAGTGAGTATATTTGAACACAACATATTTTATGAATGTGTAAAATCAAACAATGGCAATGTTGCTTATGTTTAGGGTGGGGTATCATTTGAATTTTTAAAGATTCCGATTCTACTTATCGATTCCGATTCTTATTGATTCCAGTAAGGTAATTCAGTCAAACATTTATATCAAACATATTTATTCTGCCTACATTTCAAACATTATTAAAGAACAAATAAACAAGGAATAGCACAAATAAATACAACTGATTTCAGATACAGAAATTGTAATCAAATGTAAAATAACTGCATAGATTTTCTTTTCTAGTTAGTTAAAGTTAAAGTTTTATTTGCCATTTGTACCGGTACAGCTATACAGGTACATAGGAATTTTTGTAGCAAAGCTCGTTGAGTAACAAGCTGCACAAAACACACTACACACAATAAATAGACTTTAGGAAAAACAGTCAAGGCCTTAACCCTCTGATGGTCTTCAAAAAAAAGTCACACTCGTGGTCTTTGGGGTCTATTGGACCCCAGACAATAAGATTTAATTTTGTAACAAAACAATATATTTTTTTTTAACAAATATAATTTTACTCTGTTTATTAATGTTTTTACTCAACATTTGTGGAGTTTTTGGAGGATTTATGATTTTTTTTTAATTTCTATAAATAAATAAATAAATATTTTTTAAATAGGATTTTTACAAAAAAACTGCATTTTATGTTAAATAAACTTTATAAAAGACCCAGATTTCTAACTTTCACTCCAGGGGATACCATGGATAATTTTACAAGGTTTAATGTAAGATTTTTGCCCATTTTTTGGAAAATACAGGTTAAAATTTATAAAATAATGTAATAAATCACTTTAACCACTAGATGGCTATAGGGCTCCACTATGCCTATATACATTTGAATTACTGAAAGATATAATTTTTCTAAAGTTAAATTCAGTTGGATTCATATCTAAATATTATAAAATCACAATTTTAACAAAAATAAAATACTTTTTGTCAAAGTTTAGCATTTTTTTTGTACTGAAAAAAACAACAGTTTTTCAATAATGTTACATAATGATTAGAATCAAACCTGAACAACATGTTACAAAGAGAAATGTTGGAGTCTTAAGATTTGATCATTTATTTAAACTGAACAGCAATAACAAATTAGCAAATAAAGCAGTAAAAATAGAATATTTGTAAAATAAATTAATAAAAAAATAATAAAAAGAAAATAGTTTGGAACAATAGAACAATAGTTGGTCTCATTTCTTTTATTTTTTTATAGCCTTACAAATGTATTCCTTTTTGTGTGTGTGCACATTTTCAATGTGTCTTAGTGTTACCAATTTATTTTTGCGGTGGTTCTGCATTTTAGATTATTTTATTTTACAAATGATAAGAGAACAGTTTTTATAGTTTGTATGTATTCCTGTATATTGTATTCCTCTATATGTGTGTGTTTGTGTGTGTGTGCGCGTGTGTGAGAATGATAATTTTGGATTGTGGATGTTTTTTGCATTGTTGGAAGTGTGCCACTTTATTTCTGTCATTTCTGTCTGTGTTCTGCGTTCTGTCTGATTTTGATGATGAATTTTGTCTATTTTGAGTCAATAATAAATCAAGAATAAATAATTATTTATTTATTTATTTATAGATATTTAAAAGATATCATGAATCCTCCAAAAACTGCACAAATGTTGAGTAAAAACATTAATAAACAGAGTAAAAATATATTTGTAAAAAAAAAAAACTATTGTTCTGTTACAAAATTTAATTTAATTTTTTGGGGTCCAATGGACCCCAAAGACCACGAGTGTGACTATTTTTGTCACGCCTACATAAAAACAGATAACATTCCATTTTAATTTTTTTTTTGTAGATCTAGAAAGTGTTGAGAGCCGTAGGAAGTTTCATACCATTTGGAAAAAGAGAACATTTTTTTTAATTCAAGCAAAAGTCATTTGGGGTCCAGTGGACCCCAAAGACCATCTGAGGGTTAAAAAATACATTCAACGAAGGGCAGCTTACATCTATGTCAAGCAACCCCCCACACTTACAATTGTTACTTTAAGATTACGATTAAATTTAGGATTGCTCCACGTTGAAAAAATATTGCACTGTCCCAAGATACTACATGATATAAATATTTTAAAAAAATTCTATAATAAACATTTTCTGTCTAACAGAGACCGCCACATGAACATTGCATAGCCTTCCTGTACCACCTCTCTACAAAAAG
This sequence comes from Chrosomus eos, assembly GCA_036326025.1. Lineage (NCBI taxonomy): Eukaryota > Metazoa > Chordata > Actinopteri > Cypriniformes > Leuciscidae > Chrosomus > Chrosomus eos. The sequence continues at coordinate 144,616 of JAZAVI010000201.1, forward strand.
AGATAACACCTGTCATTATACGAAAAATGAGGCAGACACATTTGTTCCTTCTGCCATGTCCTTCGCTATCAGTCTCACCGTGGCTGGAAAGAAACTATTATAGAACCGCACCCTGAGTGAAATAATACTGTCCGGTCTGCTATATCTCAAGTTATAAATTGAGTGTTTAGGTTTGAACATGGAGTGTGCAGGGTGGTGTGTGTCCCTGTTCTTAGCTCTCTTCCTGCAGCGTTGAGTGAATAAAGTGTCCATCGAAGGAAGGTCCGATCCAATGATCTTCTCCGCCGTCGTTATTACCCTCTGGAGAGCTCTCCTTTCTGCCTGGGTGGTGCTTCCAAACCAGACAGTGATACCATTTGTTAGGATGCTTTCCACAAGTCCTCTATAGGCCTGGATGAGTGGGTTGCGGCTGAGTCCTGCCTTCCTTAGCATCCTGATAAAATAAAGCCGCTGTTGGGCCTTCTTCACTGTGACAGCAGTGTTTATGGTCCAACTCAAATTTGATGACACATGCAGGCCTAGGAACTTGTGACTCTCAATTTTTTCCACCTCAATCCCCTTGATGATCAGTGGCTGTAGAATGGATTTCTTCCTGTGACTCTCAACTTTTTCCACCTCAATCCCCTTGATGATCAGTGGCTGTAGAATGGATTTCTTCCTGAAGTCCATGATTATTTCTTTTGTTTTATCTATATTCAGAATGAGATCATTGTCGTCCCCATAAGCCAGAATGTTGTCAATCAGCTCCCTGTAACCAGTCTCATCCCCACCTTTAATCAGGCCCAAGACAGTTGTGTCATCAGCATATTTAATAATAGCAGTGTTGTTCTGGTTAGTGCCACAATCATGTGTGTAGAAAGTAAAAAGTTTTGGGCTAAGACAGCAGCCCTGTGGTGTTCCTGTGCTTAAAGTGAGCTCATTCGAGATATTACTTCCCCTCCTAACTTTTTGTTGTCTGTTCGTAATAAAATCCAAAACCCAGTTACAGGTGGTGGTTGGGACCCCCGATGACAGTTTTCTAGATAAAATATCCACCTTATTCCTGACGAGCTTACTACGTTTTGAATTATGGGTGGCACTTCCGGTTTGGGAAACTTCCATTCAAAAAGACTGAAACGAATAATTTCAAATCATTAGATTGCCTTACAAATAAAGCTGACCTGTCAGTTTGACTGAATGAGCTGTCAATTTTCCTTCATGATTTATTTTCAGACATCATGAGAATAACGTAACACTTGGTATTTTTAACGTGACGTTATAACAAGAATATCTATGGCAAGAGCTCGTTTCAGTCACTGCTTTCGTTTCCTCGTGATAATTTTATTTTTTCCCTTTTCATTTCGCTGTAATAGTATGAAAAAATTACAACATATAGCCTAGGTACTGCACATTTGTGGTCTGTTCTCCCGATTTAGTTTACGATATATCCCATTAATAATTCACTAAAACGCACGAAGGATCTCTCATTTTTCTCCTCAATCCTAACGTCTTTTCTTTCCAGGTTTGTTTTCACGCAATGGTAATAAATAGTATCACGCAATGCTGAAGAAATGAGCATTTTTTATTAAGGCAACATGTGTTAGATAATTATTATTACTGATATTTAACCCGTCTGTTATTACCGTGGAAAGAATCTCGCTTTTGAGGTTATGGTCTCTTGTTGAAAGTACCTTGTTGATGCTTTTACAGTTTTAAATGTCCTTTTAAAGGGGGGGTGAAATGCTGTTTCATGCATAGTGAGTTTTTTACACTGTTAAAGAGTTGGATTACCATGGTAAACATGGACAAAGTTTCAAAAATGAAGTTGTAAGTTTGATGGAGTATTTCTGTTCCAAAAATACTCCTTCCGGTTTGTCACAAGTTTCGTAAAGTTTTTTTCGAATACGTAACTACGTGACGTCAGAGTGGGCGGAATTTCCTTATACGGGTCTTAAGGCACTTCTCCCGGAAGGGCACACGCAGCTGTAGCCTAGTGCGTACGAGAGCGTCCATCAGAGTGCTGTGCTCTGCTGCGTTGCAATCAAAACAATGGCACCAAAAAGTGTGTTTTTGGTTGCCAGGGCAAGACAACACTGCACAAATGTCCAAAGAACCCAGAGTTAAGGGACCTGTGGATGGATTTTGTTTTTCCAGAGCAGCAACGGAGTTGCGCAAGTGTTCTTGTTTGTTCCCTTCATTTCGGCGGTAGCTGCTAATAGTTTTATAAACAAGGCACAGTTCGACGATTTGCAGATCGCCTAATACTTAAAGATGGAGCAGTCCCAACGATAAAGGTTCACGGAACCGCAGGCGGTGAGTAAAACTGCTTCAAATGTCTGTGTGTTGTTAACTATCGGCGTGTAAGCTAAGCACAGCAAGTAAACAACATGATCACGTACAGTTAATGTATCGATGGAGCATGCGATGTATGGTGTGTGTTTGTGTGTTTAAATACATTTGTTTAGCTGGCCACTGTAGGTGTCAGTTTGTTTATTGTAAAACTAAATCATGTTCTCATAAACCACGAGTCTGTCTGTTTACAACACACGCAAAAGCTTCGCGCGCTCCCGCCCACACGGCACACCTCCACCCGCTCGGGTTTTTCCGGAAAGACTCGGTACAGCCTATTTTTCTTTTATAAATATAATAAAACTAAAGACTTTTTGGAGATATGAAGGATGCAATACTACTCTATAGGTACTCAAGATTAACATGAGATTGAGTGAAACTGAGTATTTCACCCCCCCTTTAATGTACGATGGTTGAAGGGTGAGTAGAATAATACCATCTCGTTGTACCCAGCGTACAGAAAAAAACATTAAAAAAAGAAAAACGTATTATTGCGTTCATAAAGCAAGCCTTTCACTGATTGTTTACAGCTTAACGGAAGTTACATCCATAACTCGCGCAAAGCGTCATGGGGCGTAGGAATAAGGTGGATAGAATTACCGTAACTTTAAAGTTACAAAAGTTGTTCAGTCAAGATCAGTGAGTGATTTTCTTTTTCTTTTGTTCTTTGATTAATGTTTATTACATAGACTACAGCAGATTTATTAGGGTGCTGTCACTTTAAGACCTCATGAAGGAGCAAATAAACTGTTACACATGCTTTTTCTTTCTCAACTGTTTGCGTTCATTTAATACAAAAACGACTGTTTACGAGGATATTTGGACAATTTTGAGTATATTTGAGTATATCTTGGATCAATAAGCGGAATTGGGGAGAAAAAAAAAACTTCGACATTTTATTAAAAGTATTTGACTCCTGACCTTAAAGGGATACTCTATTGGTTTTTCATATTAAACTATGTTATTCCCTTAACTAAGACGAGTTGATACATACCTCTCTCGTCTCATTGCGTGCACTAAATCGCTGTCTTGCCGCGAAACTTTGTTAGATCTTATGTCAGCCCTGTTCATTCACCCTTTAAGTAATATCACCTAAGTAGTAATAACATCTGAGAGGGAGGAGGAGAGGGAGCGGACTTTTCACGAGAGATGATTAGGGATGGGAATTGATAAGAATTTAACGATTCCGATTCCATTATCGATATTGCTTATCGATTCGATTCCTTATCGATTCTCTTATCGATTCTCATTGGGTGAGGGAATAAGTACAAATTGTTTGTATTAACTTGTTTTAATATCTGATTAGAAGACAAACTACAGAGTATTAGGGTGTGAACCTACACTGGTCTCACGGTTCGTTTCGTTTCGATTACGATTATCATGTCATCAAAAGTGATGTGTTCGCCTGTAAGGGAAGTCGCAGTGACAGAAACAGTGACATTCCAGTTTAAGTTTCATGGGACTAAAGTCTGTTTATGCCATTAAGAAAATGAAATTCTGCCAATTTTTGTTTTAAAAATAATGTTTATTAAAAAGCAGCGCTCATTCATCATCAGTGTATAATGTTACACGTGTTGCTGTGTGGCCAAATGTTTCTGCATAGCCTATTGGAGGTAGTTCCCCCCCATTTTACACGTGTTGTAAGTATTGTTATGAGGCGCCGTCATACTCTCATTGAGTATGTGCGCGAGTTTGTGTGTGTGTGCTCGCGTCTCATATGAGTATGTGCGTGGAGAGTTTGTGTGTGTGCGCGCGCGCGCGCGTCTCATATGAGTATGTGAGTGGAGAGTTTTGTGTGTGCGCGCGCGCGTCTCATATGAGTATGTGCGTGGAGAGTTTGTGTGTGCGCGCGCGTCTCATATGTGCGTGGAGAGTTTGTGTGTGCAGAGTTTGTGTGTGCGCGTGCGCGTCTCATATGAGTATGTGCGTGGAGAGTTTGTGTGGTGTGTGTGTTTGCTCGCGTCTCATATGAGTATGTGCCTGGAGTTCCGTGCATCTCGTGTGTGTAGAGTTTGCGTGTACAGTATGTGCGTGAGCGACTTTAGGTAGGTCGTTGTGCATTTCTTATGTATTTGTTTGCGCATTCAGCAGTATGCATGTATGTTTGACTACGTAGTGTATGCAAGTGTTTCATGTGTGCGTGAATGAAGTTTGATTTAAGCTCTAGACGGCGCCTCATTGTCGTCTTTTCATGTGAAATATAACCTACATTTAGAGCGCTTCTGCCTCGATGCCATGTTTGCTGCGTTCTGAACCAAAACAATACAGCACGTTGCAACGAGCGGAACCGATAAGCGGAATCGTTAAGCAGGCATGCTAACGGTTCCAAGGAATCGATTCACTGGGCACCGGTTCTGAAGAAGAACCGGTTCTCGATTCCCATCCCTAGAGATAATATTACTGCGCCGAGTCGAAGTGCTCCCAAGCACTTGCTATGGTATTCTGCCATACAATATAGTTATCCATTTTACACGCTTAGAAAAGCACAACGTTTTATTTTGTGTCACTGTCCTAGGTCGTGTTACACTACTCTAGTAACTGTATTTAAATAGGGAAAACGTGGAGGTGTTTGGTCGCTTCTCTTCTTGGCCCGTATTGAATGAACAGGGCTGAGATAAGATCTAACAAAGTTTCGCGGCAAGACAGCGATTTAGTGCACGCACTGAGATGAGAGAGGTATGCATCAACTCGTCTTAGTTAAGGGAATAACAGTTTAATATGAAAAACCAGTAGAGTATCCCTTTAAGTATCCGATTTCAGTTGAAATTGATTTTCGATTCCCAACCTTACTGAAGTTGTCTCATTGGTTTAGCAGTATGAAAAACTAGCATGATCAGCAACCCCCCAAAAAAATCTCTCATACGGACAAATCGAAAAATCAAAAACTGATGAAGAAATGCTTGGTACTGACTACACTATTTGAAAAAAAAAAGAAGAAAAAACAGATCAGATCCAACCAAAAGAACACACTGGACAAGTTAAAACTCCCTTGTGTTAGCTTTTGAATATGTGGTCACGCAGCCAAATACTGCCATCACACCTCCTCTGTGTTATGTTGTAAATGTAAAAGGTTGAAGGGTGAGTAGAATAATACCATCTCGTTGTACCCAGCGTACAGAAAAAAACATTAAAAAAAGAAAAACGTATTATTGCGTTCATAAAGCAAGCCTTTCACTGATTGTTTACAGCTTAACGGAAGTTACATCCATAACTCGCGCAAAGCGTCATGGGGCGTAGGAATAAGGTGGATAGAATTACCGTAACTTTAAAGTTACAAAAGTTGTTCAGTCAAGATCAGTGAGTGATTTTCTTTTTCTTTTGTTCTTTGATTAATGTTTATTACATAGACTACAGCAGATTTATTAGGGTGCTGTCACTTTAAGACCTCATGAAGGAGCCAATAAACTGTTACACATGCTTTTTCTTTCTCAACTGTTTGCTTTCATTTAATACAAAAACGACTGTTTACGAGGATATTTGGACAATTTTGAGTATATTTGAGTATATCTTGGATCAATAAGCGGAATTGGGGAGAAAAAAAAAACTTCGACATTTTATTAAAAGTATTTGACTCCTGACCTTAAAGGGATACTCTATTGGTTTTTCATATTAAACTATATGTTATTCCCTTAACTAAGACGAGTTGATACATACCTCTCTCGTCTCATTGCGTGCACTAAATCGCTGTCTTGCCGCGAAACTTTGTTAGATCTTATGTCAGCCCTGTTCATTCACCCTTTAAGTAATATCACCTAAGTAGTAATAACATCTGAGAGGGAGGAGGAGAGGGAGCGGACTTTTCACGAGAGATGATTAGGGATGGGAATTGATAAGAATTTAACGATTCCGATTCCATTATCGATATTGCTTATCGATTCGATTCCTTATCGATTCTCTTATCGATTCTCATTGGGTGAGGGAATAAGTACAAATTGTTTGTATTAACTTGTTTTAATATCTGATTAGAAGACAACCTACAGAGTATTAGGGTGTGAACCTACACTGGTCTCACGGTTCGTTTCGTTTCGATTACGATTATCATGTCATCAAAAGTGATGTCTTCGCCTGTAAGGGAAGTCGCAGTGACAGAAACAGTGACATTCCAGTTTAAGTTTCATGGGACTAAAATCTGTTTATGCCATTAAGAAAATGAAATTCTGCCAATTTTTGTTTTAAAAATAATGTTTATTAAAAAGCAGCGCTCATTCATCATCAGTGTATAATGTTACACGTGTTGCTGTGTGGCCAAATGTTTCTGCATAGCCTATTGGAGGTAGTTCCCCCCTTTGACGAATGGAAATTTTACACGTGTTGCAAGTATTGTTATGAGGCGCCGTCATACTCTCATTGAGTATGTGCGCGAGTTTGTGTGTGTGTGCTCGCGTCTCATGAGTATGTGAGTGGAGAGTTTGTGTGTGCGCGCGCGCACGTCTCATATGAGTATGTGCGTGGAGAGTTTGTGTGTGCGCGCGCGTCTCATATGTGCGTGGAGAGTTTGTGTGTGCAGAGTTTGTGTGTGCGCGGCGCGTCTCAATGAGTATGTGCGTGGAGAGTTTGTGTGTGTGTGTTTGCTCGCGTCTCATATGAGTATGTGCCTGGAGTTCCGTGCATCTCGGGTGTGTAGAGTTTGCGTGTACAGTATGTGCGTGAGCGACTTTAGGTAGGTCGTTGTGCATTTATTATGTATTTGTTTGCGCATTCAGCAGTATGCATGTATGTTTGACTACGTAGTGTATGCAAGTGTTTCATGTGTGCGTGAATGAAGTTTGATTTAAGCTCTAGACGGCGCCTCATTGTCGTCTTTTCACGTGAAATATAACCTACACTGCCTGCGCTTCTGCCTCGATGCCATGTTTGCTGCGTTCTGAACCAAAACAATACAGCACGTTGCAACGAGCGGAACCGATAAGCGGAATCGTTAAGCAGGCATGCTAACGGTTCCAAGGAATCGATTCACTGGGCACCGGTTCTGAAGAAGAACCGGTTCTCGATTCCCATCCCTAGAGATAATATTACTGCGCCGAGTCGAAGTGCTCCCAAGCACTTGCTATGGTATTCTGCCATACAATATAGTTATCCATTTTACACGCTTAGAAAAGCACAACGTTTTATTTTGTGTCACTGTCCTAGGTCGTGTTACACTACTCTAGTAACTGTATTTAAATAGGGAAAACGTGGAGGTGTTTGGTCGCTTCTATTCTTGGCCCGTATTGAATGAACAGGGCTGAGATAAGATCTAACAAAGTTTCGCGGCAAGACAGCGATTTAGTGCACGCACTGAGATGAGAGAGGTATGCATCAACTCGTCTTAGTTAAGGGAATAACAGTTTAATATGAAAAACCAGTAGAGTATCCCTTTAAGTATCCGATTTCAGAGTTGAAATTGATTTTCGATTCCCAACCTTACTGAAGTTGTCTCATTGGTTTAGCAGTATGAAAAACTAGCATGATCAGCAACCCCCCAAAAAAATCTCTCATACGGACAAATCGAAAAATCAAAAAATGATGAAGAAATGCTTGGTACTGACTACACTATTTAAAAAAAAAAAGAAGAAAAACAGATCAGATCCAACCAAAAGAACACACTGGACAAGTTAAAACTCCCTTGTGTTAGCTTTTGAATATGTGGTCACGCAGCCAAATACTGCCATCACACCTCCTCTGTGTTATGTTGTAAATGGCCTAAATCTTTATATAAAATGGGAATAAGCACTCAGTCTCAGCTCATCCAATATGAAATAAATAATGAAATAATTATTTAAAAATATTTTGGGGCTGAAGCTGTGTCACAGTTTGAAAGGTCGCAAACATTTACCCTTTAATTTGTTGCCTAAGGATGGATGGATGGATGGATGAGGATGGATGGATGGATGGATGGATGGATGGATGGATGGATGGATGGATGATGGATGGATGGATGGATGGATGGATGGATGGATGGATGGATGGATGGATGGATGGATGGATGGATGGATGGATGGATGGATGGATGGATGGATGGATAGGCTGAAGCTGTGTCACAGTTTGAAAGGTCGCAAACATTTACCCTTTAATTTGTTGCATAAGGATGGATCGATAGATAGATAGATAGATAGTAGATAGATAGATAGTAGATAGATAGATAGATAGATAGATAGATAGATAGATAGATAGATAGATAGATAGATAGATAGATAGATAGATAAGTTTAGCGATACCAAGGTACCAAGTGTGGGTGTCCAATTATATTATAAAACCAAATTAAAGTTGCTAAATGACATGACAATACGCGACAATACGCTTCACATAATTTCACATCCTGTCCTGTCTGCCGATCGATTGCTCCTGTCTGCCTCGCTGCCTGCTGCTGTGTGTGAGTGTGTTTGCTCCGAGGCTGTTAGCTCCGTCTAAGCCTCACATTTCTTTCTGTTTTGAACCATCATTTACTATCATTTCTAGTTGTTTATACTACTAATTACAGTTTACCTAACAGATTAACCTAACATCGCTAGCTTCCGTTATTGTTAGCACAACACGCTAGTATCTCGCTAGCCTGTTAAGGCGCCACCCGTGCGCTCAGTTATTTATTTATTTTTCTCGTGCGCGCCCGCGCATCTGAGTCCATAAAAAGCCCAGGTGAGTAAGAATCAGTCAACAAACACGGTGAGTAATGTCTTGTCCTGTTATTGTCACTTGCACCTCATGCCATATGTTTACCATAGCCTTCCCCGTCGGCATAGGGTTTATATGTGATAAATGCAAGGAGACAGTCAGGCTGACGGAGAAGATTTCAGAATTAGAGACACGCATCCAAACTTTAATTGAGGATAGTAAGTGTGCTCGAGCTTTAGATACTACTTTGGATGCGCCTAGCATAGTGAACCATTTACATGATTCAGTTCCGGCTGAGTTATTGCCTGTGCAGCCAGGCAGATGGGTGACGGTGAGAAATCGCTCTAGTCGCGGATCAAAAAACCACTCTTCTGTTCCGGTTACCATAACAAATCGATTTGCCCCTCTCAGTGAAACACCCACTGAGAATGCTGTTGATTGTGCCCTGGTAATTGGCGATTCTATTACACGGAACGTGAAAATAGAGACACCAGCCACCATAGTCACATGTTTGCCGGGAGCCAGAGCGCCTGACATCAAAGCAAATTTAAAAGTGCTGGCTAATGCTAATCGTAAATTCTCTAAGATTGTTATTCACGTCGGCACTAATGATGTTCGACTTCGCCAGTCGGAGATCACCAAAATTAATATTAAAGAGGTGTTTGAACTCGCAAGTACGATGTCAGGCACTGTAATCTGCTCTGGCCCCCTTCCTGTTCGAAGGAGTGATGAGATAGTTAGTAGATTGTGTTCACTCAATGGCTGGTTGTCTAATTGGTGTCCGCAACATAATATAGAATTCATAGACAATTGGAAAAGTTTTTGGGGCAAGCCTGACCTGTTGGAAAGAGATGGTATTCATCCCACCTGGGATGGTGCTGCTCTTCTCTCTAGTAATTTGGCTCATAGTCTTAGAGATAAAACATGACAATCTGGGGCTCAGGTCAGGAAGCAGACAAACTGGCTAAACCGACCGTCTGCTAGCGGCCTCACGTCACCAAGGTCAGATAAATCCCATCACATAGAGACTCTTTCACCTAGATATCATCATATAGAGACTGTGTCTGTTCCCCGAATTTGGAAATCCAAAAAACTGCCAAACTTTTCTAAGGTTAAAAATCTAATTGATGTTCAACAAATAAAAAACAGATATAATACAGATGAGCAAACGATAAAGCTTGGGTTGCTGAATATTCGATCCCTTAATTCAAAATCGCTCATAGTTAATGATAAGATTAAAGACTATAACCTAGATGTGCTGTGTTTGACAGAAACCTGGCTAAAACCAAACGATTGCATTACTTTAAATGAGTCCACTCCGCAAGATTATTGTTATAAACATGAGCCTCGTCCGAAAGGCAAAGGGGGAGGTGTTGCTGTAATTTATAGTAATATTCTCAAAACCACTAAGAAATCTAGTTTTAAATATACTTCTTTTGAAGTGTTGGTGCTTAATGTAAAAATGTATAGTGTAAACAATAAATCACGTTTGAGAATTCTGCTGGCTACTGTATACAGGCCACCAGGGCACCACAAAGATTTTATCAAAGAATTTGCTGACTTTCTGTCAGAATTAATATTGGCTGCAGATAAAGTCCTAATTGTTGGTGATTTTAATATACATGTAGATAATGAAAAAGATGCATTGGGATTGGCATTTAAAGACATTATAAACTCAATTGGAGTGAGACAACACGTGTCAGGACCTACTCATTGTCGTAATCATACTCTTGATCTAATATTATCACATGGAATAGATGTTGATGGCGTTGAAATTCTGCAGCAGAGCGACGACATCTCCGATCATTATCTAGTCTCGTGTAAATTACATTTAGCCAAGGCTGCAAAGCCGACTCCGTGTTATAAATATGTTAGACCTATCACTTCTGCCACTAAAGATTGCTTTATCAATAATCTTCCAAATCAGTTTCATAATCTCAGCATCCCAGATAGCTTAGAAGAACTTGATATTGCAACAGAAACTTTTAACTCTCTCTTTTCCAGCACTTTAGACACAGTTGCTCCGCTGCGCTTAAAGAAGATTAAAGAAAATAGTCCAACGCCGTGGTACAATGAGCACACCCGGGCCCTTAAGAGAGCAGCCAGAAAAATGGAGCGAAACTGGAAGAAAACAAAAACTAGAGGTATTTCGGATTTCATGGAAGGAGAGCTCGATTGCTTACAGAGAGGCCTTAAAAGATGCTAGAACTAATTATTTTTCAACCCTATTAGAAGAAAATAAACATAATCCTAGGTATTTATTTGAACAAGTGACTAAACTAAAGAAAAAGAAAGCTTCAAGCCCAGAAGTTTCCAAGAAACACAGCAGTAATGACTTTATGAACTTCTTCACTTATAAGATTGATAATATCAGGGACAAAATTATAACTATGCAACCGTCTACTACAGTATCGCATCAGGGAGTATATTGTAGTCTCCGTGAGGAGCATTTTGATTCATTTGTTGCTATAGGAGAGGAAGAATTTTGCAAAATTGTTAATTCATCCAAATCGACAACTTGTATGCTAGACCCTATACCGACTAAGCTACTGAAAGAGATGCTTCCAGAGGTCATAGATCCTCTTCTAGATATCATTAATTCATCTTTGTCATTAGGATACGTACCAAAAACCTTTAAGTTGGCTATGATTAAACCGCTTGTTAAAAAACCGCGGCTTGATCCTACAGAATTAGTCAATTACAGGCCAATCTCGAATCTGCCTTTTCTGTCAAAGATATTAGAAAAAGCAGTATCCTCACAACTGTGTTCCTTTTTAGAAAGAAATAATATCTGCGAGGATTTTCAGTCCGGATTTAGACCGTACCATAGTACTGAGACTGCTCTCATTAAAGTCACAAATGATTTGCTCCTATCATCCGATCGTGGTTGTATCTCTCTATTAGTGTTACTTGATCTTAGTGCTGCATTTGATACTATCGACCACAACATTCTTTTAAATAGACTAGAAAACTATGTTGGCATTAGCGGAATTGCACTAGCATGGTTTAAATCATACTTATCTGACCGTTTTCAGTTTGTAGCAGTAAACGAAGAGATGTCTTATCGATCACAAGTTCAGTATGGCGTACCACAAGGCTCAGTACTAGGACCGCTGCTGTTCACTCTGTACATGCTACCATTAGGAGATATAATTAGGAAATATGGAATTAGCTTTCACTGTTATGCATAGCTGATATAAAGAATTGGATGACCAGTAATTTCCTATTACTAAATTCTGAAAAAACAGAGATTCTAATCATTGGACAAAAAACTTCCTCACCTAATAACCTAGAATACTGTCTAACACTTGATGGCTGCTCTGTTAAGTCTTCGTCGTCAGTTAGGAACCTGGGTGTGCTCTTTGATACCAATCTTTCATTTGAAAGTCACGTGTCTAGTATCTGTAAAACCGCATTTTTCCATCTTAAAAATATATCTAAATTACGTCATATGCTCTCACTGACAAATGCGGAACAATTAGTTCATGCTTTCATGACCTCAAGGCTAGATTATCGTAATGCTCTACTGGGTGGTTGCCCTGCACGCTTATTAAACAAACTACAGCTAGTTCAAAACGCAGCCGCTAGAGTTCTTACCAGAACCAGGAAGTATGACCATATTAGCCCGGTTCTGTCAACACTGCATTGGCTGCCTGTTAAACATCGTATAAATTTTAAAATATTGCTGATTACTTACAAAGCACTAAATGGTTTAGCTCCCCAGTACTTGAGCGAGCTCTTAACGCATTATAGTCCTTCACGTCTATTGCGATCTCAAAATTCTGGCCAGTTGATAATACCTAGAATATCAAAATCGACTTCTGGCGGTAGATCCTTTTCCTATTTAGCACCAAAACTTTGGAACAATCTTCCTAACACGGTCCGGGAAGCAGATACAGTCTGTCAGTTTAAATCTAGACTAAAAACACATCTCTTTGGCTTAGCATACACATAACACATTATAGATTTCTATAATTCAATGTTAGGCTGCATAGATTAGATCAGCCGGAACCGGGAACACTTCCCATAATTCCTGATGTACTTTGTACATCATAAGAAGGATGGCGTCTACGCTAATATTAGTCTCTCTGTTTATCCCGAGGTTTCCGCAAACCGCCGGATCCAGGGCATATCCAGATCTGATGAAGGACCATCACATGGACACGACGACCGCATTATCAGGGCTGTGAAGGCCCATGGACACCTCACCACACTCATCTCCTCACCGGCGGATGACCCAACCCAAACAGATGAACTGGATAATATCGTGAAAGTTCTGATCCCATCTGACTCCTGACATAATGCTGCATAACTCATAATCATACACTGTTCATTCGTTGGCCAAAGGAGGACTGGCCCCCCGACTGAGCCTGGGTTCTCCCAAGGTTTTTTTCTCCATTCTGTCACCTGATGGAGTTTTGGTTCCTTGCCACTGTTGCCTTTGCCTTTTGGCTTGCTTAGTTGGGGACATTTAATTTTCAATTGAACAATACTATTACAACATTGTTTTCCTGTTATCTCTGTAAAGCTGCTTTGAAACAATTTGTATTGTAAAAGCGCTATATAAATAAAGGTGACTTGACATGCTTAACATCACATCTGAGATAAAAGGGTGATTTTTCTAACGAGTAACAGCAAAGTTCATGGATTATGACTCTGCTGGAGAAGGTTTCATTGTGGGATTCAATATGAAGAGTTCTTTCTCTGTGGTTCAGGGAGTTCTTCTGAATGAAGTAGACATAGTCCACACCTGCAATCTACACACAGAGAGAGAGAGAGAGAGAGAGAGAGAGAGAGAGAGAGGAGAGAGAGAGAGAGAGAGAGAGAGAGAGAGAGAGAGAGAGAGAGAGAGAGAGAGAGAGAGAGAGGAGAGAGAGAGAGAGAGAGAGAGAGAGGAGAGAGAAGAGGAAGAGATGAGAGAGAGAGAGAGAGAGAGAGAGAGAGAAAGAAGAGGAGAGAGCATTTAATCATGGTTACTCGCATCTTACATTAATCACATACTCTAACCTTTACAGAGAGTCAAAGCAAAGCCCAGAAATTCTAGGCAATGTAGACAAAAGTTATTAAAAAAAATTAAAAACCATGTAGGGTGAATGAGAGAAAGGGAAGGGATTTTTTTTCAAAGTTTTTATTTTACCCGTTTTAGGAGTCGAGGTGCATCCACGTCCAGTTTACACCTTCTTTCAATCTTATGAATGGATCCATCCTCACTGTTTTCCTCATTGATCACATCACTGTCCACAAACATGGGAATCAGATGACAGGTAGGAAACCTTCTCTCATATGCCTGGTGAAGAGAAAAGAAGAGTTGATGAAAACCCACTAGATTTTCTGCATTGAAGAATATAGTATATGTGTAAGTCACTGAGGCCCATATGTGGAGAAAGACATTAATCAGATATGTGCTATCACTAGAGTACAGAATGGCATGATATTTACAATAAATGGAGATTAAATTTGAAATAGCACATTCTTACCAAATTATACCTCTAAAACTATTCATGGGTTTCAGTCACGTGACTTTTTTGTTGTGGCCGCCATCTTTAGGACCTTTGCGTTAAATCGCATAATCTCTCCCTGGTGATCGGAAAGATGTTGCACACTTAAATATCACAGATGAAAAGCAACGGTATTTAAATAAAATAGATACTTTAGGTATAGATCCGTATTTACTGTTAAACGAACTGCTGACTCCACTAAAATCTAGTAAAAACTTGCCAAATTTTACGTTTGCTGACATTTACATCTACCTCGTCCACAATCCCTCTCCATGTCCCCACCACTTTTGAAACATCTCACGGCACGGATGTACCAATACACATAAATAAAAGTAAAATAAGAGGTGATCTAGCACGCTGAAATGTGTTGTTTTTAAAATCAAGTGATCAAAGTGCTTGTTGACTCTGGATCAGTGGTGCAGATAGTGTTCTCTCGTGACTCGTGCACACCACACAATCTTCACACGGACGCACGCTAATCCATTTCGGAGACTATTGGTTCCGGTGAAATCACTAAATAAAATGCACACAAATGTGTTCCTGACTGATATACAACCACTGATAAACATAATCGATTATTTTAATAAGCGTTTTTTTTTTTAATAAAAAAACGGTACGAGGGCGGATTAGAACCCAGAACCTCTGACACGCTTGGCAAAAGTTCTGCCACTGGACCATCAAAGTACATATGTAAAATTGTCAGATGTTGAATGTCATTAAACAACAAATTAAATTCAATGTACTATTTAAATTGATTGCGGGACATCGTAATGTTATTGTACAGGTATATCTGATTTATGATTTAATGTTGTATTAAATGACCCCATGAAGAAAATGTTCTTGATAACAGGAAGGGTAAGTGGTAGGGATGTAACGATTCACTCAACTCACGATGCGATACGATTCACAAAACTGGTTTCACGATACGATTTTCTCACTATTTTTTTAACAAGTGATTAATTTAAGAAATTATAAATTAAAAAGTTTTATTATTTTTCAGACAAAATGCTGCACATTTCTTTTTAATTTTAAAATATATTTGTCAAATAAAAAAACTACATAAAAAAATCCCTTCAAGGTTGTTTCAACTCTTTCTGTCGGGTCAAGAGGGTGGGAACTGGTACCTTCGCACACTTAGTAAAAGACTATGTAAAATTAGTACCACATTTAGAGGGGTTTTAATTTTGTTATAATTTGTATCATTACACTAGCAAGAGTAAAAAAAAACACATTTAGAAAAATATGCCATAACCATCAATAAATTATATATATATAAAAAAATATATCCATGTACACATTTAGAGAAAGAGATAGTAAAATAAATAAAACACCTGGTTGCCACAGAAACACTAGCCGCGTTTCCACTGCCGGGCCAGGGCTAACAGCGAGCCGAGCCGAGCCGAGCCAGTGGCCTCGGGCGTTTTCACTGCCGGGCCAGTAGCCCCGCAGCGCTGCCCTAAACTCCGCCCCAACACGCCTTTCTGGATCAAACGTCATACAACCCAACCCATTTCAGTGGCAGCGGGTATTATGAATATATTTATTTATTAAGTTAAGACGATAGCATGTATATTAACTCACCGGCCGTGGCTGCAATGGTGTCCCGATTGTCTCGCGAGTTGCCACTAACAGAGGGACTGTGACCCAGCACGCGTCCATCAAGTCGAACCATGGAAAGTTCCTTCTCTGAGCTCTGCTTTGTCCATTGTGCGTTTT
Organism: Chrosomus eos; assembly: GCA_036326025.1. Lineage (NCBI taxonomy): Eukaryota > Metazoa > Chordata > Actinopteri > Cypriniformes > Leuciscidae > Chrosomus > Chrosomus eos. Next base: position 160,749 of record JAZAVI010000201.1, read on the forward strand.
AATCGCCTTGTACAATACTGCGCCCGCAACTTTTTTATTTTTTTCCTGAACTTGAAGCGTTGCTCGCTGAATGCTTGACTTAGCTTAGAAAGTTCAAGATCGATGTATAACGTCCTCGTTTCTTCACACGCCGTCAAATTGACGTTGTAACGTTACCCTTTCTTCTGCCCAAATGCTCAGAAGAGCTTTGGTATCTTCGGCAGACCAGTACAGGCGATTCTCCATTTCGAGGAGCGATTATTTTGCGCAATATAAAAAAGTGAAATGTACATCTTGCTTCAGATCATAACGTTCCATAACACCGATAAACTCCGCCTTTTACCTTGAGCACGCCTCTAGCCCGAGCTGGCCCGCTTTGGCCCAAGGAATTCAACGGGCCAGAAATCCTGGCCGTTGGCCCCGATCAAGCCCCGGAAGTGACAGTGGAAACGCGACTGGCCCTGGCACGCACTAGCACGGCCCGGCCCTGGCCCGGCAGTGGAAACGCGGCTAATGATGCACCTTGTGATCTCAGTGGCTCTCGCACTTGTCGTATTAATGCCTTTTACATGAAAACAGAGGTGACTTGTGCTTCTCACGGTGTTGATTATTATTAGTCTACGGAAAGCCAAAATGCCACAACACCTCCGTTTGAATAAGTCAACGTGAACATCTACGCTTGCCGTCGCCATGTGTTTGACGGCGCGTGTACAACAGTCTATGGCACACACTGGCGCGGCGCGAGCAGAGCAAACGGAGTGTTTTCAGTTCATTCCTATGGAAGTTGAGCTTGGCCAGAGACGGCTTGGCTGACACAAGCTCAACTTCCATGAATGAAGTGAAAACACTCGCTAGCTTCGCGCCAGTGTGTGCTTGCTGCTATTGTGCCTGTAAAGCTGGGTTCACAACTTCACAGTAGGCTACAGTAAACGCCACTGCTGTTTAAAACGTGTATCGCGATTCGTTTAACATTTCAACCGACTTGAATCGTCACACATTTTTATCGATTTTCAACCGGTTGCGAGTGAATCGTTACATACCTACCTAGTAAGTGGCACTCTGTTAATCAAGCAATATTAACGTTACACCAGTAATCGCTGAACATAAAAGCATCGCTAAACTGAATTGCTAATTATGTCGGTAAAGCACATATCTCTTGTATTATCAGTGACGTTTGGACACCTTTATTTTCAATTCTCATTTATTTGTAGAGCGCTTTTCACAATATTTCAAAGCAGCTTTTCAGAAAATGCATGTGTCTACATTACAATTTAGAGAGTCTGAGTTATGCATTTCAGAAAGTATATAAATCATGCGGTTAGCTAATAATCTATTAATTTAAACAATGCATTAAGACAGAAACAGTGAGCAGTAGTGTTGTGGCAAAACTTCTGTTAAACATCATCACTGCGTAAGAGACACTCAGAGTCAAATTAATAAAAAGAGAAATATTTATTCTTGCAAGAATAGGTTCAGTCCAAACACACAAAGTTCAATTCGTGCGAGGAGTGACACCCAGAGAGAAGCAGGAGGGGGGTTTAAGTACTCTTTTCAAGGACCTTTCCTGCTAAGTTTACAGATATGAGCGAATTGTTATGTCTTTTTAGGGGCACAACAGGCGCCTCTCCCTCTCTTCAGACCATAGCCTAATACAGAAATACACTGGTCAAAAGCTGACCAGGCCCTAAGGTCAAAGGTCCCCTTCCATCTGCTCCTGTAAGTCACACTATGCACGTACACACAGTTTAGTTCATGTTCTTTCAAAATCATCAGAAAACGCATAACTCAAATCCATCTAGTAAATTAACTACTGATTATCATAATATTAATGTAAGATTAACATAAGATTAAAATTTTCCACTACAATCCCCACTTTTTATCATTCAGATTACCCATAATATAATAATAAAACCAAAAAGACAAATTTTAAGTATTATCATCACACTTATACTCTTCATCTCTGATTTTCGCATAAATGATCACTCTACTTAAATATTTGTGAAAAATAGCATTTGAAAAGAAAAAGCTTAGGCTATTTTGTAAGGATAGTCCCTCAAATATTAGCAAGCAAGTAAAGAATTCAACTAAAGCCGGGCTGGATAAGCAAACACTGCTGCTGTACCCCAAGCATAGCTTGACCCTCAGTCACCTTAGTTAAATAAGAAATAGTGTACAGACTAGTTAGAAAAACAACAAATCATCAATCCACACTGGTCACATCAAAATACAAAGTATAGGAAAGTATAATAAAAACCCTTCATTTCAAAACCCTCTCCTTGTACCTTATCACATAGCGGATAAGCACAGCTTTTAACCATCTGTTCATAACAAAAACATTCATAGGAAGAAAAAGAAAGAAAAAGACAAAGAAAACATACCCCAACTTAATTCATTTCACTATAGCTCCCACTACTTGTATCATCATCATCATCATTTGGATAAAACTGTCATTTTTACCAATCTAACAAAACATCCCTGCTCTGACCAGTCTCTGTACTGAGCTGGAAACACACAATATCGATAATCCTACCCCCGAAACCCCAACCCCCAGAGATTAATCAAACAATCCATTCATTTTCCTAAAATACTTTCTAATGAATCAGTGACCAATCAAATCTTGTTGCCGTTGTTTAAGGTGAGATGTTTGGACGGTGGTGTTGCAATCCAATCCTGACATTCTGTGAAAGGAAAATTTTAAGTTATGCTCCGCTCCATTCTCTGTAAAGAAAACAAAATGTCGAGGTTATTTTCGAATAGTAAAGTACACATAGTTTCTTTTGTCTGCTGTGTTGCCGCGTCCTTCGCTGCCACATCTGCCCTGGCGTTTCCTGTTGAAACAGTCCAGCAAATACATTTACAGAAAGCAAATTTTGTTTGGGATGGCCTTTTACGCAATTAAACCCAGTGTCCTCCCAACATATATTGTCCCTTAAATAAACCATATTTTTTCAATCATTACCACCCCCCTTTTGATGCACGACTCAACTCGTGCAGGCGCCTGTTGTGCCCCTAAAAAGACATAACAGTTCGCTCATATCTGTAAACTTAGCAGGAAAGGTCCTTGAAAAGAGTACTTAAACCCCCCTCCTGCTTCTCTCTGGGTGTCACTCCTCGCACGAATTGAACTTTGTGTGTTTGGACTGAACCTATTCTTGCAAGAATAAATATTTCTCTTTTTATTAATTTGACTCTGAGTGTCTCTTACGCAGTGATGATGTTTAACAGAAGTTTTGCCACAACAATTGGTGTCAGAGAAGTGGGATTCCATGGCAGTGCCTTCTGGACCTGAGAGCGGACGGTGTTTGGCCACCTGGACTGAGCAGTTCCAGCTCTACCTCGTAAGTTTCAGAGAGAGGGGCCGACCGCTATCAGGGCCAGGAGGAGCTCCACTGGAATCGGATGAAAACGAACCCGTGGCAACTCAAGACATCTCTGGTAAGAGACGGCTAAAATATTTTTCTTTTGGGCTAAAATATTTTTCAATTTGTGGGAAAAAAACATAGTGGCTGTGTCTGTTCGTTTCTGTGGCGTAAGTCAAGAGTACTGAGGCAATAGGGGCTAACTGTGCGAAGTGCGTTTTGCAAAACAAGTCAAAAGGTGACGGTTTTGTAAAATCAGGGGATCTTCGTACAGCAGCGTATTGGGGTCAATTGAGACTTACGGGCGGGTCAGGGTTAATACAGTGGGGCTAACTGCGTGAGGTGCGTTTTGCAAAACAAGTCAGAAGGTGACAGTTTTGCAAATTCAGGGGATCTTCGCGTAGCAGGCTACTGGGAGTTAATCGATCTGCAAGGAGCACTGAGTGCGCCCTCTCTGATCTGGGGTGACGGGATCAGATCTGGTGGAGACGTCCATCAGATTATTAGACGCAGCGTCGAACGGAAAATCCACAGAATAACAGAAACAGCCACTATGGGAAAATCTCAGGGTAAGCATGCCAAATTTGATACACCGGTTTTCTGTAAAATTAGGAAAAGTATGGGGGGAAAATGTATGTTAGACATTGAAAAAACTGATAAAATCTGTAAAAAAAAAATTGTAAAATCTGTAAAAACTACTGATAAAATACCATGATTTCCCCAGGGAGGGAACATTGAACACAACTAGACTAAGAGTGTGCGAGAATCAGTTGAACAGGGCAGCGGGACAAAAGGTTGTTGTGGCTGGGTTCAACCTGTGTGTAAAAAATGTGAACAGATAATGAAATGTTGGCCTGAAGATAAAATGTCGAACTGCCAGGAGAAATAAAGTTTTTACTTCTTCATCCAGTAAATGGGTGCATGACATTAGATGTCTAAAGAACTTAAATTTATATGATATGGATTGAAGTAGCAAGCAGCAATAAGGCTGTCTGTGTGAAATAGAGTGAAACTGTAAGCAAACAATCATGTACTGGTTAGATAATGAAGGAACTGGCATGTTTGAGAAAAGAAAGGAGAGGATACAGAATGAAAATGGCATGTATGGGAAGATTGAGATGAAATATAGTAGAAAACTAGGTAACACTTTATTTGAAGGGGTGTGCATAAGACTGACATGACACTGTCATAAACATGACATAACACCTGTCATGCACATGAAGGAGTCTTTATGAATGTTTATGACTGTTGTCATTAAGTGTCATTCGGTAAATTATGACACGTTTAATGCAAAGTTGACATTGTTTAAAATGTCTTTGTTATGACAACTTGACATTAACAAAGACAAAAAATGTCTTTGTTATGACAACTTGACATTACCCAAGACAAAAATGTCTTGATTATGACAACTTGACATTAACAAAGACGGAAATGTCTTTGTTATGACAACTTAATATTAACCAAGAAATCATAACCTGTCAACCTGTCACAAATATGTCATAACAGGTCTAATTATCAAACTTCAAGCATTTTGCAGTGTAATAACCCTTAATGACATCTTTATAACTAGTACAATGTGTTCCACTTTACTTGAGGACAAGTAAAATATTCATGACACAGTTATAATGGTGTCATGACGGCCAAAGATGTCACAGGTTGACAGGTTATGATTTCTCGGTTAATGTCAAGTTGTCATAACAAAGACATTTCCGTCTTTGTTAATTTCAAGTTGTCATAATCAAGACATTTTTGTCTTGGGTAATGTCAAGTTGTCATAACAAAGACATTTTAAACAATGTCAACTTAGCATTGAAAGTGTCATAATTTACCGAATGACACTTAATGACAACAGTCATAAACATTCATAAAGACTCCTTCATGTTTATGACAGGTGTTATGTCATGTTTATGACAGTGTCATGTCAGTCTTATGCACACCCCTTCAAATAAAGTGTTACCGAAAAGTATATGTGATGAAAATAAAATGTCTGACAGAATTTATGGAAGTCAAATTAACTGTTTAATTGGTATGAAAATTCAGTTTTAGAATAAAATAAGGCATTGTATGATTGACGGGGATTAACATGACATGAAGAATGTTTTAAGCAGTATGGGGAACAATTCTATATTTTAATGGTAAAATAATGATTGAAATTAGGTTTAGTTTTAGTTTGACAATCATTGCAAATTAGTAAAATGTAAAGACAGCTATGTCCAAAGATATTTTGTGGATATTAAGTCATTGAAGCGAAAGATATTGAAAACAAATTAGAACATAACAAGCATTTCCATGCAGCTTATGAAAATGTATGTTGTGCCAATAATAATGATGAAGATTTGATTCGGCTATTGTTGTATCTGCCACTGGTGGACTGTAAAAAGAATACAGAGAACTGCTTATCAGTGGCTCTGTTTACATTCCTAAATGGAACACACTGGGTGTGCAGGGTGTGGAGTAAGTTAGAGCAGACAGAGAGTGTTTTAATTGTGGTCAGCAGGACCATTTAACATGTAAATGCCCGCTGAGAAGGTGTTTGAAAATGTGATAATGACACATTTCAGGTAATAATGTGGGTTTTAAAGTAGATCAGTGTTTAAATGACGATATTAACATTTTCGTCTGAGAAAGAATAAGAGATAAAAAAATAAGGTCAAAAGATTGAAGTCTTAAAGTGAATCCTTTGAAAATATCTATAATGGTAGTTTTTATAAGTAAATACAGTTTGACGAATGTGAGTTGCAGGAAGGAAAAAAGTAACTAAAAGGATGATTGTGTTTTAATTAAACATTTTAAAAAAGGGTTCAGGTTATATAGAGAGACAAATCTCACAGATGATTAAAAAAAAACTGCAAAAGATGCAGAGTAGCCTTGTCAAATTTAGTGTGAATCCTGATTGGAGATTGATAAACTCCTAGAAAAACTTTGAAGTCAGATATTAAGCTATGGTAATTGAGAACTTGACAACTAAAATTGAGATGAAATGTGAAATGTAATGGAGAACTAGAATAATTATTTTTATTTAAGATCGAATAAGCAGAAGCAGTAGGCTACTGAATTAACAGTTCCTAAATGTAAAATGTAAAAGGCATCTGATTAAACAAACAGCTTGAAAAAGTGTTGACCATGAGAGAACTAGAAGCTGATGTTTTGCTTTCAAAAGATAAGTTTGTTATTGGCTGTAATGAAACAGCTCGCTTGTCTGAATCTGATGTGAAAACGGCCAGTACGACAGAGACTCAATCTGAGTGGAAATTTGTAATGTCTAAATAAAGACAACTATAAAATTATGTTTATTTGGAAACAAATGTCATTTCTGGCAAAGATGCCTTAAGCTGGGATAGTTAAAAGATTATAGATAAAAGTTTGATGATTAGAAGTATTTGAGAGAACAGTTTACCGGTCCTGAGTGCCTCAGAGTCTCTCTCAGTCACTTTCAGCTAACAGGCTGTTATCTGACCCTGTGTCATAAGTAATAATAAGCTATTTATAGTAAAAGCACAGTGTCTCAGTTGAAAAATCAGACACAGAGATGTAAAAGAAATCATTGCCATTAAGAGGGCAATTTGTATTGGTGAATGTTTTAAATGTAAAACTGAATGACTTTAAAGAAGTCTTTAAAATAATAATGCAGACCTTAAATGATAGAAATAACATTTTTGATTATTTTATTTTAGGACCAGTAACTGCTTTGTCTTATCTTAAGTCTCCACCATTGAAACAGGCCCGATGGCTACGGCTACAGATGTACAGTAACAGTACACTGAATGTATGGTTGTGAACTAAATTCACTGAGGATAATCTAAGTAGCTAGGTTGATGATTTTAAGATGGTTAATGGATTTTAGTGATTAAATACTGCTGTTATTAACCTGTCTCCCTGTGTAAACACTATTAGGCAATCAGAATGGCTCTGGTGACTCTTGAACGTGCCTTTCCTAAAGCTCCAGAAACCAGCTGAGTTCTGTTGAAGAAGACTGATTTGGTATTGGGAAAGAGCGGTTACCAGTGGGCACGAGATAATCACCCCACGACGGGTAAGACTCTCTGAGGCCAGACAGAGGGCAACCTAAGCCAGGGGATTATCGTAAAGTCACTGCGGACTTCCTGAATGGAGGTGTGTTATTGAGACAGGTATGAGAGTTGAGCAGGAGCTGTGAGGCCAGCAGCGTCCTTATACCGTTAAGGGGAGATGACGCTGTGACGAGTTACGGCAGTCAGCCCTATAAATGCAAAGCTCCTCCATAACACTCACCAGAAGAAACCGCATTAATGGTATGACTTGTTTTTCATTGTGACAAGTATCTGCAATTATGCCAGGGGACAACACCCTGAAGAGAAAATTATAGATAAAGAGCCAAGGGGGAGGGGCTTTCAAGAGCCAGCTGATAACATGAGGGGATTGCCATTATTTGTTGTGGAGACAGGAACAAAACTTTTTATGTATTGGCTGCCTCATGGGCAAGAATAAGAAAATTTATAGAAGTGTTGATTTTGAACTAATATGTTTATAACATAGTTTTAACTCCTGAAGGTCGTTTGACATGGTGGAGGGCTAAAGATGAAAACAGCTTTTGATTAAAAAAAAAAAAAAGAAAAGTCTGGATAACAAAATGTAATGGTAAAAGGTTAGTGATGAATTTAATACTGCATTCTGTCTAAAATATACTCTTAGAAGACTGTTGTAATATTATTTGTTTATAGTGAGAGAGAGACTTCTCGAGTGGAGGAAGGCATGATAAACTGTGTCTGTCTTTCTGTTGTCGGCCTGCTAGAGCAAGCTGAAGCAAAATAAGGATAAGGAAAATTAAACAAAGCAACCCAGCTGACTTGTCTAAAAATCTAATGAAAAATGAACAGACAGGCTTTGGAACTGGTTAAGAGACCATGTAAAATTAGGTAGAAGCTACAGGAAAATGTGAAGTTTAAAATCTTATTTAGAATTTAAATCTTTTTAGCAATAATATAAAGAAAAGCGAACATTGAAGATGAGCAGTTAACATATGTGTGTCTAGTATGAGTGTGTGTGATGGGGACAGCACTTTGTATCTTGTATGTATTAGTTTGGGGTACTAATATTCCGCCTGAATAGTGAGTATATTGTTTGATCATTACAGATGGGTTAAGGCAAATGACAAATTTTAAAGAAGCCGATAATTGTGAGTGGATCCGCTGAAAGATGATACAGAACATAGGACGAGCTTTAAATTGATTGGTCATCAAGCTCTGTCTGGTATTAATTACTTTTGTCTTTTGTGATGTTGATTTGAATTACGTTCTGGATCAGTTTAAGTATTTGTGTAAATTGGAATTGTGGAGTTGTAGATCACAATCTGGCATGGGCTGAGATAAATGAAAATATTATAGATTTGATGGCAACAACAAAGTAACAAATGGCAAAGTTAAACATGAAATTATCAAGAGAGCCCCTAAAAATGTATGATTATTGTGGGCAGAAGGATGAGAATGTTATTTGACTGACATTGACCAAGTGACCAAGTCTGTACACCACGACCTGACTTGATAGAAACAATTGATGACTTTGAAAATGCTTGTAGATGACGGAATTAAGAGACCAAACAACAGGCGCCTCTCCCTCTCTTCAGACCATAGCCTAATACAGAAATACACTGGTCAAAAGCTGACCAGGCCCTAAGGTCAAAGGTCCCCTTCCATCTGCTCCTGTATGTCACACTATGCACGTACACACAGTTTAGTTCATGTTCTTTCAAAATCATCAGAAAACGCATAACTCAAATCCATCTAGTAAATTAACTACTGATTATCATAATATTAATGTAAGATTAACATAAGATTAAAATTTTCCACTACAGTAGTTTAGCATACTGAAGCAGGTAACGACAACATAATTCAGCCAAACGTATAACTAAGGTTATAATATAAATATAGATAGCTGTCTAGAATAAGGTTGTATATAGAGAATACGTGTTCCAATTGTAAACTACATGTTTTAATTTAGCTAGCTAACCTGTAATTTGCTAATTTTACTTTTATTAAATTTCCAGGTCAATGTTAATTTCTCAACATTTCTTTGTGATTTGCTGTTATCACAGTTTACAGCACAGCAGATAGACGGCATGTTGCAATTCGGTCCTACAAATGGCGGCCGCTCCACTGTGTGACGTCACATGAAATCTATGATTATGAAAAAGTTCATCAAGTCAGACTTGAGAGAGCCTGCCTGATTAAGTAGTTTTAAAAGATTGAAGTTTGAAGCAGTTTTAGTTAAAAGACATAGATCAGCCATATATTTTCTAAATGTCCCTTGTCTCAAGCCAACACAAACACTCACACTCTTGTAAAGCAGAACTGCTGAGAAGTTTTTGCCCAACACATTGTGTCCTCTGGGAAAATCACTCCTCTCTGCTGCACATGAATTATGAAAAGCTCTAGGCTGTCCCGTGCAGCTTGAGGGTTTGAAGTAATTTTAAGTTTGAAGGTTCATTGGTTCAGTTCATGCAAAACTTATGTCATCATTTACTCACCCTGGTCCAGTTGTTCCAAACTTGCATGAATTTCTTTCTTCTGCTGAACACAAAAGAATATATTTTTAATAATATGAGTAACCAAACAGTTTATAGGCCCCATTGACTATGGAATTCAATAGGGTCCATTCAATGTTGGTTTGGTTACCGACATTCTTCAAAATATCTTTTGTTTTCAGCAGGAGAAAGAAATTCATACAGATTTGTAAAAACTTGAGGGTGAGTAAAAAAATGACTGAATTGAATGACAATCATTTTTGGGTGAACTATCCCTTTAACCCCCTGGGATCGGCGGTATCGCCGGCGATACCAGATCGTTTTTTTTTTCTTATCAGTGCAAAAGAGACTAAAAATACTCTGTTTATTTTGATCTTACATATTAGTGTTATACATCATTCGATCCTGTTAAGTGTCTATTTTTTTTGTATACTCACAATAAAAACAAAGTTTTGTGCTTTTTGTCAAATAAAGAAAAATAAACAGGATGCGAGTTTTGCCTTCTCTCTGTCAGTGAAGTCCATTCTGAAACACGTCCGAAAATGAACTAACTCAGCGAATACTTGTCACACAGACACGAGAGATTTTTCGTTATGAAGCTGAAATTCTCTTCTTTTAAATGAACAAACTTCCAATTAACATTTATATGCTAATAATATTGCTAAAAACTTGCTAAATAATATTCCTGATAAAATTTTTATCAGACTACACATTTTGTTAATTTAGGAGTTAAAAGGAGCCGGACGCATTTAACACGTCTCATTTCCTTTTCAGTGTCTCGTGTTTGACATGGCATTTGAGTCGTGTACAGAACACAAAACTGATGGGAGCCTCTCCGTTGGAGAACAGTGACTGTATCTAAAACCATCAGATGACACAAAGCACATATCTCCCTCACTGTAAGTTACCGGAAGTAAAACACAAATATACCCCTAGCAGAGCTGCTCTCTCGCACTGTATGACCTGACAGTAGGGGTGTAACGATACCCTCATGTCACGATTCGATACATATCACGATACTGAACTCTCAATACGATATTATTGCGATACTCCAAGACATATGATAAAAGGTTAACAAAAAATGTAAATTACTTGGCTTGGACTCTGTGCTTTTAACCCAAGGACAGTGTTCCCACACCTTGGTTAACTTCAAATTCAAGGACCTTTCAAGGACTTTCCAGGTCCAATACCCTCAAATTCAAGGACTTAATGTGGGGACACATTTCAAGTGAGAGCAAGGTTACATCGTGTTACCTTGTAAGATACATTGTTACAGTTTTCATGTGTCAAACACTGCATCATGTATTAGGAATTTCAGGCTATTTGTGCAATGTTTCAAGGTGTGTCTGTGAAACGTTGAGGTACCATCGTAGTGGTTTTGTGCACGCGTGAATGTCATGGGAACGTACAACACAAAGTACTTCATGCGGGAAACACTTAAAGGAGTATTTCACTTTAAAATGAAAATTAGCCCATGATATACTCACCCTGAAGCCTTATAGGTTTCAGACGAATTAAATCATAGTTATATGAAAAAACACCCTGATGCTCCTGAGCTTTATAATGACAGTGGATTGCAACCATCAGATTGAAGCTCAAAAATGCATCCATCCATTATAAAAGAACACGACAGGCTCCAGGGGGTTGGACTATCCACGATACATATTGTCACCATCCACGATACGTATTGTTGCATTTTTGTATTGCGATATATTGTGGCACGATATATTGTTACACCCCTACCTGACAGACATCTAGTTCTCCAGTCCGGTTTCGTTCAGATAGCACAAATTTTCTGAGAATGTGAGTCTTAAAAATGTATGAGTGCGAATTTGGTTATAGAATGCGGTTGTCATTCCCATAAATAATAATACTTTGTGTGAACAAAACCGTATTAAGGGCTCAAATACAGGACTGATAACTGTAGTCTGCTGCTGTGTGAACGTGGCTTTATATAAAGCTTGAATGATCGAGATCAGTATCGGCAGATAATGATGAAAAACCTAGATGTGCTGTGTTTGACAGAAACCTGGCTAAAACCAAACGATTACATTACTTTATATGAGTCCACCCCGCAAGATTACCGTTATAAACATGAGCCTCGTCTGAAAGACAAAGGGGGAGGTGTTGCTTTAATTTATAGTAATATTTTCAAAACCACTAAGAAATCTAGTTTTAAATATACTTCTTTTGAAGTGTTGAAGTGTTGGTGCTTAATGTAAAAATATATAGTGTAAACAATAAATCACGTTTGAGAATTCTGCTGGCTACTGTATACAGGCCACCATGGCAACTAAGATTTTATCAAAGAATTTGCTGACTTTCTATCAGAATTAGTATTGACTGCAGATAAAATACTAATTGTTTGTGATTGTAATATACATGTAGATAATGAAAAAGTTGCATTGGGATTAGCATTTAAAGACATTGTAAACTCAATTGGAGTTAGACAACCAGTGTTAGGACCTACTCATTGTCGTAATCATACTCTAGATCTAATACTAACACATGGAATCAATGTTGATGCTAGGGGTGTAACGGTACATGTATTCGTATTGAACCGTTTCGGTACGAGGCTTCCGGTTCAGTACGCATACAAACCGAATGGTTCCTTGGACCATTTTTCCTGCCGACAAAATCCGCGCTGACGCGATCACCACAACGCTGCGCAACATCAAATGGCAAACGTAATGAAAGCGGACAGAAACTGCGCTACTCATTATATTGTACTTTACGACTGTTTATCAGTTCGGAGTCGGACCAGCAACATCTGTGTGCAGCGCTAGCCGATCTCGATCAAGCGACACTGTTACTACACAGCGCTGAGAGATCCAGTAAAGAAAGAATTTGAATTCGCCACTGAAGTAATAACAGCGCTGCGAGATCTAGTGAGAAGCATTCACATGTCTCCGTTATTAACCGTAGATCTCTATTAGATCAAACAGCGCTGACGTGGAAACCAGGAGAAACATTGTGCCGTGAATGAACTAGTAATAGGCTTTAAGTCCACAAATCAGCAACATTCACCATTTAATATAGTAACACTCGCTGTAACCAGTTTGGCTGGAATAGTGAAATGCTTTCAAATACTTCACACATCTTTTTCCAGCACTTCAAAACTCAAATATTATCTAAATATTATATATAAATATATATTTAAGTGTTATTTTTAATGTGATGACCAAAACATTATTTATTCATCCTTCAACAATTACCCCCATTTATAAACCTGAAAGTTTCAAGATGTAGGAAAACTCACACTATTTAAAAATATTTTTTCTTTTAATAAATAGGAAATTTCTCTGGCATTTCTTTCTTTTTGCTGTATCGAAAACGTACCGAACCGTGACTTTAAAACCGAGGTACGTACCGAACCGTGATTTTTGTGTACCGTTACACCCCTAGTTGATGCCGTTGAAATTCTGCAGCAGAGCGACGACATCTCAGATCATTATCTAGTCTCATGTAAATTACATTTAGTAGAGATGTTCCGATACCCTTTTTCCCTTCCCGATACCGAGTACTGATCCGATACCTGGGTATGTACAAGGTATCTACTAGCACTGTATGAATTGATAGAATTATTTTATGGTGTGTTTCAGACTTATCCCTTAAAGGTATAATATGTAGGAATTTTGCAGTAAAATATCCAAAAACCACTAGGCCAATGTTATATATTTTGTTTAGTTGATGTTAGAATATGATCTGTATGTTATTCTAATGTTGATCTAGCTTACTCCGTCTCATACAATATCCCAAATGTTTCCAAGTATTTGTAAATCGTGAGAAAATTGCGATATTAACCAAAGAAACGGGGCGTGTGAGCAGGGGTGAGTCGCCGCCAGTCAATGGGGTCATATCTGCGTTACCCTCGGTTACCGCCAGGTTTGCGCTCGCACTGCTATAGTAACCATGGCAACAGATGTGGACAACCAACCGGGTTATGCCCCTTATGCCTAGCAGGACGCTCACGGATTTGTTCAAACATTATGGACCATTGCAAGCAGACTTCGAGACAAAAAGAGGACTAAAAAGAAGATCAACATCTTTCGAGATGCCGAGAGCTCCACGTCCGCGACTAACTTCGAATTGACAGAGACGCGAGTGTTGCATGTACTTTATTAGACAGGTGAGCAAATGTACATAAAACTAATCAATGTTATTTAGTTCAACATGATGAAATGTTAGAATATGATCTGTATGTTATTCTAATGTTGATCTAGCTTACTCCGTCTCATACAGCCAACAAACAACCTAACAACATTCAACACACTCAAATGCCGTTTAGTGTGATCTGTGTAACTGTGAGCAGGGGCGATTCTAGGATTTTATAAATGGGGGGGCACTGGGGGGACCAAGGCCCATTTAGGGGGGGCCCATGGGAAATCAGCTAGAAAATTCAACTAGAAATAAATACTTGTTTAGAAAATATTAAACGCGATTTAAAAAATCTTTTTAAATGTCTTTTAAAACGCCCTATTAAATGTGGCCTACTGAACAAGAGCCTGAAAACTATTTTGTATTACATGTATTGGACCACACAGTTTTGTTCTTATAAATACAAAAAACATCACCTAGGCTTTAATAGTCTTTAAATTTTCGCAAGAAAATTTTGTACATTTTAAGGTTAAATGCATCAATCTGGTGCACTTTGAGAGCTCAAAATTAAGAGCTTTAACCGGCTTCAACCCATGAACTGTGACATTGAACAAAGGAAAAGCATTGACTTGTACCTGGACATTAAAGAGGGCTCAAACATCTTTTTAGTTATGATATAGAGTCTCAGTCTACATTACATCGTCACTGGTGTTTTAGGATGCCAAACATTTATTATAATAATGTAATAATGATTTATATAATTATTCCTATTACATAAATCCATATCGCCTATAAATGTAGCCTACTGTATAAATGAAAATGAATATTTCAAAAGTATATTTTACTTACACTATTGTATAGGAAAATGACAATACTTTTGTCATAATTTCTTCACTTGCAAGAAATAAACCTTTGAGCTTTTATTTTGGAGAAAACACCAAATCACCATGCTGATCGCGTGAGCAAAGAGCGCACTTTTCTTTCAATCACGCAGCACAAACAGAATGGCTATATAGGCTACTTAATTACAGTCTTGTGCTGTTTTATAAAGGCACAAAGCCATATCACGGTTTTTATTTTAGTTTGTTGGCAAAATATAACGCTAGAGACCTTTATGGTATAGGCTATACATATTACATCTGTGTTGGGAAAAGGGAGAAGAGAGAGAGTTCGGCAAAAGGCAGATTCGAACTCGGGTCGAACGCATCAAAAGCTGCTTTCAAGCACCTCACGCCCTCGCATTACGCCACTGTAGATATTTAGTGCCTTTAGTCTTTAAAACAATAGATAAAGTAAACTATTAAAAATGCATAAAAAATATATTTTTTAGGTCGTGTGCGCTGCCGCGGAATAACACTGACAGTAATCAGACTAACATACGGTGCGATATTTCAAAATATATACTGTAATTGAGTGTGTATGTACCATAAACAATGACGTGTCGAGGTATCTCTCTCTCTCCACCTTTTGAAGAACGCGGACCTGTGATTCCGCTTTGCGAATCGCAAATCAAGCAGTGATTGACAGCGCTCTGATACAATGGCGTTGGGCATTGTCAGGTTAACAGTAAATCTAGCCCAATGATGTTGGGGGGGGGGCACCAGGGGGGCCAATCATATTCCAGGGGGGCCAGTGCCACCCCGTGCCCCCCTTCTAGACACGCCCCTGACTGTGAGAGCAAGTGAAACAGCGCTGCGTTACCTCAAGTTTCATTCGTCTAATAAACTGACCTGTGTGAGTATTAACTCAGCACTTGCGTGTAGTTCAGTAGAATGAAATGTCCTTATTCCTTTATATCCGCGGGACTCGCGTTGCGTGTGGCGCTGGTATACGTCTAGCAATTGCGCCGCTTCATACCACAGTCATGTTAAAAACATCAATGTATTCACTCATCCATAAAAGATCCATCAGCTTGACGACAAGATCCATACTTGCGCTAAAAGCGCTGAAAGCGGAAAATACGTCATAAATATACGCCTTTGTTATTGTAAGAGGTAGGGCTGTCACTTTAGACCAATACAGTACACAGAACATGAAAATGAAAACGTGAAAACTCGTTTGTTGATGACATACCATCAACAGATTCAAGGCATGATTATTGCAGAACGTACCTTGAACTGGTCACAAACAGAAACCTTCATTTTATAATTTTAGACAGGATTATTCATGTTTTTGTTTTGTGTTAATTTTCAGCTATAAGGTAGATATTGATAGGGAAAAATGAAATGGCACAACCCAGAAAAAGATTATTTAGAATTTATTGAAATTTTTATCTTAATGGCAAAGGCCACACCCAATCTGAGTACTCAATTTTTCTAACATTTTTAAAATCAAAAGTTTTATGTTAACATTATTTAATGCACAATGAATGAAGTGAAGTTAATTTGTAATTTGACGTTAAAAGTCAAGTGTTTGTATTAAATAACATTCACAAACATTAATTCATGTTGTAAAAATATATTGTTCACTCAATATGTTGATGTTAGATAACGCATTAAGTAAGCTTTAAGGAGTAAAGCTTACTTAGCTTTACTGCATAAATATACTGCATAGTATATTTTTTTCCTACTATGGAAGTCAATGGGAACCAGAAACTGCCTGTTTACTGACATTCTTCTAAATATCTTCCTTTCTGTTCAGCAGAAGAAATAAATTCATACAGGTTTGAAACAACATGAGGGTGAGTATATGATGACAGAATTTTCATTTTAAAAGTGAACTACTCCTTTAATGAATGGTGTCTTATTGTAGTGTTACCAAACAATACAGGAGATAAAACGTGTTTTATTTGACTTGACTTTACTTTTATTTAATCCAAAACTGTGTTCATATTTAATTTTAAAAGGCTTTTTAAATCTGCTAAGAGTTATCCAGCCAAGAATAAGCCTAGAACTGCTTTTCTGATGGGCTAATAATGACATAAACAGTACTCGGGTGTCGGTCCGATACTGTGCTTATGTACTCCTACTCGTAAAACTACCCCGATACAACCACACCCGAGTCCACTTTAGGGGCCGTTCACATATCGCATTTTTTGCACGCAAATTCGTTATTTCAATTGTAGGTGTGTGTGGTGAGATGAAAACATCGTAACATCTCATCTCAACAGGCAAAAAAAAAAAACAGATGTGACAAAAACCAACCGATCAGCTTCGGCCTTTCCATAACAACATCGAAAGCTCGTCCGAACAGCTGACCTGTACAGGGCGGCTTTTTATTTCTCATCTCCATAAATATATCTAGTAGTAAAGCTAATGCAAGGGCTAGAAATCAATTAATTCTTTGCTGATACTTCCTCATCCTCATGGAGAGCGCCGCTTTCTCCTTTCCAAAAGCGCTTGCTCTCCCGTGGCGTCTGTCATTGCTATGCAACCATGAACAGACGCGGCCTGGAAAAACGAACGAATTTGCACGCGCAGAAAAACGCGCTATGTGAACGGCCTCTTATGGCAACGTGACATTAGCCTAATCGAAAATATTTCCATATGTGGCTCTTTCCTCCTTTCTTGTCAACAAGTGGATTCAGAGCCACCGCATTAGCAGCGCCGGTGGTCGCCATGTATGTGTTTTTAGGTGTGTAAGTGAATGTTGTGATCTTACTGATCATGTGAAGATTTTGCAGCGGCGCTGAAAATCCAGTGGCGGCGCTGCGCCGCTGCTGAATACATTGTAGGGGAAACACTGCATGTTGTCGGTTATATTTATCGCTCATTGGCTGTCTTTTGACAACTTTTCTAATTGTTTAAATGAAGCTTTCAGAGATTGTTAATTCTGGCGCGGCTCATTCTTCTCTGCCCTTGCCTTTGTGTAAATATCGTGTTCTGCAGGGTGACGCGTCTTCAAATGCTTAAGTTACTCGTGTTGAAGTTGCTAATATTTGTTCCACCCCTCGAAATTGCAGTATGGCATATGAGACATGTCGCCGTTTTGCTGGCTGGTTGGAAGTCTGAAATAGTCTGAAATACTGCCAAACAGCGGACATACTGCTAGCGCGCAAGCGTTTTCTTCTTCGCTGATCTAAACAGTGGTTGCTTGTGGCAACAGAACGACTTCCTGTGTTGCCACAAGCAACCACTGTTTAGAGCAGCGAAGAAGATTTGATCTCCGATTTGCAGCCTTAAGGCGAGACACTACAGGTGAATAGGGTATTTTTTTTAAATAATAGATATCATCATGAAACTTTCTCAGTTGATTACTTATGCAAGTATATTAAAAAAATGTATTACAAGTTTTTGAAATTTGTATGTTTAATTATGCAAATTAGGCCTTAACTCGTTAAATATGCACAATTTTGCATATATTTTCGGTAGATAGATCTGACCATATGATAAAGCCAGGTGCAAAATTATTTTTTCATTTTGTTCACACACAAGATGAAAAAAGAATTTCAGAGGGATTTCAGGATATATGCTTTCATTACCTAGGAAATCAAAATATACTGTCCATAGCCTCAAAAAATCAATTCTCGCCATATTTTTTTTATTAAAAAGTCACATAAATCAGGCCAGAAATGATTTATAAACAAATCCCTCTGAAAATATCTTCAGAATACTGCTAAGTGTATAACTGGAAAGTTTGGTGTACATAGGTGCTACACAGGCTGAGAAGTTTCTACTGGAGAATGACAAAATACTCATTTTGAGAAAACAGCATTTAAAGATTTGTAATGTAAAAATGAATACTTTTTTAGTGGAAACAACTATTTACAGACACAATATCTTATCAAATCATCAGCACCAACAATACAAACCAACTAAATCACATTACAACTTATAACACAGCTTTTATGGCCTTCAAATGAACAGAAAAAGAGTCATAAACACACATCTAAATGTCAGAGCGCGTCACGTGATGCATCTGAACCAATCACGTTGTCAGAAATTGACACCAGCCAATGAGATTTCGGTTTTAGAGTTAAATGCCCATTTTACTTTCACGATTGGTTGCTGATAAAAAGGAAATGACCATATTTGGATCCGACAGCGTTGAACAGGAGAAAGAGAGCTTTCCAACGGTGTGTGTGATGACAGGGTGCAGATAGCGATCGCAGAGCAGCATGTTGATATATAACGACAACTTTTTGTTGAATTTAGGAGAAATCTACAGACGCAAATGGACAAAGTGTAGTAAAATAAACACCTAAATGTGTATTTTGGAATTTTTTTCACCTCAAGTCTGAAAGAAGACATGTTATTGAAGACAAATAGCCCAAAATCTCAAAATTGACCAGTGAAAAAAAAACGATGTTTTTGCCTGCCGTGTCTCGCCTTAAGCAAAGCTAGCGTGCATAACTAGATATTGTTTAAGAAATGGTATCAGATCGGTACATGGGTAGAAGTACTTGCCGATAGCGATACCAGAATTTTTATTGCTATCGGCGGCATTTCCGATACTAGTATCGGAACAACTCTAACATTTAGCCAAGGCTGCAAAACCGACTCCGTGTTATAAATATGTTAGACCTATCACTTCTAGTGTTGTCACGATACTAGAATTTCTAACTTCGATACGATACCTTAAAAAATATCGATATTCGATACCATTTTCGATACCACAGAGAAAAAAACTGCCACAATATTAAGGGGGTATTTTTTTTAAAGCTAAATATAACAAGTCTAGAACATGACAATGAGGTATATTTTATATGAACAAAATGTCCTGAGGTGCACTTGTTCAAAAGCCTCTCAGATTGCCATACAATCAAAAACCAAAGTGCAAGTAAATAAAAAGTGCAATCTTTTGTATTTCCAAGTAAAATCAAATCCAATCTCAATGTCAACAAAAGATACTTAAACGTCAAACAGGGGAGGGGTGGGGGGGTTGACTAGCTTTCATAAGGTCTCTCGCTCTTTCCCTCTCTGCCGTGCGCGCGCTATCTATGTTATGCGCGCAGTATGTTCTGTCTCTCGCATGTGCGCTATAGATTCCGGGAGATTTTAACTAATTTGCGGGCATCAGGGAGACGCTATCAATATGCGGGAGACTCCCGGAACTTCCGGGAGACTTGGGATGCCTGGCTTCATATCAAAAATATTTCCAGATAGCACTCCTGCTGTGTTCTTTATCAACCAAAACTGGTCGCGGGGGCGCCGCATGCACTTGCCATCTTTCCACTCACTTCACTTTTGCTATTTCATATATATATCATCCGATCGTGGTTGTATCTCTCTATTAGTGTTACTTGATCTTAGTGCTGCATTTGATACTAGGGCAATTCCAGCGTTATGGATGTGACATTTGAACTCATAATGACAGGTGAAATGTCTCAGAAAAAGAAAACTTCTTCGAATATTTAAATTTGAAATGCATATTCTCAGAGCACCCAATCAGGGGAATTGACAGGCAAAATATGTTTTTCTAAAATATATTTAAGCACCCCCAAAAAAGGAAAATATGCATGCGTTATGGATGTGACGAGAAATGACAGAGTTTTTGGTATACTGTTCGATTTCCTTTAAAGTCTGTGAACTTTTAAATCCAATGTATAAATATTGCTATCCACATGATGAAGGGGTCTTAGCTGAACATAAAAATATCAATGTTTAATATATATATATTTTTATGAAGTGTATTATGAGGAAAAACCAACGTTATGGATGTGACAAAAACCCCGTTATGGATGTGACGCGTCTGAAATACATAGAATCTGTTTGGAAAATCAACAAATCAAACCATCATGGCACTTTTGTTGACGCATAATGGCTGTGTTTTCACATTAAGAAGACTGTCTGAAATGATTCTGAAGATCCCCTCCCCCAATGAATGTTCTCTATTTGGAAAGAATGAATCATTCTAGAATGACTGGGGTGGTTTTGTGTCATGGAGTAAATAAATCCGCATAGAAAATAATATTAATAAAATGTTAACTAATGTAGTTAACTAGACTTTAATAAATGGAACCTTACTGTAAAGTGTTTCTGATTGATGTCTCTTGATTTCAGTGTTGGAAAGATCAGTGGTTTTAACCATTCATTAAAGTGAATCGGTTCAAATGAGTCATTAGTTCGCGAATCGGACGTGTTATTAACGGACCACATCGCACAAGATTTGTCAACACAGAAAACATTTCATCACTGGATGAAATCCATCAATCTGAGTCAACTCAATTCATTAATAAGCACGAGAGAGAGAGAGAGAGAGAGAGAGAGAGAGAGAGAGAGAGAGAGAGAGAGAGAGAGAGAGAGAGAGAGAGAGAGAGAGAGAGAGAGAGAGGACGATCTCTGCTCGTTCTCTTCTCAGTTAAACAAGCGCAGCAGTCAGTCACATCTCCTCACTCACCGGTAAACCTTTGGCGGGACAAAAAAAATACGCTTTAGTAAAAGGCTGACAGAAAACAGCGCGCAAATTCCAGTCTATCACAAATAATCCACGAATCACAAGCGTTACGGGCCGGGGAGCTGCTGGCACGCAGCCTACTGATCATGAATCATATCGCACATATCTGTGATGTGACTATCGTGGATGCGCACATCGCGATATCGATGTTAAAATGATACATCGTGAAGCCCTATCATCACATTTTATTTCGTATAAAAATTATTTGACAAAATAATTGACACGCAATATTATTAGCCTATTATTATTATTATTTTGTCAGCGTGATCGTAGCGAGCCTCTAAAGGGACGTGGTGGTGGAAAAAGCACATACAGATTACACAATCAGAGAGTTGCCTATTTCTTTTTGTTTTGATCTTTGCAATCTTTCTATAGATAGGCTATATTTCTGAGAGGCATACGTTGAGATTCTGTTCAGTTATGAGACGCGCTCAAGTTTACGTGTTGCAAGTGATCGCACCTCCATGCTATATTTGCTTATTTATTAAATCCAGGCAATTGGTGGGTTAAACTTTGATTTAAAATTAAGATACAATTTATACAAAACGAAATTCACTTTAAATAAAGTCTTTCTACAAAACAAAACTTGAAATGAAGGGGCCAAAATCATTTCTGTCTTGAAAGAGATCAATAGTCATGCATGATTTAATATGAAGCGTCCGTAACGGTCACGTCCGTAACGCATTATTATGGTTGTTCAGAGCAAAGTAGTGAGATGAATTGTCTATCATAATAAGCATAAACATAATTTAGCTTTATAAATAAAGTTTCAAGTTATTTGCATTTATAATTGTTAAATTAAATAAACTAAATCTTTAAAACTTTATGGACGTGACAGTGCACTGAAACGTCAAGACCTCTTTATTATAGCCCTTATAAATTCAACAGGCAGTGGTTTTATGACCAAATTAGTATATTTATTTATCAGGCATGCCTCCATCTTTCTGCAAAATGCTTACTGTTAAAATAAAGTTTAAAAAAGGGGGTCTTTGATACCTTTTTTTGAAAGCATGAAATCTGTCTGGTTGAAAATGTAATTTAAGCATTGTTGCTCACCTCATATCTGGTGGATAAACAAGGCAATTTTCTTAAAATTTTTGATAAAGCACATTAATACAGTATATTACAGACCTAAATGGACAACTTAAAATGGGTTTTGTTCTTTTGGTTAAAACTTAATTTTTTCATGGTAAAGATGACCTTTGCATGGAATTGCCCACTATCGACCACAACGATTTTTAAATAGACTAGAAAACTATGTTGGCATTAGTGAAATTGCACTAGCATGGTTTAAATCATACTTATCTGACCGTTTTCAGTTTGTAGCAGTAAATGAAGAGATGTCTTATCTATCACAAGTTCAGTATGGCGTACCACAAGGCTCAGTACTAGGACCGCTGCTCTTCACTCTGTACATGCTACCATTAGGAGATATAATTAGGAAATATGGAATTAGCTTTCACTGTTATGCTGATGATACTCAGCTGTATATTTCTTCAAAACCTAACGAAACTTACCAATTCACAAAATTAACGGAATGCATAGCTGATATAAAAAATTGGATGACCAGTAATTACTAAATTCTGAAAAAACAGAGATTCTAATCATTGGACAAAAAACTTCCTCACCTAATAACCTAGAATACTGTCTAACACTTGATGGCTGCTCTGTTAAGTCTTCGTCGTCAGTCAGGAACCTGGGTGTGCTCTTTGACACCAATCTTTCATTTGAAAGTCAAGTGTCTATTATCTGTAAAACCGCATTTTTCCATCTTAAAAATATATCTAAATTACGTCATATGCTCTCACTGACAAATGCGGAACAATTAGTTAATGCGTTCATGACCTCAAGGCTAGATTATTGTAATGCTCTACTGGGTGGTTGCCCTGCACGCTTAATAAACAAACTACAGCTAGTTCAAAACGCAGCCGCTAGAGTTCTTACCAGAACCAGGAAGTATGACCATATTAGCCCGGTTCTGTCAACACTGCATTGGCTGCCTATTAAACATCGTATAAATTTTAAAATATTGCTGATTACTTACAAAGCACTAAATGGTTTAGCTCCCCAGTACTTGAGCGAGCTCTTAACGCATTATAGTCCTTCACATCTATTGCGATCTCAAAATTCTGGCCAGATGATAATACCTAGAATATCAAAATTGACTGCTGGCGGTAGATCCTTTTCCTATTTAGCACCAAAACTTTGGAACAATCTTCCTAACACGTTCCGGGAAGCAGATACTAGGGGTGGAACGGTACACATAAGTTACGGTTCGGTTCATACCTCGGTTCAGACGTCACGGTTCGGTACGATTTCGGTACAATGGAGTGAAAAGCAAAACAAAAATGCAGAAGGCATTTTTATAAATGTCTTAAGCCTTGTATTTTTTAAATAAGTTTTATTAATAAAGGCATAGAACCAGTTTATTTGTAGTGCACTGACAGGAGTTTTATATAATTAGTTTATTTATTAAATTATTAAAAAGATGAAAAGACCTTGAGATATGTTTGGTAATTGTACCTGAATGAATTTAAAATTAATTTGCTCTTTCAGATCAATATATTTGTTTTCCTTCATTTTTAGTTAACCCTAACTTTATTCTCATCTGAATTATAAATAATTGATTTCCGTATAAAATAATACTACCTTTAAAAACTTTTGTTAACATTTGTAGGTTACAGTTTGACACGAGTTTAGAGTGTGACAAAAGCACAATGTTGTGTTTTATTGCAAGTGTACACAAAAGTAAACAGTAAACACTTTGCAGTTTTAATGATGTCCTGTATGAAAAAATGACGGAGTATGTTTCCACTGTTGGATCGCGCACGAGAGATCTCTCTCGCACGCGCGCAAACACACACACACACACAACACACACACACACACACACACACACACACACACACACACTGACTGTTCATCGCGCCTCTCTCTCGCACACGCGCGCGCAGACACACACAATGTTCATCGCGCCTCTCTCTCTCTCTCTCTCTCTCTCTCTCTCTCTCTCTCTCTCTCACGCGCGCAAACACACACACACACACACACACACACACTGACTGTTCATCGCGCCTCTCTCTCTCTCTCTCTCTCTCTCTCTCTCTCTCTCTCTCTCTCTCTCTCTCTCGCGCGCGCGTTTTTGTACCGTGTATTCTACGTGCAAATTCGTGCACCGAACCGTGACGCCCGTACCGTTTCGGTTCGATACGAATACATGTACCGTTCCACCCCTAGCAGATACAGTCTGTCAGTTTAAATCTAGACTAAAAACACATCTCTTTGACTTAGCATACACATAACACATTATAAATTTCTATAATTCAATGTTAGGCTGCATAGTTTAGATCAGCCGGAACCGGGAACACTTCCCATAATTCCTGATGTACTTTGTACATCATAAGAAGGATGGCGTCTACGCTAATATTAGTCTCTCTGTTTATCTCGAGGTTTACCGCAGACTGCCGGATCCAGGGCATATCCAGATCTGATGAAGGACCATCACATAGACACGACGACACGCATTATCAGCGCTGTGAAGGCCCATGGACACAACACACTCATCTCCTCACCGGCGGGATGACCCAACCCCTAACAAGATGAACTGGATAAATATCGTGAAAGTTCTGATCCCATCTGACTCCTGACATTATGCTGCCTAACTCATAATCATACACTGTTCATTCGTTGGCCAAAGGAGGACTGGCCCCCCGACTGAGCCTGGGTTCTCCCAAGGTTTTTTTCTCCATTCTGTCACCTGATGGAGTTTTGGTTCCTTGCCACTGTTGCCTTTTTCGCTGATTTTCGCCTTTGTCGCCATTGGCTTTTGGCTTGCTTAGTTGGGGACATTTAATTTTGAATTGAACAATACTATTACAACATTGTTTTCCTGTTATCTCTGTAAAGCTGCTTTGAAACAATTTGTATTGTAAAAAGGGTATATAAATAAAGGTGACTTGACTTGACTATTTAACCCCTTAACTCTCACCCTTCGCTATATTTATTACTATTAAATCCTAATCTAATTATGACAAACTATATATGGTTGGAAAGGTCTAAGACTCCTAAATAGACATTTGACTGCTGTTTTTTGCTACAAATTATGTAGGAAGAGTAACGATGAATTTTTGACAAGAGTGCATATCAAAACAAATCTGCATCATAACAGGAGTTCTGACCTTTGTCACAAAAAGTTGACGCACACACCACACACTCTGCTGAGTGTTTCCTTTAAAACAAGACCAAACTTAGGTCTATATTCCAAAGCATTCTTGAATTCCAATCATTTAAGTTTGAATAGTGCATTTTAACCCCCATTCTCAAAAGGGGTGGTGACAGGGTTAACCAGAGCGAATGAGACGAGTGCGTGTTTGAGTGGTTTGTCACCGCGCCTTTGAAGAGAAGTGAAAGTGACAGTTCGGCTAGTGTCGATACCTCTGGAAATTAGTATTGGTACCGTTCAGATATTTCAGTATCGATATTTATACTAACAACACTAATCACTTCTGCCACTAAAGATTGCTTTATCAATAATCTTCCTAATCAGTTTCATCATCTCAGCATCCCGGATAGCTTGATATTGCAACAGAAACTTTTAACTCTCTCTTTTCCAACACTTTAGACACAGTTGCTCCATTGCGCTTAAAGAAGATTAAAGAAAATAGTCCAACGCTGTGATACAACGAGCACACCAGGGCCCTTAACCCTCTGATTATCTTCATTTAGGGTATACACTTGTTATCTTTGGGGTCTCCAGGGACCCCAGACAATAACATTGCATTTTGTAACAGTATAATATATATTTTTTTACAAATGTAATTTTACTCTGTTTATTAATGTTTTTACTCAACATTTGTGCAGTTTTTGGAGGATTTTTGATATCTTTTAAATTTCTAAAAATAAATAATAAATATTTAAATAAATAGTTTTTTTTACAAAAACAGCATTTTATGTAAAATTCACTTTATAAAAAACCCAGATTTTATTTATGGGGATAAATGGATAATTGTACATGATTTAATGTAAGATTTTTGCCCTTTTTTTGGAAAATGCAGTTTTAAAATAAAAAAAATTCACTTTAACCACTAGATGGCCATAGAGCTCCATTATATGCTCCATTATATGCTATTTGCTGTTTGATTAACCAAAATACATCTTCTCACAAGTTGGATTCAGTTGGATTGAGTTGGATTCATATATAAATATTTTAAAATCAAAATTATAAAAAAGAATTATATACTTTTTGTCAAAGTTTAGCATATTTTGTATTGAAAAACGTTTATCAATAATGTTACTTTATGATTAGAATCAAACCTGAACAAGATGTTACAAAGAGATATGTTGGAGTCTTTAGATTTTAGATTAAATCAGATTAGATTTAAAGATTGTGTGTGTGTGTGTTTGTGTGTGCATTTTAGTTGTGTCAGTGTCACCAATTTATATTTGTGGTGGTTCTGAACTTTATTTGACAAATCATAAGACTTTTTTATAGCCGTACAAATGTATTCCTGTGTGAGAGTGTGTGTGTGTGTGTTTTGTGTGTGTGTGTGTGTGTGTGTGTGTGTGTGTGTGTGTGTGTGTGTATTTTTGTTGTGTCAGTGTCACCAATTTATATTTGTGGTGGTTCTGCATTTTATTTGACAAATTATAAGACTTTTTTTTTATAGCCTTACACATATGTATTCCTGTGTGTATGTGTATGTGTGGTTGTGTATATGTGTGTGTGTGTGTGTGTGTGGCGAGCATGATAACTTTGCATAGTGGATGTTTTTTACATCGTTAGAAGTGTGCCATTTCATTTCTGTCCATGTGATCTGCGTTGTTTCTGATTTTGATGATGAATATTATATGTTTACTATGCGGGTCTCCAGGGACCCCGAAGACAACAAGTGTGACTATTTTTTTCACGCCAACATAAAGATATCGTTCCAATTTAATTTTTTTTTTGTAGATCTAGAAAGAGTTGAGAGCTGTAGAAAGTTTCATACCATTTGAACAAAGAGAACATTTTTTTTAATTTGACCAAAAGTCATTTGCGGGTTAAAAAGACCCCAAAGATAACCAGAGGGTTGAGCAGCCAGAAAAATGGAGCGCAACTGGAAGAAAACTAAACTAGAGGTATTTCGCATTTCATGGAAGGAGTTTGATTGCTACTACAGTATCACATCAGGGAGTGCATTGTAGTCTCCCTGACAAAAAAATGTATTCATTTGTTGTTATAGGAGAGGAAGAATTTTGCAAAGATATTAAAAAAAGCGGTATCCTCACAACTATGTTCCAGTCTTAAAAAAAAAAGGTATTGGCGAGGTTTTTCAGTCCGGATTTAGACCATATCATAGTACTGAGACTGCTCTCAGAGTCACAAATGATTTGCTCTTATCATCCGATCGTGGTTGTATCTCTCTATTAGTGTTACTTGATCTTAGTGCTGCATTTGACACCATTGACCACAACACTCTTTTAAATAGACTAGAAAACTATGTTGGCATTAGTGGAACTGCACTAGCATGGTTTAAATCATACTTATCTGACCGTTATCAGTTTGCAGCAGTAAATGAAGAGATGTCTTATCGATCACAAGTTCAGTATGGCATACCACAAGGCTCGAAATTGCAACCATTTTGGTCACATATGCTCCTGAAATTTAATCTGTGCAACCTAAAAATATATTTGGGAGCATTTGTGAGAGTGCAAATAATGGTTGTGGTGCGACCTGTTTTCATTACTCTAAAAAAAACGTTTGCAAATTACTTCACAGTGTGTACCTTGTGCGCTGATACGCGATGGCCGGACCATCATTCTATCCAACGTTATATAACCAATCCAGGTTTTTTCCTGCATTCATTTTTTTTGGCGGCCGCCAAAGCCTTATTTGATAGATGAGTGATGTAGAATCGAATGACTGCTGCGCTTGACAGGGCGCATCTCCCCGGCCGTGCGCGCACTGTCACGTCTTCAAACAACACGAGCGCTGTCTCCTCTCCCTCGCGCATTAATCAAAACCATTTGGCACGATAGAAAAAGGGCGGAAGACCAAAGTTTCACGTGGAGTATTCAGAGGTTTTTTTTCTCCTGAATTACTGCGTAGTGTGAATTGTGCTAAAAAATAAACTGCCGGGATAATCACGCAACCTGTGCCGTAGGCTACACACGTCCACTATGACACGTCTGATTCACGAACTAATGACTCATTTGAACCGATTCACTTTAATGAATGGTTAAAACAACTGATCTGTCCAACACTGAACTCGCGAGACGTCTGAATCTGTGTATAATAAATCTGTAACACTGTAACAAATTTAATGTTCCATTTATTAAATTCTAGTTAACTACATTACATGTACTATTAATAAACTGTATTTTGTTAATTTGTTAACCATTGTTAATGTTAATTTCAACATTTAGGCGACTAATAGCCTACATTATGAAATAATTGTTTTTTATTTGTTAACATATGCACTGTGAAGTAACATGAACGAACAATGAACAGCTGTATTTTTATTAACTAAGATTAACAAATATTAATACAGCATATTAATAGCAATAGAGTGCCAATCAAAGTCATAATATCAGGTTCATCAGGTTCGATTATTAAGGCTTTTAATCGTCAGGATGCTGCTGGTCGTTCCGCTCTATTGGCAGAGCTAATTATACGTCAAATCAGGGACGTGCACAGGAATTTTGAGGGGCAGTTGCTCTGACCTGAAAAAAAGGGCATAACCCCCCCCTCACTCCAGTAATATTTGTGTGAATTGAATCAATCTTGCACTTGTTCATAGTTTTTGTATTATGTCTGAAAATATTCAGTTTAATTTTGCCCATACAAATTGCCTTATCTGACCGTGTTTGTCCAAACTCAATGCCTCATATTATGGTCTTATTATTATTTATAAAGATTGCAAAACATCAGAGATGACAGGTTTATGATAAACAACTTTGTAAACAGTAGGCCTATACAAAATGTATTAACAATATGTTAAATGTCACCAAAATACACATGAAAAAAATAGTTCCTCATATTATTGTTTGTTTTTTTAAATTATTATTATATATTTTTTTTATTATTTGAAAAGAAATAATCTGGATTGAATTGACAGATGGGGAAAAACTCGCTTAAAAGAAAAAAAAACGCTTAGATTTCGGGAAAAAATACAATCCTTTTTTAACCTTTTGGCTTCACGTACATTCAGTTGTGCTTCTTGCTCGTAGTCTATGGTATTCAGTTCTGATGGTACGCATGGTAACTGGGCAACTATGCATGATTTTGTAGTATGATTCGGTCGCATGCAGCACTGCAGCCACGTAAACAGAGTTTGCCCTTCCCCTACTGACTTTCACTTTCGGTGCCCGAATGGAAGTGAAGGAGGCTTTGCGTTTTTTTGTTTGTTTGTTTTTTTTTTATCTAGGCCTACGTGATATTCTGCATCCATTGTATGATTTTTTTTTTCTTTTTCTTCTTTTTTTTTCTTTTTCTTCTTAGAAGGGCAACGTGAGTCGAGAAGGGCATATGGCCAGTTGCCCGGGCAACCTGAGCAACCCCCCTGTGCAAGACCCTGCGTCAAATATACAACTGCATACACCATCGCCAAAGAAGACCTTGCCTTCACTCAATTTAAACCTATGTTGCAGCTCATGGGAAAAGAACGGAGTTGCGATTAACATGACGTATGCAAATGACAAATCATGTGCCAATATCATCGGGGTGAGATGATAGAGCCAGAAGACCAAATTTTTAAATCTTGGCCACAGGATGTGTAAAGCCCCAGTGAAATGAAATTTGTTAATATATAATTTGTAGTTGTGGTGCTCCTAAATTTTTGCTGGTGCTCCTAACTTTTTGAAGTTAGGAGCACCAGTGCTACCAAGTAAAAAAGTGAATTTCGAGCCCTGATACCACAAGGCTCAGTACTAGGACAGCTGCTGTTCACTCTGTACATGCTACTATTAGGAGATATCATTAGGAAACATGGAATTAGCTTTCACAGTTATGCTGATGCTACTCAGCTTTATATTTCTTCAAAACCTAACAAAACTTACCAATTCACAAAATTAACGGAATGCATTGCTGATATAAAAAATTGGATGACTAGTAATTTCCTACTACTAAATTCTGAAAAAACTTTTTTTTTTTTTTTATAATTTGAGATTATAATTATTGGACAAAAAACTTCCACACGTAATAACCTAGAATACTGTCTAACACTTGATGGCTGCTCTGTTAAGTCTTAGTCATCAGTTAAGAACCTGGGTGTACTCTTTGATACCAATCTTTCATTTGAAAGTCACGTGTCTAGTATCTGTAAAACAGCTTTTTTTCATCTTAAAAGTATATCTAAATTACGTCATATGCTCACATTGACAAATGCGGAATAATTAGTTAATGCGTTCATGACCTCAAGGGTAGATTGTTGTAATGCTCTACTGGGTGGTTGCCCTGCACCCTTAATAAACAAACTAGTCAAGTCAAGTCAAGTCAAATATATTTATATAGCGCTTTTCACAATACAGATTGTATCAAAGCTGCTTTACAGTATCAATCAAAACAACTCAACAATGTTTGTTTATTACTGGACATCCAAAAAGGATCAATGGTATGATTGTTTAATTAATTTGAATATCCCCAACTGAGCAAGCCATAGGCAACAGTGGCAAGGAACCGAAAAACTCCATCAAGTGACCCAACGGTGTCCTAAAACTCCATCAGATCACCCAATGGAGAAAAAAAAACCTTGGGAGAACCCAGGCTCAGTCGGGGCCAGTTCTCCTCTGGCGTTTATGAACTAGAGGCCGAATTTACAGTAACTGTAAGATAAAAATTTATATGAATGCCTGGCTAAATAGATGCGTCTTTAGTCTAGTTTTAAACTGGGAGAGCGAGTCTGAGCAACGAACAATATCAGGAAGGCTATTCCAGAGCTTCGGAGCTAGATGTGAAAATGCTCTCCCTCCTTTGGTGGATCTGGACATCCTAGGAATGACCAGAAGCCTCGAATTTAGTGATCTTAAAGAGCGCGATGGATTGTAAGGCGATAGAAGATCCGTTAAATAGACTGGAGCTAAACCATTTAGAGCTTTATAGGTCAAAAGCAATACCTTGTAATTAATACGGAACTTTATAGGTAACCAATGAAGTGATGATAAAACTGGTGTTATATGATCATATTTTCTTGATCTAGTAAGAACTCTAGCGGCTGCATTTTGGACTAACTGTAGTTTGTTTATTGAGGATGCAGGACAACCAGCTAATAAAGCATTACAGTAATCTAGTCTCGAGGTCATGAATGCATGAACTAACTTTTCTGCATCAGAAACAGATAGCATATTACGTAGCTTAGCAATGTTTCTAAGGTGGAAAAAGGCAGTTTTTGTAACATATGAAATATGCTTTTCAAAAGACAGGTTGCAGTCTAATATAACACCCAGGTCTTTTACTGTAGCGGATAAAGTAACAGGGCATCCTACTATGTTAAAGTTGTGTTGTGAGAGGTTTTGTAGACGGTTTTTAGAACCGATAAGTATTACCTCTGTCTTATCTGGATTTAATAAAAGAAAGTTACGCGTCATCCAATCTTTTATATCTTTAACACAATCTGTCAATTTGGATAATTTAGCGTATTCATCTGGCCGTGATGAAATATATATTTGAGTGTCATCAGCATAGCAATGGAAACTAATTCCATGTTTCCTTAGAATATTACCAAGTGGCAGCATATATATTGAGAATAATAAAGGGCCTAACACAGATCCCTGCGGCACTCCATGGTTTGCCGAAGTCATGATCGATTTTTCTCCATTTAAGTAGACGAAATGGTAGCGGTCAGATAAGTATGACCTGAACCAGCTTAATGCTTGTCCTTGAACACCAGTGTAATTTTGTAGTCGATCTAAGAGTATTGTGTGATCTATAGTATCGAACGCAGCACTAAGATCAAGTAAAACTAGTACTGAGATACAGCCTTGGTCCGAAGCTAAAAGTAGATCATTTATGATTCTAACAAGCGCAGTTTCAGTGCTATGATGTGGCCTGAATCCAGACTGAAACTTTTCATAGATGTCGTTTTCTTGCAAGAAAGAGCCGAGTTGAGCGGACACAACTTTTTCTAATATTTTTGACATAAATGGAAGATTCGAAATGGGTCTGTAATTTGCTAGGTTATTTGGATCTAATTGTGGTTTCTTAATAAGAGGTTTTATAACTGCCAGCTTGAATGCTCTTGGAACATGACCTAAAGATAAAGACGAATTAATAATATTGAGAAGAGGCTCTTCCACTATAGGTAATACTTCTTTCAGTAGTTTAGTTGGTATAGGATCTAATAAACATGTTGTTGTTTTAGATGAAGTGATAAGTTTATTTAACTCTTTTTGTTCTATGGTTGTAAAGCATTGTAATTGTTCTTGCGGGGTGATAATTGCGGCTGAATTATAAGGCGCGAGCAAAGATTGAACGTTTACGATTTTGATTCTGATGCTTTCAATTTTCTCGGTGAAAAAGTTCATGAAATCATTACTACTGAACTGTAACAAGGTATTTTGTTCAGACGACTTCTGTTTATTTGTTAGTCTAGCCACGGTATTAAATAAAAACCGTGGATTATTTTGGTTGTTTTCTATTAATTTGCTGAGGTGCTCAGCCCTGGCCGTTTTAAGGGCCTTTTTATAACGTGACATACTGTCTTTCCACGCGATTCTAAAGACCTCTAAATTAGTTTTTTTCCATTTACGCTCTAAATTACGGGTTTCTCTCTTTAAAACATACGTAGTATTATTGTACCATGGTGCTATACTTTTTTCTCTGACCTTTTTTAATCGAATGGGTGCAACCATATCCAATGTTCTAGAGAGAATGGTGCTCATAGTGCTAGTTAATTCGTCTAGTTCATCTGTTTGTTTGGGTTCAGGCAGCAGCTGAGACAGATCAGATAAGCTATTTGAGAAATTATCTATGGTGGATGGAAGAATTGTTCTACCTGGTCGATAACGTGGCCCATCATGACATAATACAGCAGTACGTAGTATGCAAGTTACCATGTAATGGTCAGTGACATCATCACTTAGTGGAATGATATCTATATCGGTTGGATCGGTTCCATATGATATAATTAAATCGAGTGTATGATTAAGACGATGAGTTGGTCCGGTGACGTTTTGCTTGACCCCGACGGAGTTTAATAAATCTGTAAACGCAGCCCCTAACGCATCATTTAAATTATCTACGTGTATGTTAAAATCTCCAACAATTAATGCTTTATCGACGTTGACCAAAAGATCTGATAGAAAGTCAGCAAACTCTTTTAGAAAATCGGCGTAAGGCCCTGGAGGTCGATATACGGTAGCCAATGCTAGAGATAATAGGGATTTTTTTCTTACATCTAACAGCGTAACATTTAGCACAAGTACTTCAAACGAATTAAACCTATGACAAGTTTTCTGAGTAACATTGAGAATATCTCTATAGATTGTTGCAACACCGCCGCCACGACCGATCAGACGGGGCTCATGCTTATAACAGTATCCTGGCGGAGTAGACTCATTTAGACCGAAATAATCATTTGGTTTAAGCCAGGTTTCAGTAAGGCACAGAACATCGAAATTATTATCTGTGACCATTTCATTTACAATAACCGCCTTAGGTGTGAGTGATCTAATGTTTAGAGAGACCTAGCTTTAGAAATTGTTTTTGTTCACTAATAGCGAGAGTTTTTGTTTTAATAACAATTAGATTTTTTCTAGATCCCGCAGTAGATTTATTATTTGATCTTAGTAAACGAGGAATAGACACAGTTTCTATGCAATGTTCTACACTAGTATTAGTATCAATTAAATTGGTGCAGTAGAGACTGTGATTTGGATTTTTGGTTACTAGTCAAATGGTATTTAACATCTTGGAGATGTTATCTGACAGAAGATCTGCCCCTATTCTACTTGGGTGTAAGCCATCAGCGCGGAAGAGCCTCGGTCGCTCCCAAAACAGATTCCAATTATTTACAAAGAGCAGTTTCTGCTCATTGCACCATGACAATAACCATTCATTAAGCGCGAATAATCTACTGAACTTTTCATGCCCTCGTCGGACGTAGGAAGCGGTCCAGACACAATAATCGCTATTTCAGGCGATGTGCTGCGTACCGTATCGATAAGGCTCCTGAAGTCTTTCTTCAGAACCTCCGTCTGTCGCAGCCTAGTGTCGTTAGATCCCGCGTGCAGCACAACAGCTCCGACGCGCTCGTCACCGTTCAAGATCTCAGTTACCCGCGCAGTTATATCGAGAACACGAGCACCAGGAAAGCAGTGACTGTGCACCTTACTTTTACCTAACGTAGCATGGACGTGTCGGACGGTGGAATCGCCGATGATCACAGCATCGCGTTCCGTTTCACGAAGAGGGGAGAAGCGGTTCTGAGTGGAGATCTCGAAAACCGGGAGGGGCGAAAAGATTCTTGTCCTGGCTCGCGGCTTCCGCGGAACCACCCAGGCTTCGTGGTGGTGTGTTGAAGCCGGAGTGAATGAAACCATGGCTGATCGTGACCTGGACGTTCGGGACCAGTGCTGAGAAACGGACGGAGTAGACGAGGTCGGCGTCAGCGGGTTACTAACGTTAATCACTGATCCGTGTGCATCAGCGCGTGATGTTTCAAGAGCTAAACGCCGGTCTCTCAGCTCAGTTTGTCTCTCTAGAAGGTCACGGATCTGCTTTTCTACAGCTTCTAATTCAGACTGCACCGCGAGCAACTCAGATTTGTTCTCATCTGCACAAAAAGGTAGATAACATACACCTGATATATTCGCCATTTTAACAGATGGACAGTAAGTTAGCAACTTAGTGGTTAGTGGTGTTGGGTAACGGCTTGAGACACGTCTGTTCAACAGTCCTAGTTATAATTATGTGTTAAATGATGGTTCAAAACAGAATAAAAGGAGGAAATACGGAAAAACACAAGGAAATACGAACCTAATACGAGGCTTAGACAGCCACGACGCAGACAAACAAACTCACGGCAGACAGCGAGGCGGATAAATCAGTCGATCGCAGGGCGAGCAGCAGTGAAGCAGTGTCTCGCTCTACGACCAACAACCGATGTTCTTACCGTATTTGCGGTTCCAGCCGTATAATGGCTTGAGACGCGTCTAATACGAGGCTAGACAGCCACGACGCAGATAAGCGCACAGCAGGCAACGAGGCTGACAAAATCAGTCGATCGCAGGGCGAGCAGCAGTGAAGCGGTGTCTCGCTCTGCGACCAACAGTCCGAGTTGTAATTATGAGTTAAATGATGTTGCAGAACAGAATAAAAGAGAGAAATACGGAAAAATATGAAGCTAATACGAGGCTTAGACAGCCACGACGCAAACAAATGCACAGCTCACAGCAGGTAGCAAAGCGGAAGTAGCAAAGCGGAAGTGCAAGTGACTCATCCCATTTGAACTAACTACAGCTAGTTCAAAACGCAGCAGCTCAAGTTCTTACCAGAACCAGGAAGTATGACCATATTAGCCTGGTTCTGGCAACACTGCATTGGCTGCCTATTAAACATCGTATAAATTTTAAAATATTGCTTATTACTTACAAAGCACTAAATGGTTTATCTCCGCAGTACTTGAGCGAGCTCTTAACGCATTATAGTCCTTCACGTCTATTGCGATCTCAAAGTTCCGGCCAATTTATAATACCTAGAATATCAAAATTAACTGCTGGCTTTTCCTATTTAGCACCAAAACTTTGGAACAGTCTTCTTAACATTGTACGGACACACTCTGTCAGTTCAAAGCTAGACTAAAAACAACATCTCTTTGACCTAGCATTCACATAATACATTATCGACTTCTATAATTCAGGGTTTCCCATACATTCATTAATTTGTGGCGGGCCGCCACAATATCAACGCTGACCGCCACGGATTGATTTTCAGATCAGTTTAATATGGGTAAAATTGTATTTTATTGTAGAGCTGCGCGCAGCTTGCTCCCCCCTCTCTCTCACACAAACTGACAACGGAGGCGCGCGCGAATAGCCCCGCCTCCTCTTCGAGCACACTCTCAAAACATGAGCATGCGTTGGAGGACGGATTGTTGCGGTCACTGCGGAGCTTATTTTCCCAGCGAATATTCCAGAATCAATCCGGAGTTGAATGGTTGTAATGAACACTGCTGCAAAACAACTCTGATAAGTTATTCTATGTTAAACGCTGTCGCGTTTCCATTACAGATTCAGGGTTTCCCGCAGCACTTTGTAACTAAGGCGGCCGACTAAGCAACACACGCCTTAACTATTACGTCGTCAAAATATAGTGTTTAATAATTGTTACATTTAGTACAGAGCCTGTAGTCTATCACACAAACAAGCCCATATGATAGGGCATTGGAATATTTTTTCAGAAAGGCCCGTAAAATAAAATGTTCAAACAAAGGGTGCAAAATATGCAACAAGAAGTCTGTGGAGCAGTCATAGAAGTGTAGCAATGGCATAGCAATAGCAATGTCTTTAAGTTATCTGACATCTGACATTATGTCAGATGCCCCCCCCCCCCAAAAAAAAAAACAAAAAAAACACCACCACACATAGAATCTAATTCTGTGGGAAACACTTTAATTCAATATTAGGCTGCATATATTAGGTCAGCCGGACCTGGGAACACTTCCCTTAAATCCTGATGTGCTCGTTACATCATAAGAAGAATGGCATCTACGCTAATTTTAGTGTCTTTGTTTATCCCGAGGTTTTCCCGCAGCCTGCCGAATCCAGGCCGTTTCCAGATCTGACGAAGAACCTTCGCCTGGACCCGATGACAACGCAGTGCTGAAGTGCCAACTAGCCTCTCCCTATGGAGGATCCCTATACCACTCTACAGACAAAGCTTTGTGGAAATTCTGGTTCGCGTACCTACCCGAAGTGATAAAATAAAATAAAATTCTGCATCAATTTATAGGCAAGACAAGTAGTTTGTTTAGGCATGGTTTTTAGAGAATTACAAACCTGCGCACATATCAGAGCATGTGAGCGGAGTGGAGTGGGAGCGAGCGGGGAGCGCGAGCGGGCGGATATTGGACAGAGCGCAGAGCGGCATTTTTAAAAGGACGGAGCGTCGACCTATTTCCCGCTCACACCACGAGTCAGACTCCACGTCTTTTCCCCGCCTGGCTAAAGAAGCTCGCATTGTGTTCAGCATCCCAAGCGGGTCTGCGAGGGCAGAGAGGGTTTTCTCCGCAACCACCGCATGAGTCTGAAGCCTAGCTCAGACATTGCCCAAACTTGTGTTCTTGAAGGTGAACTCAAAAGAACTGTAGATAAGGAAAGCAATTAATTTTCTTTCTTTCTTTTTTTAAGTTTGACTACATAAGCCAATTCAAATTGTAATCCACGTGCACTCTGCGCAAAAGTTCAGTTATACGAATTTTGGCCTAATAGTTCATTTAGCCTACTTTTAATAGTTCATTTAAAATTTTGATGTAGCCTACAGTATGCCTATAGCCTGTATATTTTTATTCATATAATTAGGCCCATTGGTTCGTTTAATTTTACAGCAATTTTTTTGTACAATTGATATAAGCCAATTTTAATTTTAATCGTGCGCGCTGTGCAAAGGTTTAGTTTAGTTATCAAAATGTTGGCCTAATAGTTAATTTACTTTTAAAACGTTTATGTAGTCCTATATTTTTTTATATTTTTGTTTATATAATATTTATTAATATTATTAGGCCCATTTATTCGTTTAATTTTACAGCAGTTTGTGTGTACCACTCGCACAAATGCGACCACATACAATTTTAACTCGCACATTCTCAAAAAAACGGTCGCATATGCGACCAATTTGGTCGCAGTCTGGAACCCTGTGTATAGTCTTTCTAGGCGGCGACCCTCAATTTTTATCGTTCATAGTTCAGGAGTGAACCAGGGTGAGGCACGAGTAGATGGAACCAGTCTAGTTTTAAAAGGAGCATGCCTCTCAAGTATTTGAGACAAAGCACTGTTGTATATACAATAGCCTTTTTCCACCTTAGAAACATTGCTAAGCTACGTAACACGCTATCTGTTTCAGATGCAGAAAAGTTAGTTCATGCATTCATGACCTCGAGACTAGATTACTGTAATGCTTTATTAGCTGGTTGTCTTGCATCCTCAATAAACAAGCTACAGTTAGTGCAAAATGCAGCCGCTAGAGTTCTTACTAGATCAAGAAAATATGATCATATAACACCAATTTTATCATCTCTACACTGGTTACCTATTAAGTTCCGTATCAACTACAAAGTATTACTATTGACTTATAAAGCTCTAAATGGTTTAGCTCCTGTGTATTTAACAGACCTTCTATCGCCCTACAATCCATCGCGCTCTTTAAGATCACAAAATTCGAGACTTCTGGTCGTTCCTAGGATATCTAAGTCTACTAAAGGAGGGAGGGCGTTCTCACATTTATCTCCTAAACTCTGGAATAGCCTTCCTGATATTGTTCGAGACTCAGACTCGCTGTCCCAGTTTAAAACTAGATTAAAGACGCTTCTCTTTAACCAAGCATTCACTTAATGCTTACCTTTTATACTACTTCTGAATCAGTTTGAATGCATTAATATTATGAACATCAGCTATGCTAATTATTTCCCATCTGTCTTTCTGCTGTTATCTCTGAGGTGTTATCTCTGAGGTGTTATTCTGCTGAGGTAAATAGCGTTCGTCAGCTCCAGTTTGTATCCAGCCTCTCACGGAGACTTCAGATGCCCCAACACCTGTGATGAGACGACTAAACGCCTGTGGAGAGACGACTCGACGCCTGTGAAGAGACGACTAAACACCGGCGACATGTTATGCCTAAATTTATTAGGGGTGTAACGATACCCTCATGTCACGATTCGATACATATCACGATTCTGAACTCACGATACAATATTATTGCGATACTCCAAGACACATGATAAAAGGTTAACAAAAAATGTACTGTTAATTAAAATGCTAAATTTGATATTACATTGTGGGTTTAAATGAATAGACTTGGACTCTGTGCTTTTAACCCAAGGACAATAGAAACACCAGAATAAAAATATTCATGAATCTGAAGCTGAAAATACAGAATTATTTTAGACAAATATTCTTGCACTTTTTCACTGATTGGATATATTTAAAATATTGTTGGACACTTTTTACTGGTCAGGTAACATAAGACATTTGGTATTATCAGGACCCACAAATATTCCCCCATTGCATTATTATACATTATATTCAACATTATATATAGTAGTTTAATGTAGTACTGACACTAAAACTCTGAAAACTTGAAATTTTTTCTCACACAGTAAATTTTTTTTTGGTGGGGGGGGGGGGGGGGCGGCACGGGGACTATCCACGATACATATTGTCACTATCCACGATACGTATTGTTGCATTTTTGTATTGTGATATATTGTGGCACGATATATTGTTACACCCCTAAAAATTATACATGATTAACTAACTGTATTTTTCTTTGTACATATCTGAAATGCACTTTCTGTAAAGCTGCTTTGAGACAATGTGTATTGTGAAAAGCGCTATACAAATAAACTTGTAGTGCTGTAGCGACGCGTCGATGACGTCGACGCTTCGACGTCAAAATTACGTCGACGCCATATTTTTGCGTCGACGCTTCTTCATTTATTTATTTTTTGCACCGTTTCCGGCAGTACAGCTCGCCAACACACGTGGGAGACCGAAACATTGCAGAATGGAGGACGAAGACCACTAGAAGTGAATGTGCTCTCCATTAAATGAATCACACACAGTAAACAAATCCTTAACAAAAAAAAAACCTTTGCAATTTAGACACGCAAACTGTGTGCGGGTGCGGTGAGACGTACGGCTCGGGCAGATCCGGCTTGCAGTCGTTCATCCGCGGACGCGGCGCCGCGCGCGCTGTTACAAAAGAAGCCGTGCACGCGATATGGGGTTTTGCCGGTCTTGCGCACCCAACGCGTCATATTTGCCGCACGCTCGTGCGACGCGTCAAGTATAAACAAGGCTTTGCTCCGTGTCAGCGCGCGCTCTGATCGGTAAAGGGGAACAGACTCTCCTGAATCATCTGCAGCAGGAGCAGAAGCACCACTAACTCTGCCTCCGTTTCCCTCGTAAGCTGATATTAGTATTTAAACATTCTCTATGATAAAAAATGTTTGTACAAAATATTTTAATAACACGGTTTTGGCGGTAATAGAGTTCTAATGACAGTGTTCAAATACATAACAGACTAACGTTAGCCAGCTACAGTAACATGATTCAGTACGCTAGTTCGTATTTATTTGAGATACATTATGTTTTTTTATTAATCGAGGAGCAGAAAAATAATCTTTATATTAATCGCCCAATTAGTCGTTAGATTAGTCGACTAATCGATAAAATAATCGCCCAAACTAATCGTTTAGTTAATAATCGTTTACCCCAGCCCTATAAACTTGAATTGAATTGAATTGAATATACAAACTTTCTACACAGACCAAGAGGCAAGAGCCTGTTAGCTTAGCTTCTACAGAAAGATGGCTGACACCATCTTTAAATTCTGTGAGTGAGATCCCGCCCCATAGGGGGCGTGGTGAAAACATGCGGAACACTGGCTGTAGTCTTTAGCCTCCGGCACAAAAATCCTCCGATGACGCAAAATGACGATTTTTGCGTCAGAGGATTTTTTCCAGACTAAAAATTTCTTTTTCTCTCATATCAGGGGGATATGAGGGGGGGGGAGGGGGGGGCACGGTAATTCGAAAATACTACTGGTTTTCTACTGATACAAAGCTTAATGCTAAATCCTGAAGTACCCCTTTAAATATTGCCATGTCATGCTGTAATCTTTTTGCAGCAAAGTTGCAGCATTTCCGACAGACTTGAGATGAACAAAGAGCTGTGTTTAACAGAACTAATCCTAACTTTGACAGTTGGCTGCAAATATTTTCTTGTTTCTCTCTACTGTCAAATATTAGTTTAGAGGCCCTGATTGTAACGTGGATGCGTAACGTTAGATTTACTTCACATAATCTGCAAAAGTCGTTCACAGCCGTGTTTCCCTCCGGTATTTCGCTCGATGGTTTCGTTTTCGCATCATGTGTGTTTATTTTCCTGTTACCTCTGTAAAGCTGCTTTGAAACAATTTGTATTGTAAAAAGCGCTATATAAATAAAGGTGACTTGACTTTAGTGGAAGTTCGATGCGGCTGAGCTGGCGCATAACCAAACGTTATGTGATTTGCTTACGGGTAACCAATGATTTTATACTTCAGACAAGTTGTACATGGGTACAATTTCTTTGGGCAAGTCTTCATTTTCTTTTCTGACATAGCCTACTCCAGTTCTTGTTAAAACACACTAGACGTGCAAATTATGTACATTTTAGGGATTTTTTGTGTGAAATCATATTTATTTTGTCTGTTACATGTGCATGTATTTGTGATTTCATCTGTTTTGTTATGATGTTTGTCCTCTAGGGGGCGAGTGTGTTTGTGTCTTTCTTTATTAGGGACTGATGGCCGGCACCTGTGGTTTTGTGTACGTTTGGCATAAGAAGTTCAAGCGGCCAATTCTGAGGCGGGCGAGGTTCTTTGGGGCGTTGTGTGCTCCCTTGTTGTGTCTGTTGTTGGTTTATTTTCCTGATTAGTATGTCGATGTCGTGTGTTCGTAATAAATTTGCTATTGAGTTGACTTGAGTTGTGATGGCTTCATTGTGTTGCGGCTGCGGTCGTAACATAATTGGGGGCTCGTTTGGGATTTATGTTTTTTTTTTTTTTTTGTAGGCTATAGTAGGGCTGGGCGATAATTCGATCTCGATACGGGATCGCGATAAAATTGAACGATTTCGATAATATGCTTGGGACATATTATTCGATATCATATCACATGAAAAAGTACGAGGGGGAGAAGAGAGAGAGAGAGAGAGGAGAGAGAGAAGAGAGAGGAGAGAGAGAAAAGAGAAGAGAGAGAGAGAGAGAGAGTGCGCAGTGCGCTGTCATTTCTCCTTATAGGCTAACTCAAACTTTAAGACAGAATCAGCACGATTGGTGATTGTTGTAAAATGCAGTCTCTACTGTTGCTAAATTGCGGGACGCTTTTAATAATAAAAAGAGCTATTAAAAGCACAAAAATCTGCGCAAGAGATGCTGTTCCAAATGCGGCGCGCGCTCGAAACAGACCGCAACGAGACAAGCACATTACACTTTGGGCTTCATGTGCGCGTCTAAACGATCAAATGTACACAAAAAAATGTCAAAATGACCGGCTTGGATATTCACTTAAACAGTTTATGTCTAAAATGGATGTAGTTATGGATAATAGTTTGGAGAAAATATGGTGCATCGCGTCGGTAGACTATTAGATCTGCAGTGCACTCGTTCTTAAAGGGGAAGCAGACTAATAAACATGCTGACGATTGCGCCATTACTGAGAATCAAACAACAAAAGGCAAAGAGAAAATCACTCACATCTCTTGAATGAATAACTTTAGCTTTAATAAGCATAAATATATCTATGATGAACTTTGTAGTGCTATTTTACTTTTGATTGCTTTATTAGTATTCTTTTTAGACCATAGCCTACCTGAATAGTAATGTTTGTAGACCTTCCTGAAATTAAAGCACTGTATTGGCCTGTATGCGTATCTTTGTTTAATTGTCTATCTTTTGTTTATCTATTGTAAATTTATTTACAAAATCTTTTTGTTTATCTATTTGACTTCTATGTAGCCTACGCTTATTCATTCAACATAATACCTTATCTCAATTAAATGTACTGAAATGAATGTATATGTGACACAAAAAGGCTGTTTATTATTTTGGCCGGTAAAAAATATGCTTGGCTGGTGGA
Source organism: Chrosomus eos (assembly GCA_036326025.1). Classification (NCBI taxonomy): domain Eukaryota; kingdom Metazoa; phylum Chordata; class Actinopteri; order Cypriniformes; family Leuciscidae; genus Chrosomus; species Chrosomus eos. The sequence goes on from JAZAVI010000201.1 coordinate 203,831, forward strand.
TTTTTTCATCTACCAGTCCCCGTGGCAGGTGAGCAAAAAAGTTAATTTCGGACCCTGGCGAGATCACACACAAAATATGCCGGCGATTGGTACCAGCCAGGATGGGGAATACAACCAATCTTTTCCATCACCTGAGACGGCACCACCCCAGTAATTACTCTGAGAGTGTGACTCTGCGGGCTCAAGCTGGCACAACACCTCACACAGAGCCAAGCAAGACCACTACGTTGTCTGTTAGCATTGCTAGCATTACACTGGCAACATCTGCAAAAACTACATATCGTGATAAGAATCGAGATCGATCTAGTGTTAATTTTGTCACCTATTTTTAATTTAGTCTTAGTCTTAGTCTTGAGCCAAATGTCCTTGTTAGTTTTAGTCATATTTAGTCATTCACATATCTTTTTTTGTTAGTCAAGTTTTAGTCGACTAAAAGTCTCGTCATTTTAGTCAAGTTTTAGTCAAAAGAGAACTCAAGGTATCTTAGTCAAGTTTTAGTCAACTAAAAGTCTCGTCATTTTAGTTTAGTTTTAGTCAAAAGAGAACTCAATATATCTTGACTGACAGGTTACAAATGTTTTTAAAACTGTTTTTGGTTGCCACGTGACGTGTCTCATTTTTCTGTTCAGAGCAGAAATAAAATAAGTATACCCAGAAAAACTGAAAAGAATAGGCCTACTGTAGTGTAGTGTAAAATACAACCTTACATTCTAGGTTGGTCTTGAGAAATAACAAATGAGATTAAACAAAGCTTAGCAATTAATATTTCTGCTGTTACTTCGGATGATTATATATATATAACATGATATTATTTAGATATTTTCATATAAATGATTTATCATAATTAGATAGGCTATCTTTGCAACAAAAACTTCACATGTGCTCGCGCTCATGACCGCATGAACATCTGAACACAAACAACAATCAAATGCACATCGACGGATCTTCCTCTGTCTGTTCTCCAAAATGTAATCAAATGTATATTTCTGCAAGCATTTTTAAACTGTTTAACTGTGTAGCAGCAAGCTGAAGGCAGGCAAAGGCATTCGGTTTCGCCACTGCGCAATATAGCCTACACACATTACCGCGGGATGGCGGGTGTTCATTTCATATAAACTGTGGACAATGGTAGCTTATTTAATCTATAAATTAATGTAGGCCTATATGTCCAAAAAACGAGTAATGTCATACTTTGTAGTAGTGCTATCGTGGCGTAATAATCTGTTTGGTTGTAAAATGTACCTGAATGAAATGAAATCGTTTCGTCCTGTGGAATTTCACATAGTGCTACAGCTTACGAAGATGTTCAACTAATAAAGATCTTCATCGCTGGCAAAAATATGATGCGTTTGCAGATATGCTTTCACTTGACTACTAGGTCCACGGCCACTTCATTCAACGCTTTTGCTGTTCTAAAAATCCGAGTCGAGTGTGAATTGAAAGCGCTTCAGATGAGTCAGTGCGTGCAGGAAACTGAACAGATCATTCAAACTGATTCGCGAACCGATTAAGACAGATCTGCCAACTTGTTTGATGAAGTCTTTGAACAGAATCGATTCAAAAGAGTGATTCATTTGTCACTGGACAAATTCATTGGCAGCAGACCTGAGCAGCAACAGCGCGAACTCATTTGGAATATTTTGAAGGCGTAACAGTTGAATATTCTATCTCATCATGAAAAAGTAGAGACGATTGTAGACGAAAACGGAGAGAGATTTTACCTTAGTTTTTATTTTATGCAAAACATTTTAGTCTCGTCTTTTTTCGTCAACAATAATGCATGTTAATTTAGTCTTAGTCAGCGTTTTTGGACATTGGTGCAGTCTCGTCATCGTCTCGTCTTAGTCCTGGAAAAAAAGTTTGTTGACGAACATATTTAGTCTCGTCTGACGAAATTAACACTAGATCGATCAATATGGAAAAACATATCGTGATAAAAAAAAATTCCATATCGCCCAGCCTAGGCTATAGGCTACAGGCTCAGGCTACGTGGATATGAAGATGTGTGACGTATTTTGGTCGTCCTGGAAAGTGTTTGGTGTAACTACTGTGGTCCCACGTATGTGAGTATTTGCCCTATATTTTGGTAGTCGTCGGGTAGGTTGGACCTGCCACTTTGTTATTTTGCCTTTTTTATTTTTGGTGGTTATTCGGAGTGGGGGTACGTTTCAGTTCACGTGCTGCTGATCTTGTAAATGGGATCGGTGGGCAGGTGGGCATGAGTTTAGCGTTTAAAGTTGCCCCGAGCTCCTAACGCCACTGAAGATTAGATAAAAAAAAAAAATGTGTTATAGGGTAAATACAGTTTTGTGGGATCACCGTTACTATAAGTTTTTATGTTGTTTGGGGAGTGTGATTTAAGTGAATTGCCGCGTTTGTTTAGTTGAGTAAGTGATCGGTAGGCTAGTGCATGCTTTGACACGGATTCATTTGTTTATTCGAGTGCGGATCAAACTCGTCGAAATGGCTTCGGTGGTGGATACTTTTCAGGAATCTCCATCTGAAGAACTGCTTTTATTGTATACTAAGGAGCAGTTGTTGCAGATAGCGGAGTGTTATGAAATAGAAATAGCCTCTAAGGATAAGAATTTGAAGGAAACTTTGCGGAGTGTACTGAAATGTAACCTTGTTAGGTTAGGTATTTTAGAAAAGCCCTTAGCAGAAGAAGTTTGGGGGTGTTTGCATTAAAACAGATGAAATCACAAATATATGCACATGTAACACTTTCACCCGCTCTTGCTACGTATTTAAACGAACAAAAGGCTGAGACATTACATGCGCTGATAGGGGCGCTACGGGTGGCGTCACGACAGAGTCCTGCGAAAGCTAGCAGAAGCCATCGAAGCACGCAGGCTCGAAGTGAACCGTGCCAGCCCAACAACATCTCACCCGCCAATCCAGTTTGTTAGACAAGGGGGAGAGGCACTCAGTAGCACAGTAAGCGAGAGGTCTTTGCTGATACCCGGAGGCGAGTGGGCCCTTAGAGCTGACCTGGATCGCCAGCTGAAGTTCCCCCAGGAGATCGCCATAACCTCCCTCCGACCAGACATCGTGATTTGGTCCATCACCACGAAGACCGTCGTTATGGCTGAACTGACTGTGCCATGGGAGGATGGGCTGGAGGCTGCCTTTGAAAGGAAAAAGGAGAGGTATGCGGAACTGGCAGCTGCATGCGCACAAGCTGGGTGGAGAGCATACACCTACCCAGTGGAAGTTGGTTGCAGGGGCTTCACTGGAACCTCCATCCAGCGACTCCTCAAGACCCTTGGCATCAGAGGTGCCAAACTGGAGAGAGTACTCAAAGAGCTGGCAGAAGAGGCAGAACAAGGGAGTTTTTGGCTCTGGCTCCGAAGAAAGGACAAGGCTTGGGGCAAAGACGGATCCTAAGGCTGACTGCAGGGGGCGGCAGGGAGACGTCCCTGCCGCTGCTCCACCACCCGGAGGTGATCCGGGATTAAAGGAGCGAAACACCAGTGAAGGGCGGCTCCCGGCTGACGACCCTGCAGCCGGTCCTAAGGCACTGGCGGAAGTGCGTCAGGCAGAAATGCCTTGCAGGTGGTCTCACCTGTGCTTACAACATGTTGCTACGCTAGCTGATGACTTTGTGCTGACTAGTGTTGCTTTCGTCAACGAAAATTATGACGAAATATCGTCGTCAACGAACCTTTTTCACGTGACGAAAACGAGACGAGACGCAACGTAAATGCTGGTCATGTGACGATGACTATAATTAAATGTATAATGTAATATCGTTGACGAATAAAAACGAGACTAAATGTGGTTTACAAAATAAAAACTATGCTAAAATGTCTCTTCATTTTCGTTGACCAAAACGAGACGAAATGTTATTTAACGTTATTTCGTCTCGTTTACTTGCGTTATTACCGGTATGCAGCATTTCTGTTTCCTGTGTTTCACTTCAGGCCAGGGGCTGCATCAGATCGCACTGCGCAGACGCAGGTGACATCACATCCTCAAGCCCCATTCGCGGCATTATTTAGAAGATGCAGCTGCGTGAGTTACGGCTGTTTCACACATACTCTGTGTGTAGTGCGTATGCGGTGCGGTGTGTATGCAGGAGCAGCTCGTGCTATTGTATTTTCACATGTGCTGCGTTTGCAGTGCGCAGCTGATCTACGGCTGTAATACCACAATCACAACATTTATTCTCTATTTTTTATTTCAAATCAATATTTCTAGCCTACATCCATTATGTCGCGTTGTTGAGGTAGGCTAGTGTGTAGATCTCTGCTCTGCTGTTATGCATGCACCGCTCCCGCGTGCGGTGTGAGCGCTCTAACCTAACATGGGTGCGGGAAAAAATACACACCGCAAACGGAGTAGGCTATGTGTGAAACAGGCGTTAGCATAAACGACAACAAACACAGTTAAGTCTGACACAGAGAAAGGGATTCGTCTTTGGGAGAAAAAGAAGAAATGACATTTGGAAAAACTTTAATTTAATCGTGTGTAGGCAACATGTTTGGTTGGTAAAATAAATATGTTCTAAATTCATATCAGAGCGTCTTCTGTGTCTGGAATAGCATTCTTGAGTCTATAAGGTAACAATAATATAATAAGATAGACTAACAATAATAAGATAAGATTTTTTGAAATGGGTTTGGCTAAAAGAAAATGTTGGTTTCGTCTACTACTAGGTATACATATTGACTGGGTTAAATAGAATTGCATTACTAAAAAGAGACTAAAATACAATTTTCATTGACTAAAACTAGACTGTCTTTCGTCGACTAAAACTAGACTAAAATGTCATCAGTTTTCGTCGACTAAAACTAGACTAAAATGTCATCAGTTTTCGTCGACTAAAACTAGACTAAAATGTCATCAGTTTTCGTCGACTAAAACTAGACTAGACTAAAAAGAGTATGAACGTGACTAAAACTAATAAAAACTAAAATGACAGCTTGACACAAAGACTAGACTAAAACTAAAATTAAAACAGGCCGCCAAAAACAACACTAGTGCTGACGCATAAGGCAGTGTTCAAGAAGTCATGGGACCGATATCCTGTTCCTTTGCCGGTCTTAAGTTCCAACAAGTCATTTGGCAATAAAACAATCGTTCCTTTTCATGATATGGTTTGTTCTCTTACGAGAGGTTCTCTCGTATTGCGTAAGCTAGCTTACGCTATGGAAAGATTTCATCTTTCTGAGAAATTGAAGCCAAAAAATTATCCTATAATTTTGTATCCATTGTCAACGGAGTTCAGCTGCAGCAGACCATGAGAGGGCTAGCTAGCCGCTCATTGGTTCACTCACGGAGAACTGCTTAAGCCTATGAGGGAGCGCGAGTGAACCCGCGACCAATGAGAGTCTGACTCGCTCTCATTACGTCACCGCCCGCCGAAACGGGTGTGGACGAGACTATAAATTCCCCGAAATAGGCTGAATACTCTGATTTTTTCATTCTTCAGCAACGCTACCTGCATCTGCTGATCCTGAGAGAGAAGCCGCCGTCGTCGAGAAGGCATCTCTAGCGAGCGTCTGGGAGACTGAGGAAGCCGGCCGTCTTCGCCACCTTCAGCCGTCCTGTGAGCTAGCGCCATCCGACGGAGTGTATCCTTTACTCAGAGAATTCTATCCTATTGTATCTAAAAGAGCGAGCGTCTTTTTAAAGATGTCTCTGAGTTCCTGCGGTTCCTGCCGCGCTCCCCTCGAGGCTGGAGACCGCCATGTCATCTGCGCCCTCTGCCTCGGACCGGAGCACGCCGAAGTCGCCCTCGCCGATGGCGGCTGCGACTTCTGCGAATCAATGCCTATGTTGACCCTGCGGGCTCGACTGTTGGCCGCTAAAAATGCTCCCAAGCCGCCTCTTAATTCACCGCGGAAGAAGAAACGCCGCTCTCAGAGGCCGCCGGAGCCCCAGCAAGAAGCGTTCATTCCGCCGGAGCCTGTAGCCTCCCGCTCTCCTTCTCCGCCGCTTCCGGACAAACAGTTGCCGCCGAGTGGCCGCTCTGTTGCCTCCGATGACGCCGCGGACATCAAGGATACATGCTCGCTTCTCGCTTCCGACAGTGAGGAATGGTCCGGTTCTCAGGCCTCCTCGAACCGTGAATCTTCCAGGACTCGCGCTGGTATTGAGGAAGAACTAATGCGCCTCCTCACACAGGCCGTCGAGCGCCTTGGCCTCGATTGGTCTCCTCCCCCCGAGCAGACCATCAACCGCATGGACGGCAGCTACTTCCGCCAGCGCTCGACTCCCGCTGCCAAACGGGCTGCGCTCTTCCTGCCCGAGCTGCACGCAGAGCTCTCAAAGTCCTGGAATGCCTCGCTCTCTGCCAGATCTAGCTCTGACTCTTCCACCCCGCTCCGCGTTGTGGATGGAGCCGCAGAGAAGGGCTATCTCTCCATTCCACCTGTTGAACACTTGGTCGCCGCACACTTATGCCCGCCCTCTGCTAGATGGCGCTCATCACCTGTGCTTCCCTCTAAAGCCTGCAGAGCGACTTCAAGTTTTCACGGCCGCGCATATTCAGCCGCCGGCCAGGCAGCGTCTGCACTTCACTCTATGTCCGTGCTGCAAATTCTACAAGGTGACTTGCTGCGTGAGTGGGACGAGAGCGGAAAGAATCCCCCTTCTGTTGCGGATTTGAGGAGCGCCACGGACCTTGCCCTTCGCGCCACAAAGTCTGCTGCTCTAGCCCTGGGGAAATGCATGGCCGCCATCTGTGTGTCTGAGAGACACCTATGGCTCACTCTCGCCGACATGGGAGATTCTGAGCGTGCCGCTTTTCTCAACGCCTCGCTCTCTCCAGCCGGCCTCTTCGGATCTGCCGTCACGGGTATCGTCGACCGCTTCTCCGAAGTACAGAAAGCTTCTCAGGCCATGAACCTCTTTCTACCTCGTCGCGCTAGCTATTCTGCAGGCCGCCCACGTGATCAGCCTCCTGCACGAGCCCCACCCCAGCGCACAGCTCAGCACAACCAGACTGTTCAGCGACGCCAGGGCGGCCGCCCGCGTTCCCGCTCTGACAGCCGTCACAGACCGCCGCCCCCTCGGGGGCCTCGGCCTAGAATCGCACTGAAACCCGAGCAACCAAAGTCTGCCTAGCACAGCTGAGAAGAAAAAGACGGCGCTCTCTCCCGCTGCGGCCGGACCGCCATCAAAGTTTCGCCCTCTGTTAGTCCCCGCCCAGGCGGCTACTACAGCAGTGTTTTCTGCCATAACCAAGCCGGTCTCCCTTCCCGCTTGCATGACCACAAACGCCGTTTTCACGGCGACCCAGAGAAATCTCAAAAAGAGCATAAAAGCCTCTTGTGTACGAAATGTGCCCGCAACACTGTGTTCACTCATACACAAAAGCACTTCAGTTCCCCTGTCTCACACAGAGTCCACTCTCATAAAGCGGGCCAGGCCCGCTCGAGTCTCAGAGTGCATAAGCGCGCCCACAAGCCCGTGTGCGCGTCTCTCCTCTGTTCACTCTGTTACAGGGCCCATAAACTCCTCTCCGAGTGTAAGTCCCGCTGTTGTTAACACTATCAGCGCGCTCACGCAGCCCGCGAAGTGCAGCGACGGGGACCACGTAGCCATTCACCCCCTAGCGTCACGCTTCAAAGCGTGGGAAGCTATTCCGGGAATCTCCCAGTGGGTGTTAAACACAATAAAGCTAGGCTATCGCTTAGTTTCGCCGCCGCCCTCCTCGCTTCCAAGCGCGGCTAGAAACTACTGTGAACCCAGAAGCAGTGACGCTGCTCCGTTCAGAGATAGCAATTCTGTTGTGCAAAAAGGCTATAGAGAGGGTGCCTCTGGCTATGAGCGAGTCGGGGTTTTACGGCCGTTATTTTCTTGTCCCCAAGAAAGACGGCGGTCTCAGACCAATATTAGACCTCAGATCTCTGAACAAAGTTCTCATGAAGAGACCGTTCAAAATGCTCACTATCAGAAAACTCCTCGCGCATGTGCGCCAGGGGGACTGGTTCATATCACTAGATCTGAAAGATGCATACTTTCAGATCCAGATAAATCCCCTTCACAGGCCATTCTTACGTTTCGCCTTCGAAGGCCAGGTTTATCAATACACCGTCCTACCGTTCGGCCTATCCCTAGCACCCCGTACGTTCACGAAGTGCATGGATACGGCGCTCGCCCCCCTGCGGAGTCAGGGGCTGCGAATACTGAACTACTTGGACGACTGGCTGATTTTGGCACAATCTCAGAGAGAGTTTCTGTCTCATCGTAGAGTTCTCCTCGACCATCTGAAAGCTTTGGGCCTCTCTGTCAACTGGACAAAGAGCGTACTACAACCCAGTCAGACTATCTCCTTCTTGGGTATCCACCTTATTCTGCTCTAAACAATGCGCGCCGCCATGACAACGACTCCGGTTGCCTACTTCCGGTTCGTACTACCTATAGCAGTGAGAGAATGACTTCAGGCTCTATGTGTGCTGTTGTTGGCTGTTTTAACGATTCAAAGAAGATAAAAAACTTTTTAGAAACTGATTGCTTTGAGCATAAGATAAAAAGGAGAGAATGCCCATGTCCGGTTCGGCGGTTCCGTATCAGCTTCAATGCCAGAGAGTAACGTTAGACGTTTTTGGTTAGCTGCGTTAAAACTGAAGCATCCACCGGTATGTCTGTTCGCAACGTTTTGTTGACAAAGGTCATTTCAGATCGGCATTTCAAGAAAAAATAATATTCGAAGATCGCTGGGTAATATTCGATTATTATTAGAAAATCGCACCCCTCCGCACACATGTATAGGCTACACACCAGAGAGTATGTGAGCAAAGCGGAGCGGTGTGACTCTTAAAAATAAGTTTAAAAAAACTAAAACATACGTTTTATATTTATGTTTCATAATATAACGTTTTTATTTATTTTTTATTTAATCTATGTTGATTATATGATAAGGGGACCGCATGAGATGAGTCAGATAGGATCAAGATGCCCAATATATCCGAGAACATTTGGAATGGGTCAGACATGATTTTGACCGCTTATTAAGTTTTGTTTTGTAGAAAGCCATTCTTTAAAGTGAATTTCGTTTAGTATAAATTGTATCTTCATTTTAACCAATGTTTCATCAACAAATTGCCTGGATTAATAATCAAATATATAATATATAAAGCAAATATAGTAGACAATATAATCAATATAACAATATAGAGACCTGAGAAGAATATCTACAGAAAGCTTGAAATGTCTACTTTTAAACAAAATAATAAAAAATGAACAGAATTCTGCTCTTTGCTTAGGTTAATTCGTATGAAGTGTGCATTTCTCTCTTTAGGCGTGTTCAGTATGTGAAGATGGCGAGTCAGCATCATCAACTTTATCTTTGCAGTCGACACTGACATAAAACCCTATAGTTTATTAATAAACAATTCAAAAGTTTCATGCATAATCTTTTGTGGCAAGCGTATGCGTGCGTTGAGATGCAGAATAGGCAATATTACGAAAACGCTCATTATGGTTTAGCAATCTCTCCCATATAGTATACATAACTTCAGTCGTGCACGGGCAGCCCTTATTTCACATATTTTCTAACCAGCGCGTCACTGCGGGCGTTCTGAGCGAGCGGCGCGTAATCTTCAGAAATGCGCTCTAGCTCTGGAGGAAATATTACCACTCCGCTCACATGCTCTGGTGTGAGACAATGAGTATCTTCTTCTGTTGTCTGAGAGTTTATTGACAGCTTTTAGATGCATTATTGGCATTGCAAGCCTCTGGTTACATGAACGTGTCACCGCATCAGAACCGAAAACATGGGGATTTTTTTTTTACAGACAATCGCACAACCTATTCAATATTCTATAATAAAATCAACTAATCTAATATTCGAAAATCGTGACTTATCCCTAGTTACCAGAGTCTGCTCTATATCCATTTGCCATGTGTTTCAGATTGTGTCATCCACACATCGCTAAGTTAAACTAAATCTAAAAAAAACTTTCATCAAAAGTGATCTGATCACGTTATTTTTATTAAATCACAGATAAAAACAAAATAAAAAATTTGTAGCCACCGACTAGCCTACTTCCCATCTTGACCGAACAATTATCTATTACTTTATTAACTTTAAAAAATATCACCATAGCCTTCAAGCTAAGGTCAGTGCTCGCATGCCAGCGCATGCTATGTAAACAAACACTTCAGCGGAAGTAGAAAACCGTTTAGTCCGTTGAACCAGCTATGAATCATGGGAAATAGAACGGGCGAAGAATAAGGTGGATAGAGCTGGACTCGGTCACGATGACGGCGCGTCTGTCAACGCAGCGCGCGCACCGTATGCAGCGTATCGCCGCATCTTTTCAGATGAACAGACTCTTGCCTTTGAAAACATTTCAGAGAGCGTTGGGTTGTATGGCCTCAGCCTCCGCGGTACTCCAGCTGGGGTTACTGCGCATGCGCCCGCTTCAGCTTTGGTTGAAGAGCCGTGTGTCTCACCGAGCGTGGACCACGGGTCGCCAGCTGATAAAGGTAATGCAGACTTGTATCACAGCTCTGCAGCCATGGTCTGTGGCAGAATGGTTTCAGCGGGGTCGTTTCCATGGGGACAGTTTCACGCCGAAAAGTCATCTCGACAGACGCCTCCAACACGGGTTGGGGAGCGGTCTGCGAGGGCTCACCGGCCTTTGGCCCCTGGTCAGCTCAAGAGAGCCTCCTACACATAAACTGTTTGGAGATGTTGGCGGTCGAGAACGTGCTCATGCGTTTTCTCCCACCACGTGCTGATCCGTTCGGACAATATAGCCGTGGTCTCTTATCTAAACCGTCAGGGCGGAGTCAGATCCAGGAATCTTTTCCAGCTGACAGAACGCATCTTAGTATGGTCTCAGTGTCACCTGCTCTCGCTCAGAGAGACGCACGTGCCGGGACATCTGAGACAGCCTGTCCAGGAACCCTTCTAGCTCCCCTGAGGAAGCGGAGACCAACCCATCTTTGCCCAGTGACTGGCCGCGCCGGGGTCTGCATCCTCCCTGCATCCTCTTACAGTTCAGAAACTGTGGCGTTTATTCGGCAGAGCAGAGGTGGACCTCTTCGCCTCGGCGGAGAACACCCACTGCCCAATATTTTTCTCAAGGAGCGAGGACGCGCTAGCCCAGACCTGGCCCAGCCGCCCGCTTTATGCTTTCCCTCCGGTCTCTCTGCTACCACAGGTGCTTCAGAGAATCAAAGAAACGCAGCACTCGGTGCTCCTCATAGCCCCGCGCTGGGAGGGTCAGACTTGGTTTCCGAAGCTCACGCAGCTGTCACAGACAGCGCCGTGGCCCATTCCAGTCAGAGCAGATCTCCTCTCCCAAGCTCGCGGCACGATCTGGCATCCCCACCCAGAGCGCTGGGCGCTACACGCGTGGGTGCTCAACAACTACCCGTTGCTTTGCCAGAGGGAGTGTTAAACACGATCATGCAGGCTAGAGCGGCTTCTACCAGAAGTCTCTATGCGTCAAAATGGTCTGTGTTCTCAAAGTGGTGCACCGAAAAGGGTCTGGACCCACGGTTATGCGAGGTTCCCTCCTTGCTAAATTTTCTCCAAGAGATGCTGGACAAGGGCAGATCCCCGTCCACTCTTAAGGTGTATGTGGCAGCCGTCGCGGCGTTTGCTGAACCCCGGCGCGGCCAGTCACTGGGCAAAGATGGGTTGGTCGTCCGCTTCCTCAGGGGAGCTAGAAGGATGAACCCCCCACGCCCCCCTTCGGTGCCGATTTGGGACCTTTCCATAGTTCTTGATGCTATGAAAGTCCCCCCATTCGAACCGTTAAACACGTGGACCTAAAGTACCTGTCGCTAAAGACCGTTTTTCTACTCGCGCTCGCGTCAGTAAAACGGGTGGGAGACCTACACGCGCTCCTGTCTCGAGTTTGGACCTAATGACTCCTTAGTCGTTCTCAAACCTAGGCATGGTTATGTCCCCAAAGTATCGGCACCCCGTTCAGGGCACAAGTTATATCCCTATCAGCTCTGCCTGCATCCGATAGCGAATCTGATTCTAATCTCCTATGTCCGGTCAGGGCCCTGAGATTATACGTTACTCGCACTGCTCCGGTCAGACGATCCGAGCAGCTTTTTGTTTCGTTCGGTGGGCGCACCAAGGGGTTGGCCGCCTCGAAACAGTCCCTATCCAGATGGATTGTTGATGCCATTGCGGCAGCATATGCATCTAAAGACCTGCCATGCCCTCTGGGCATCAGGGCTCATTCCACTAGAGGCATGGCCTCATCGTGGGCATGGTCCAGCGGAATTTCCATTCACGACATTTGCGTGGCAGCGGGATGGGCTTCCCCCTCCACCTTTGTCAGATTTTACAATCTGGAAGTACCCGCCTTGCAGGCTAAACTACTAGCAGTCTAGTGTGTTTTCAGCTCTTCTGGTTGAGCTGCACTATAGGGGGTTAATTACACAGACCGAGTTCGCTCTGTCCCTCTCTATCATGTGCTTATGTACTACACAATCACCGGCCCGCTCCGCTGGCCTTTTGTCACAAGTACATTTATTCATTCCCACTTATAGAGTTCCCCGGGGTCTCCCGGGGTAATAGTGGATGCTTAGCACGCACGGCGTTAACCAGGTGTTCCCGTAGCGTAAGCTAGCTTACGCAATACGAGAGAACCTCTCGTAAGAGAACGAATCGGTTACCTAACGTAACCTCGGTTCTCTCTAGATGAGGGAACGAGTATTGCGTTCCTGGCCGTGCTTGTGCTACTAGCGTTTTTTCGCTTCAGTATATGAAAAAACCAGAGTATTCAGCCTATTTCGGGGAATTTATAGTCTCGTCCACACCCGTTTCGGCGGGCGGTGCCGTAATGAGAGCGAGTCAGACTCTCATTGGTCGCGGGTTCACTCGCGATCCCTCATAGGCTTAAGCAGTGCTCCGTGAGGAACCAATGAGCGACTAGCTAGCCCTCTCATGGTCTGCTGCATCTGAACTGCGTTGACAATGGATACAAAATTATAGGATAATTTTTTGGCTTCAATTTCTCAGAAAGATGAAATCTTTCCGTAGCGTAAGCTAGCTTACGCAATACTCGTTCCCTCATCTAGAGAGAACCGAGGTAACGTTAGGTAACCGATTCGTTTTTATTGTAAAGTATCTGGACACTTAATTGCAAACTGTCCTGTTCTTAAAAAGAAGTTTCAGGTGATTTTCATTCAAGGTCGGTACTTTCGTCTGACCCTGTGGTTCAGCCCGAGAAGGCTGGCTATGGGCCGTTCTTAAATAGTGGAACTGTGTCCGTGTCTGGTTCTGATGAGTGTGTGCCAGTTAGCATCCTCCGAGATACTGGGGCTGGTCTATCCTTTATTTTGGAGGGAGTTTTACCATTGTCTGAAAAGACTGCTACTGGTACTTTTGCTCTAGTTCGAGGTTTCGAAATGGGAGTTATAAAAGTTCCGTTGCACACTGTTAACCTGAAGTCTGAATTGGTGTCTGGGAATGTGATAGTTGGCGTTAGTTCGTCTTTGCCAATTGCTAATGTATCTTTCATCCTAGGAAACGATTTAGCTGGAGGCAGTGTGTGGAGTTGTTCAAATGTGCCACCTGAAGTTGTCATGTCACCTCTCGCTGCTACTGCTGATGAGTGTGTTCTAAAGCACCCTGATGTGTTTTCAGCATGTGCGGTTACACGCTCTATGGTTAAATCTGATAAAGTTCCCATCTCAGATGGGGTGGATTTAAGTGATACGTGGTTTGCAACTCCTGATTTAACCATCTTGTCTTCTGTTGCTCCACAGAAGGAACTAGATCCACATCCTCTGAGTACTGGAGAAGCCTTTGAACATCTTAGTGACTCGTCTTTTTCTTCTGATAACCTAATTGCCACTCAAAGGTCAGATCCTACTCTTGTGTCATTTTTTGAAGTAGTTCATACGGAGCAGACGAATGGGAACGCTCACCAGCGTTACTTTCTCAAAGATGGGATATTGATGAGAAAGTGGGTGCCTTCTAACTCTTCTGATTTCTGGAATGTTGTTGAGCAAGTTGTTGTTCCAGTGGGTTATCGAAACATGATACTGAGTGTGGCACATGATGGTACAGCTGGTCATTTGGGTGTAAGGAAAACATACCAAAGAATATTGCGTAATTTTTACTGGCCTGGTTTGAAGAAAGATGTTTCCCAATACTGTCAAACCTGTCATGTGTGTCAAATGATTGGGAAGCCTAATCAAACCATTCCTCTTGCTCCATTGTTTCCGGTTCCTGTGGTGACTGAGCCTTTTGAACATATTATCATAGATTGCGTTGGGCCTCTTCCCGTTCGAAGTCTGGTTCTAAATATTTGCTGACTATAATGTGCGCGACTACACGTTTCCCTGAGGCCGTCCCTCTGCGTACTATAACGGCGAGAGCGATATCTAGAGCACTAGTTAAGTTCTTTACCCTGTTCGGATTACCAAAAGTAATCCAGAGCGATCAAGGTGCTAATTTTACATCTCGAATATTTTCCCAAGTGCTTAAACGTCTCCACATTAAACATAATTTTTCATCTACTTATCATCCTGAAAGTCAGGGTGCATTAGAAAGGTTTGTGGAGGAATCACTCGGGTTCAGTCCCGCTGAATTGGTCTTCGTTCATACTCCGCGATTTTCGTACCCATCTTCGTAGAGTCCGTGAATTGGCTAAACAAAATCTTGATAAAGCGCAGGGTAAAATGAAGGTCTGGTATGATAAGAAAGCTAGAGCACGGAGTTTTAGTCCGGAAGACAAGGTGTTGGTTTTGATACCGGTGCTGGGAGGGTCGCTGCAAGCCAGATATAGTGGTCCCTATGTAGTGGAAAAGAAACTGTCTGACCGTGATTATGTTATTCATGTCCCAGATCGCCGTAAAACTTCTAAAGTTTATCATATTAATATGATAAAGGCGGCCTATCATGAGAGGAAGTCGAGTGTTGAGAGGTCTCGGAAATGTGGTTCTTTGAGCATAAAACCAGCTGAAATCACTGCTGTTCTTTGCTTGGCGGCACAGGAACCGTTGTGTGAAGAGGTGGGACCTTCTAGATGTGTGGTTGAAGGTCGGTTAAGAAAATCTGAAATGCTACTAACCTTGCCTAGTCAGCTTTCACACTTATCTGCAAGGCAACAAACTGACATCTTGGAATTGGTGAAGAACTTTCCGATACTGTTTAGTGACATCCCTAGTCAAACGTCTGTTATAGAGCACGATATAGATGTGGGACTTGAGACTCGACCGATTAAACAACATCCATATCGTGTTAATCCGGCCAAAAGGTCAATCTTGAACAACGAAATTCAGTATATGCTAGAGAATCAAATTGCAGAGCCTAGTATCAGCCCTTGCAGTTCACCGTTTTTGTTGGTGGGGAAGTCTGATGGCAGCTATCGATTCTGCACTGACTATCGGCGGGTAAATGCTGTTACTAAGGCTGATTGTTATCCATTGCCAAGAGTAGATGACTGTGTAGATCGTGTAGGTTCAGCGACATATGTCTCAAAATTGGACTTGTTGAAGGGATACTGGCAGGTACCTTTGACAGAACGTGCTAAGGAGATTTCAGCGTTCGTAACTCCTGATGCGTTCCTTAATTATAGGGTAATGGCTTTCGGAATGAGAAATGCTCCTAGCACATTCCAGAGACTAGTCGACAATGTTTTGGCAGGTGTACCCGGTTGTGAAGCCTATCTAGACGATCTTGTTTTATACAGTTCTTCCTGGGATGAGCACGTGAACCTGCTTTCAGAGGTTTTTTCTCGCTTGGCAAATGCAAAACTCACGGTCAATCTAAGCAAATGTGAATTTGGTAAAGCCACCCTAGCTTATTTAGGTAAAGTCATTGTCCATCAAAAGTGTGCTTTCACTTAATTGACCCTGAGCAGCAAAAATAGACTTAGAATAGACTTAGATTAAAAATAGGCGCCGAAACCCCCACTTTTCTGCTGCTCACGAAACGCTCCTGCTCGCAGGCTGAAACGGCCGTTATTCACAAGGTTTCCTACATGTGTGTTCCGTGTGCACGTGGGATGATGATGTTACGCGATGTTAATCATGCGGCGCCCAAGTGCATTTGACATGTCATGCCTGATCAAGTGAAAATCGGCTGATCAATCGGTGCATCTCTAAAAGATTAGCATTAAAAGTATAATGTTCAGATAGGCTATGCAACAAATTATCATAATGCCATTTCATAACAATACATAAATATTTTTCCGTTTTTTTCTTTTTTCGGTTTTTTTTTTTCAACTTGCTGTGGCGGCCCCCACTTTGAAAACCCCAGGTCTAGCAACTCTCCGTTGGCTTTCGAGCTGGAAAACCCTAACTCTAGTCAGGCCAATCACATCGTGTATAGAGTTGGTATCCGGGCTTAACATAATGACGACAGAGATGTGGCGGTTCCGAGTGAATTCCCTGCTACTTGAAAACAAAAAAGATGACCGCTGCTACTGGTGAACAGCGGTCTTTCGAATCGGCTTTGGCCGTGACTCTTGACGACTTGGAGTTAAGCCTTTCTTTGAGAAAAGAACGGCATTTAAGTCATTCTTAAAAAAGGGAAGATGTGTTTGGAGTTTTGCCGACCGGATACGGCATAAGTTTAACATATCAAGTAGCTCTGCTGGTGGGAAAATGCATGGGACTCACTCAGCCACAACCGTTCGTTGCTCTGGTTGGTTGTAGCACTATCCTATTGCGTGCAGAGGGAATTTGAAAGACAACCGTTTATCCCGCCCCTCGGATTGAGGCATGCCAATGGTTGAGTTGTGCGCATTTATATATGACAAGCTTCAAATCGGATTTTGAAATAATGGGAAAGCACAAATATAGACTTTCCTGCTGTTGGCACATAATAACCATCATCCTTCATCGCTTCTTTTCTTCGTTTTAAAAATCAGACGACTTATTTATCTACTTCTGGTCCTGATTATGAGACGAGCAAATGAAGCTTTGTGCCAAGCTGCTTATATTTATAAAGCAGTAAAAACACCCTTCCCTCACTCAAATGAGGATGAGAGCACAAAGCAGAGGACTGCTGGGATGACAGTGTCCTGCAGCACTACACAGACAATGAGTGGAATGAGAATTTTATAGAGCCCGACCGATATATCGGCGAGCCTATATTATCGGCCGATATTAGGCATTTTCATAACTATCGGTATCGGCATTTATAATGGCCGATAAATGAATATTTTTAAAAATGCGGCGTGCGGTGATTCATGTAAGGGTGGCGCTGCCAATAAAGCACCTAAAAGCTGTCACAATGAACTGGCAAAAGCAATGATATGAATACATCAAATATAGCAAGGAGACATTTTAATTGTTTATTAATAACAAGTGTTTTCAGTCATTGTGGGCTGCAAGATGAAGAGGATGAAGACTCGCGATCTTTGAACGTGCCAGAGAGAAATGTAGATTTCAGAAGGATTACATAAGCAGAGAGCAGTTTGTCTTTCGTTTTAAATTGTTCTGTTTAAAAGTAGACATTTCAATAGATATATTTCTCAGGTCTATAAGCTGAGTTTCCGTTCATTTATGAGACGAGTTGCAGTTTACGCGTAGGCGGCTCCGTGTCGTGATCTATTGTCTGTTATATTTACTTCTTATTTATTAAATCCAGGCATTTGGTTGATGAAACTTTGATTAAAATTAAGATATAATTAATACAAAACGAAATTGACTTTAATGAAAGGCTTTGTGCTTTCTGTTTCGAGGTCTCTGTGAAAGTTTTAAAGCACTTTAGTGCCGCTTTGGAGCTTGTCACGTCCGTTTTTCCTCATAAATGCGAACACGAAAAATAAAATAAAATGAATATTTTATGTTCTGTTGAGAGCCAACCCTTCTTCATCCAGTGGGTAGTAGACTATTACTTTTGATTTGCGCAGTGTAATTCACAGAATTGATTTCTCTGCTGCCAGCCTCTGTCTCGTAGCCAATTGTGTGAGCTTGTGACTATTGCAAGCGCGCAGCTGAGAAGTCCTGAGAAGGCAATTGATTAAACATTGATTAAAATGCGCGAGCGAGCGACAAATCTCCGACAGTAAACGGATGCCCCATTCTGCTTTGTAACGGGCGCTTTTCCGCGTCTCGGGTAAACAGCTTTTCCGCGTCTTGGGTAAACAGCTGTTGCGACGCGAGCAATAATGGCCGCGTCCGGTGTAGACAGTGTTAAAGCTCATTCTGCCTATAACGCTACGCTACAACATCAAGCAATATTCCAATAATTTATATAATTATAACACTTTATATAGGGCCATTTTGCATTAAGAGTAGCCTAGTTTCACGTTTAGTAGGTACATTTTGCTTACTACTTATTTAAAATAGTATAATAGAAATAGTCTGTACATATGTAATTAAAAACGTTTTCATTATGATATTATAAATTTTACTTTAGTAAAAAGATCTGAGTTCTTCTTCCACTAGTAGAGATTAGAGGAATTAAGACTAAAAATAGAAGATAATGTCAGTGACACTTTTGATATATTTATTGATACAAGTTGTTTTATATAACGTGCCTAAATTAAAAGACAAAGTCGTTAGTGAAGATTATGCAACATTATTTAGAATATAATATAATATAACATGCAATGCAAACTAGTTTGGTTACAGCTCAAATGTATTATTCTTGTTCTATCATTCCCCCTGCCTCCATTACATATCTTTGTCACACAAGTGTTTGATCAGCACATTTGAGTGATCATTGCAAAACATTTATATATTTATTCTGTTTAAATACTGTGTATTCTATATACGGTATCCATCAAAAGTTTGTACACACCAATAGGAAAGTGTGTCCAAACTTTTGACTGGTACTATGATACACATAAATAATATTGCTACTGTACACATAAATAATATCGGCCGATATATCGGTACCCAGAATTCTTTTTTATCGGTATCGGCATCGGCCCCCAAAAATCCATATCGGTCGGGCTCTAGAATTTTAGAATGACACAACATTTATTACACTTTATACCATGGTCTGGGTGAATACTCGATTCTGATTGGCTGCAGGGTGTCCGTTAAAAAGTGATAGAGGACACCTAGTAAAGTAGTTCTGGTGAAACTGCCTGTTTACCGTTCAAAATAAATAAATAAATGCGCTGCCTACAAGAGCTGTGAGTAACCATAGCAACAGGTAGTCAAAGTATCCGTTAACAATTTGCTCTATCAAAACAAACATCTAACGTTAGTTAGATATTACATAGCCTACTAATACAACAATGAGCGACTTCGTTATTTCATCTTCAGTCTCTCACGGACTGACGGAGCCCAGTAAGCATGCAGACTGCTCTCGCATCGATGGCCTGTCACCGACATTGACGGCTCTCTAGTCCAGCATCGAGAGTCGACCTACAGCGGTGCTTCGGAGGCTGTGGTTAGTGTAGACTAGTGTAACACAGTGTTTTATTTGTAATAAAAAAATAACTATGCCTACCTTTGTGTTTCATGAAAAAAAAATGCATTTTTGAAACTGAAGGGTTCTACAAGCTGAGCGGACAATAAATATCTCAAGTTGCTAAATAAATCGTCAGGCAAGTTATTATTTGAAAAAACTAGATTTAGCCTAATTAAAATATAAACTAATGTTTTAAAAATGTTTTATTTGGCAAGTGACCATGGTATAAGCGGGTTAATGCCCTTCGAGGTGTCTCCGCTGCGCGTCGGCCGGTTTACACCTCGCCGTCGTCCATTAAAACCTGACAACGGACACCTCGTCGGGCATTAACCCTTACGTATTCAACAACAACAGCTTGTTCTGTACGTCATACGTCATTAAGCCATTTCAGTTTTCAGTCCCATAAAGGGTTTTACAAGTACTATCCAATGGATTAGAAAAGATTTAAACCAGCCCTTACAATCCGAATGAGATTTCAAACAGATTTGGCCAAATCATTCCGATGACATGGTTACATGTGACTTTTTTTATGCGGACTGTGCTACTAGTCTGATTACAAACAGATTATTAGGGTCCATGTAAACACAGCTAGTGATCTAGCTTTAGGGAAGCTTTAAATTCAAGGAAAACAGATTTATGATTTGGCTGTAGCTTGGTAACTATAAAATATATTAGCATCATGTTGTGGTCACAATAAAACTAGATAAAAAAAAGTTTGTCAACAATAAAATGAACTGTTGAGTATTAAGACTGTGTTTTACACTTACTGCCATGACCAGTTCAAAAGGATGTTTGTACACCCTCACAGGGGACTGATACTTCTGCACCATGGCGAAGACTATGGCGGTGCTGACAATCTAAAAACAAAAGACAAAGCCAGGAAAGCAGTCAAACATTCCATCTTATGTAATGAACCCAACAGATTTTGGCATATTTCTCTAAATTAGTAATATTACTACATCACACATGCAAATTAGCACAAAATGGACAGACACACATCACTTTCTAAAAACAAGTCTGACTACACATTACAGCGATATGTAAAGAATTGTGTAGAGGCAAGTGGGTAGGAATTCCAGAATTGTCCAGTTCATACAGTTAATTTTCTGTTGATTCTGCAGCCTGAATATACAAACATTTAGAATTACATCTTTAGGGGGTTGTTGTTTCCCAATGCATTTAGACACAGAGAATGCAAAGTACCCTCTAACGTGTCCTTTACAAAATTACAAGTAAATGCTGTTTAAGTTTTAAACTGTTTGTTTTTTTACATCTGTCCCATTAAATAACAAACTAATGTAAGTTAAATGTTATAACAGCAATCCTATCTGCCGAATACATTACAAACACGTATCATTCTGTAATAAATAAAACCCATTCCTGTGATATGTACTGACATTAAACTAGATTAAACGGTATTTATCAGCATGTTAATGGGTGTGTTGTGTATAAAACAAAACACAAATCAAAATGACAATTACATTTTGTATTACGAATGACGTGTTTGATCTCTGCAGCTAACGTAATTAGCATGTTAGCACATCCAATAACGACTCACATTAAACTCAAACACGCCAATATCCTCACATTAAACTAAAACATAATACTCCTTTATTCCAACTGACTCTATAATGTAATATATTATTAACAAAACAAGGAATGTACATGTAATATATTATTACCAAAACAAGGAATGTACATGTCGCGCTATAAAGTTAAACGGTTAACGTTAGTAGGAGACGGCCCACGTAACGTTACAGTGTTAGCAAACACAGTATTAGCGAGTTTAGCGCTAAAGACAAAATTACGTTTTTAACATTGTTCGATCATTGTCTAATTTCAGACACATTCTGTAGCATTTTTGTATGTGTATTTTGTAAATGTACTTACTTAAACTATGAAGAGCTGAAAACAGATTCGGCAGATAAAGCAGTAGCAGCTAACGTTATAGTTAAGAATGTAGAGGTTGTTCTTCAGGTTCTAAATGCTGGAATTGGTTGGTTCTGGATCTACATGATATGATCTCTCTGAATCAATGCCGAACAGAGAGACCGCTCAAACGCGGTCCGGTCTCATAGCTCCGCTGCTGCCGAATCTGCTCCAAACTGCAGAGGACAGAACAACACTGTCTGCGCCTCCTCCTTATCCCAGTATTTTTCCGAACAACAGGTGTTGTGCCTAATTCCGACCCCCCGGCTGAAGAATACCCCCCTTCGCGTGCACGCGGACAGTACCGCCGTGTTTCCTGTAGATGGCAGTTAAAACACGCAATGTTCGGTCAAATGCTTCACTGATCCCTACTCCAAACGTTCAAATTAAAGCACGACTACGGATTGTCCTGTAGGTGGCAGTATAAACTCAGAAACGTAATGAATTGCTTGTAAAGGAGACTGGCATGTCCGTTGCAAATCTCTTTTGATAAACGCGTCGATGGCGTCTTTGTTCCAGTTTTTCTTCTTTTTTCTTTTATTTTCTGCTTGGATGCAAACCTAGCTGGCCTATGTATTGGCTATTATTCTACTTACACCGAAATATTTATAATATTCCAATAAAATTATGAACTATAATAATAATAATAATAATAAAAATATTGCATGAATCAGAATCAGAATTAGCTGTATTGCCAATTGTGCTTGAATCAAGCCTTGAGCAAACACAAGGATTTTGTCTTGGTACTGAAGCTTCCAGTGCACATATACAGAAATACAACAAGAAACATAGTAATACAATAAAATATTAAAGTATAAAGACATGATAGGTTTAGTCATAATGAACATTTACAGATTATGAACATATTTACAGTAATTTCTTGTAGTAATTTCTTCTCTCTAAATACACAAATAGTTCCTAAAATGGGTCTGATACACCTACAGCAGCAATGTGTGTGAAATGCTACATTTCACTCTATTAGCATGGGCAGATTTAGTTATAACAAGGGGGTATTATTTGGGCAGGCCCGTTTTTACCCACCTGCCTGGATTATACCCCCCTATTTCTTCTCCTTAAATACACAAATGATTTCTAAAATGGGTCTGATACACCTACACCAGCAATACTGTGTGTCAAATGCTACATTTCACTCTATTAGCATGGGCAGATTTAGTTATAAGGGGGGTATTATTTGGGCAGGCCCGTTTTTACCCACCTGCCTGGATTATACCCCCCTATTTCTTCTCTCTAAATACACAAATGGTTTCTAAAATGGGTCTGATACACCTACACCAGCAATACTGTGTGTAAAATGCTACATTTCACTCAATTAGCATGGGCAGATTTGGTTATAAGGGGGGTATTATTTGGGCAACCCCGTTTTTACACCTGCCTGGATTATACCCCCCTATTTCTTCTCTCTAAATACACAAATGGTGCATAAAATGGGTCTGATACACCTACACCAGCAATACTGTGTGTAAAATGCTACATTTCACTCTATTAGCATGGGCAGATTTAGTTATAAGGGGGGTATTATTTGGGCAGGTCCGTTTTTACACCTGCCTGGATTATACATATATAATGCATCTTCTTGTGAGGCGTTTCAATACACAATCAAAAGAGCAAGCGTTCCAAATTGACTCATTTGAAATGACCAACATTTGGAATGGAAACAAATCAAAATTAAAGGTTGGTTTGCTCAGGTTTATTTATGTACCAAATATGAAACATCAAATTTAGAACATATTTCAGTCCTCTTTTTTGAATTTTAGGTTGATCCCACATTGTACAAGTACCTCATTGGCATTGTGAATGACCACCACCACTGGACACTTGTGGTAAACAAATGAAAAAAAATCACTTTACTTGTGTATGGGAAATATTATATGAATATTTATAATGAATTTGGAGCCGTTATGACAGTTAGGGTGCACTGACATATTTGGGGAATTCTGGCCAACACTGTTTAAAATCTTTAAAGGTTATGCTGCCATCTCAAAGGAGGGCTTTTGTTCCTTGATCCCCTGGGAGAAAGTTCAGCAAAACAGAAACGATGCCAGAATATGACAAGGTTTTTCAAGTTTTTCATCAAAAAAAAAAAAGTGCTTATGATGTGCATAACTCTACAGTATTTCTATAGTAAAATGAGTTGTTCCAGTATCACAAAATTGACAAAATTTTCATTTGTTAAGGGCTTTTATTCGACAAAAGGGATGCAATTTTTCAAGGTGGTCCTGCGATACGCTGCCTCACCCAAAACAACAAGATGGCACATCCTGCGGTGTCTTTGCTTTGAAAGTAAGTGAAATTTAATAGATCATTAATGGCATTGTCCTAAACTGTAAATGGCCTAAAGTATGATCCCAGGAAACACAATTAAGTTGCTAATTAGAGTATACATGGTCTGCTAATGTCAAATTCATGTTTTATTTTACTTTACAAAATTTCTTTTTTTGTGTGTGTTATTTTTCCTTTTTAGTTTGCTGAATTTGTACTTAGCGAGGAGCCAATTGTTTTTCTTAACACACCAGAAGGAGTGGAAGAATTGAGGAAAGCAATAGCTGTGACTCTTCTCCAAAACTATAATTTTACAATACTATTTTAAAAGAACGTATTAAAAGAAGTCTCCTATGCTCACCAAGCCAGCATTTGTTGGATGAAATATACAGAGAAAATGTTAATTTACATTTACATTTAATCATTTAGCATCATTTGCATGCTTGATCAGTTGCAAAGGCTTGATATAACATGTCGGAAGGCCTACTAAGAGAAAATTACAATAGTCCAGTCTGGAGAGAACAAGAGCTTGGAGTAAGGAGTTGTGTGGCCTGCTCTGATAGGAATGGTCTGATCTTCCTGATGTTGCATAAAGCAAATCTGCAGGGCTGGGCCATTGTAGTAATATGGTCTGTGAAGCTTAACTGATCATTAATCACAACTCCAAGATTCCTGGCTGTCCTGGGAGGAGTTAGGGTTGATGAACCTAGCTGAATGGAGAAGTTGTACTGAAGAGTTGGGATGATGAGACCACAAGCAGCTCTGTCTTAGCAAGGTTTAGTTGTAGGTGATGGTCCTTCATCCAGCAAGAAATGTCTGTCTGTCAGGCTGAGATGTAAGCAGCTACTGTCGGATCATTAGGATGGAATGAGAGGTAGAGATGTGTGTCATCAGCAAAGTAGTGATAGGAAAAACCATCTTTCTGAATGACAGATCCTAGTGATGACATGTAGATAGAGAAGAGAAGTGGACCCAGCACTGAGCCCTGAGGCACTTCAGTAGCTAGATGATGGCAGTGATAGGAAAATGCATGTTTCTGAATTACAGATCCTAGTGAAGACATGATCCAGATCTGACAAAGGACCTTCGCCTGGACCCAATGACAACGCAGTGCTGAAGTGCCAACTAGCCTCTCCCTATGGAGGATCCCTTTACCACTCTACAGATAAAGTGTTGTGGGAATTCGGTTCGCGTACCTACCCTGAAGTGATAAAATAAAATAATATTCTGTATCAAAGTTTATAAGCAAGACAAGTAGTTTGTTTAGGCATGGTTTGTAGGGAATTACAAACCTGCGTACATATATTCGAACGCACATAGCTATGGAGTCGATTCTTGGTGCGCATGTGAGCGCCATCAGCATTTATCACAGGTTCGTGTTTAAAGTCTGTTTAGAGAGAATGGTGTCGTCTTAGCGGCCCCTTGTTTAATAACAAATGATCATTTCGACGGAAGTGAATTAATCAAAAAGCTGAAAAATAACATTATTCAAGAACCGCTATAAAGCCAAAACAATCTGTTACCTTAAATGATATTTTTATCTCTGTAAAGCTGCTTTGAAACAATTTACATTGTTAAAAGCACTATATAATGAAGATGACTTGACTTAACTCCAAGCACTGATCCCTGAGGAACTCCGGTAGCAAGAAGTTGTGACTTAGAGACCTCGACCCTCCATGACACCCTGAAGGATCTTCCTGAGTGGGCAAGATTTGAGCAACTGGAGTGCAGTTCCTAAGATGCCCATCTTCACAAGGGGTTGACAGGATTATCTGGTAGTTAACTGTGTCAAAAGCAGCAGACCAATCCAGCATAATGAGTACAGATGATTTGGAAGCTTCTCTTGCCATTCTCAGTGTTTCAGCAACCAAGAGCAAACTCAGACAACTTTTTCAAGTGACTTTGCAATGAATGGAAGAAGTGATATTGGTCTGTATTTTTACAGGGGGGTATAGGATCAAGCTGACTGGTAGTAGGATGATTGGAAAGGATAATTTAGGAAATTTGGGCCTCCGAGAGTGGAGAAAGTAGCCTGGATGCCAGAACGAACCCCGCCCACAACATTTTTTGTTCGGAAAGTTCGGTCTGGACTTGATCCGTTGAGAATTAATTATGCTCGAGCCAGAGATGGTCGAGCCAATTATGGACAAATTATCAACAGTTACATAATCATCCACGTCACCAAAGAGTGCTTGGGTTGAATTCGTTTAAAACAAAGATGACTGCTGCTGGAGAATTGAGATTTTATGAGTTCACACTTACAAATAAGTCAGATAGAATAAATGCGTATATAATGTGCTGTCCGAGGAGAGGGCTCCGGGCTCGGTATTCGGCCTGAACCCAGAATAAGCTACTCCCCCCATATTCCTGGCTGTGAAAGAACAAGCCAAGAGTGAAGAGTCGGGGTGGTCGAGGGATGCTGAAATACTGTCAAGAAGTTTTAGGTGAGTTGACAGAGTGAATATGCTTCCTCTCATGCTGATAGGGTAACGTTAGATATGGTATTGTTGTTTGATGACAAGTTGATTGGATTGATTATTTGAACGTGCTCCTCCTGAACTTTGTTTATGAAACATCATGTGTAGATTCCGCCATCGGAATGATGGACAGATGATCATATCTTTATAGAAGATATCAAAAGCGCATTAATTTTAAAAGAGGAACAGAGAACCGCGATTAAAGCATTTGTCGGTCAGAAAGATGACTGAAGAACATATGTCATTTACTCTGTTGCTCTGATTGGTTCTAGGTCTATCCACTGAATTCAGAGGCATTTTCTTTCCTGGTTCAGTTGAAACACACCCCTATAATCACAGTCCAATGGAGCAGTATCAGACTCACATTCTGACTTCAATCTGAGTATGACAAAGTCAGGCTATGGAGAAAGGGAAGAGAGAGAGTGTACACCTTAGTTATGATGTGTTTTTCAGTTTGTTGTGAGGAGAATTGGCCACCAATGGTTGTTGTTTTGTTTATGAAGAATGTTGCAGACTCATCAGCTGTTGAGATTAAAATGTTGTTTTAGCAGTGGAGACATGTACAGAAAAGGAAGAGAGGAGAGATTGATATAAACTAAGGTTAGTATAATTTTTTGATTAGCGCCACTTCCTCTCTGCGGCCCTGAGTCTAGAGCGATGTTCACAGAGAACATCGTAAAGCCAGGGGGCAGAGGGGTGGCGCAGTGGAGGAAAGAGTGTCAGTAGCACTGTTAGTGTCCAGTGCTGAAAACTGAGCTGGTGGAGGAAGTGAGGAAGAAACTATAGAGTATAGGAAGAGGGAGAGAGTGAGCGTAGGTTACGCCTAAAGGTGACCTGCGGAGGAGTGTGTGTTGTGTCAGGAGTCAGTTTGAGGTTAAAAGTAATTAAGTGATCTGAGATGTGCAGTGGATTAACTAAAGTGTTGTCACGTTTCACTGAAGACTGTTGTAATGCCTGATAAAAATTCAGCTTTGCATCACAAATAAAATGTAGTATATTAAAATTGAAAACCATTATTTTAAATTGTAATAATATTTCACAATATTAATGTATTTGTAATTTATTTTGATTAAATAGATGCAGGCTTGATAAGCATAAGAGACTTTTTTACAAACTATTTGCAAAGTATTTTAGAAAAGCATCAAAATGAATAGTTAAATTATTATTTGTCGTCTTTACAGTCTACTTAGATTAGTTTAGTAGAACTTCTCCTAATTGGATTTAAATATGATACATTTGCAATTCATAGTGTACAAGGATTGACTTAATGTACTTCTACATTAATAAGTCTTCTCACTACATCTTACTTGAATTGGTTATTTTAGACGACCTGAGCAATTTGTGCCATGTCTGTGGGGAGGAGAGTGGTGATACTGACTGGGTAAGAAGTTGCTGTTAACTAGTTGATGTTTTTTAATATTATTAACTTTCATTTATCACAATTCCATCAGTTGTAACTGTGTCTGTATAGTGACTTGCAGAAAGTTATTGAGTTTTTTCTAAATTTCAGATAGCGTGTGACTGCTGCGGTCGATGGTACCACCAATCATGTGTCCGAGGGACATCAAAAGTTCACTTTCTGTGTTATGCCTGTAAAAGTTAAACAGACAAACACGTTTGTATACCCTTGTTCTTTCAGTTTTTTTATTTTTTTTTTATTTTTCATTATTCAAACAATGGATAGTACTGTACATAAACATTATTGTATTTGTGGATATTTAAAAGTGTTCCTTTTCTGTGATTAATGGAAAAAGTTTATACTATAGTAGCAGAGCTGTCTGTATAAATCAAACTAAACTTTCATAGAATAAAATGTTGCATTGAACAGTATTGCTGGTGTAGGTTTATCAGACCATTTTATGAACCATTTGTGTATTTAGAGAGAAGAAATAGGGGGGTATAATCCAGGCAGGTGGGTAAAAACGGGCCTGCTCAAATAATACCCCCTTATAACTAAATCTGCCATGCTAATAGAGAGAAATGTAGCATTTTACACACAGTATTGCTGCTGGTGTAGGTGTATCAGACCCATTTTATGAACCATTTGTGTATTTAGAGAGAAGAAATAGGGGGGTATAATCCAGGCAGGTGGGTAAAAACGGACCTGCCCAAATAATACCCCCCTTATAACTAAATCTGGCCATGCTAATAGAGTGAAATGTAGCATTTGACACACAGTATTGCTGGTGTAGGTTTATCAGACCCATTTTATGAACCATTTGTGTATTTAGAGAGAAGAAATAGGGGGGTATAATCCAGGCAGGTGGGTAAAAACGGGCCTGCCCAAATAATACCCCCCTTATAACTAAATCTGCCCATGCTAATAGAGTGAAATGTAGCATTTCACACACATTGCTGCTGTAGGTGTATCAGACCCATTTTATGAACCATTTGTGCATTTAGAGAGAAGAAATTACTACAAGAAATTACTGTAAATATGTTCATAATCTGTAAATGTTCATTATGACTAAACCTATCATGTCTTTATACTTTAATATTTTATTGTATTACTATGTTTCTTGTTGTATTTCTGTATATGTGCACTGGAAGCTTCAATACCAAGACAAAATCCTTGTGTTTGCTCAAGGCTTGATTCAAGCACAATTGGCAATACAGCTAATTCTGATTCTGATTCATGCAATATTTTTTTTATTATTATTAATAGTTCATAATTTTATTGGAATATTATAAATATTTCGGTGTAAGTAGAATAATAGCCAATACATAGGCCAGCTAGGTTTGCATCCAAGCAGAAAATAAAAGAAAAAAGAAGAAAAACTGGAACAAAGACGCCATCGACGCGTTTATCAAAAGAGATTTGCAACGGACATGCCAGTCTCCTTTACAAGCAATTCATTACGTTTCTGAGTTTATACTGCCACCTACAGGACAATCCATAGTCTTTCTTTAATTTGAACGTTTGGAGTAGGGATCAGTGAAGCATTTGACCGAACATTGCGTGTTTTAACTGCCATCTACAGGAAACACGGCGGTACTGTCCGCGTGCACGCGAAGGGGGTATTCTTCAGCCGGGGGTCGGAATTAGGCACAACACCGGTATGTATGCTGTTATTTTCATCACCACCATGCGACTGACACCACAACAATATTCAACCCTGAAAACATTTTAAAATTTACATTTACGCGCTCACCCTTCAACATTAATTGAAAGAAATATCAATTATTGAGGATTTTTTTTATTGGAATATTGAGTAAGGGGAATTAAGCCGCCCTTGACTGATTGTGTAAAACATTTTTTCTGGGGCGTATGAGGTTCCACTTGTGTCAAAAATTGCTAAGTACTATATATTTTTCCTTGTCAGACATTACCCACTTCCAAGTACTATTTTTTTTTTCCACTTCCAAGTACTCCTCTCGCTGCAGCCTGCGGTGGACATCCAACTCGGCAACATCCAAGTGTGACGTCAGAAGCCACCACGCCCATGCCCAAATTGGACACATTCTCATTAACGTTAACATTTAAAAACAGGAAGAAGCATCGAGAAGAGAAGACAAACTCATGGAGAGGATGATTACTAAAAGATTAGGGGGTATACATTAGAAAGCAGAGGGCTGATCACACCATATCAGAGTGGTTTTCGTGCTGGAAGAACAACTATGGATCCTGTAGTTTGCCTAGAGAATGAGATACGTAAAGCACAAGTTAACAAAGAATCTGTTTTGGCAATATTTTTTGATATAGAGAAGGCCTATGACATGCTGTGGAAAGAAGGACTTTTAATTAAGTTGAATAAAATGGAAATAGGTGGTAAAATGTTTAACTGGATTAAAGATTTTTTAAAGGATAGAACCATAGAGGTAAGGATAGGATCAGAGTTATCAAGTACATACACAATAGATAATGGCACGCCACAAGGTAGTGTATGCAGTCCAATTCTTTTTAACATAATGATTAATGATGTGTTTGATGGAGTGAATCACAGGATAAACAGGGCATTATATGCAGATGATGGAGCATTGTGGGTGAGGGGCCGTAATATAGATAATTTACAGCAAAGGATGCAAACAGCAATTAGTCAGGTTGGAGAATGGTCATTTGAATGGGGGTTCCACCTCTCAGTGGAAAAAACACAATTTATCTGTTTTTCTAAGAAAAGGGTAAAACCAACAATAGATCTTAAGATATATGGGCAATCTCTCAAACAGGTTAATGAATTAAGATACCTTGGTGTGTGGTTGGATAATAAACTCACTTTTAAAAATCATGTACAGAAAATGGTGGAAAAATGTAAGAAAGCAATTAATCTTTTAAAGTGTTTATCAGGTTATAATTGGGGGGCATCAGGTTCATCCTTAAAAAGAATTTATATAGCAATAATCCGATCAGTGTTTGATTACGGATGTATAGTATATAAAACAGCAGCTAAAACTACATTGGCTGAATTGGACAGGCTGCAGGCCAAAGCTCTCCGGCTGTGTAGTGGAGCTTTCCGAACATCACCTATCCCAGCGCTGCAGGTGGAAGTAGGGGAGATGCCTTTAGACCTTAGGAGGTTACAGCTCTCTCTAGCATATTGGGTAAATTTACAAGGGCATGAGAATATACATCCTACAAAATTGGTGTTAGAGGAATGCTGGGAATATGGACGCATTGTGGACAATAGTTTTGGATGGAGTAGTAAAAAAGAGGCAGATGAAATGGGAATCAGTATTATATCATGCAGCAAAACTGTTAACTTGAGCATAACTCCACCTTGGTTTTTCTGCTATCCTGTAGTTAATATAGAAACTAAAAACATAGTTAAGACGGGATTGTATCAAAGTGTACAACAGTTTATAGAAGTAAGATATAATGATACAGTACAAATATTTACAGATGCATCCAAAGAACCAGCAGGTAAAACAGGGGTGGCTGTATATATTCCTAAATATAAAGTCACAATACAAAAAAGAACCTCAAACCACCTCTCAATCTTTTCTGCAGAAATGACGGCCATCATAATGGCACTACAGTGGGTAGAAGAAGTAAAGCCATATAGATCGGTTATTTGTTCAGACTCTATGTCCTCCTATCCGGACTGGGAAATCTGAATGCAGGCAGGATCTTTTAGATGAAGTTCATCAGATGATATTCAGAATAACGCAACAGAAGCTAATAATACAGTTCACTTGGGTTCCAGCGCACACAGGTATTGAGGGGAATGAGAAGGCAGATGAGTTGGCAAAAGAAGCACTTAAAGCAGAGCAAGTAGAAATACAGGTTCCACTCAGCAAATCAGAAATTAAAACAATAATTAAAGACGGTATTCATAAACTCTGGCAAGACAAATGGGATAAGGGGGAAAAAGGTAGGCATTTATATGGTATTCAACAAAATGTAACAGTTAAGAAAATGAGTTCATTATCACGACAGGAGGAAACATGGTTCACTAGGCTGAGGCTAGGACATACAGGACTGAACAGCAACCTATATATAATAGGGAAACATGAGACAGGAATGTGCCCATATTGTACGGAAACTGAACCTGTAAAGCATGTACTTTTGACATGTAGGCAGTACCTTGAAGAGAGAGAAAAAATTAAGAGGATAATAAAGAAGTCTGTTAATTTAAGCAACCTGTTGGAACTACCAGGAACAGAATCTACAATAAAAGCAGTGATAGAATTTCTTAAAAAAACACAGTTAGTAAGAAGACTTTAATCTTATTGTTTATTTATTTATTTTTATTTATTTTATTTTCTATGGAGGTTGAGTTGAGGTTGAAGCTGGAGGAGCTAAACACGTAGCGCCAGCTGAAGCTTGGGCTCTGACTCTTTTTTTTTTTTTTTTACTCATAGGTTTTACTTCATGTCCCAATGTGATCACACCTTATTCCTGTAGATGGCGGTAATGCACATAGATTGCAAACTGCCAATAAAAGTCACAGAAGAAGAAGAAGAAGAAGAGAAGAGAAGACGAAGGTAACTGCGAAACAATGCACAAAACACACTTGCGGTTTTTTAGTATAAACACTGTTCAACATAATAGGAATAAGTTGTATGAGAATGAGATGTTACCTGTTGAAATAGAGCTATGAATTATCTTTAACTTACATATTTGGTCATTTAACTCGTCCCCTGTGATGTCTCTTAACTGAGTTGTGTGTTATATTTGGCTGAGTGAATTTCGTATCAGTAAACGTTAGATTCTCAACTGAGAATTGTATACTATTACTATTATAGCCTACTATACTAACTGCATTATTATATCACCAATTTCATGTTGTTATTTGGATTAAGGGTAAATATGAAAAATATATTTCAGTGCTTATGTGTGACGTTACATCCTGTAAATCTTATTCTGCTTGTAAATAATATGAGATTTGATTGTCACTCTGTCAGTTGTAAATACTGCATATTGAAAAAGTTTGAAGTTCAGTTATTGCTATGCAAAGAAGTTATACATGTTTATATAATGTAATGTGATGATAAACTGTTGTAATATGAATAAGTTTTATTATTAATTCATAGTAAATACAGTGACAGCAAGCCAGCCATCACATCAGTCTTTCCTAACTATATTACACTTCTTTTCAGGAGTACTACAATTGTGAAAGCAAGTGATTGTTTGCCATGTCGGTAAGTAAAAAATAAACTTTGGTTTGTAGATTTACACATTTGGAGTTTGGAATTAGACGTCAGTAACATGAATATTCTATTTGACTTTCTCTCTCTACAACTCCAACATTTCATAAGTGTTAAATCAGAAATATATATTTCCGTTGAACATGTTAAACACATTCTCTCTCTCTCTCTCTCTCTCTCTCTCTCCTCCTCTCTCTCTCTCTCTCTCTCTCTCTCTCTCTCTCTCTCTCTCTCTCTCTCTCTCTCTCTCTCTCTCTCTCTCTCTCAGAGTTGAAGCCATTCTTGCAGCAACTGGTGGAAAAGGGGATCTTTTTGGTGCTTTTGTTGTTGCACAAATAATTTTGTTCTTTCATATAATAGAAATAAATGCATGTGTATATATAAATAAATTCAAGCTTGAATCATTCTCGAGTTTTGCCTTCTGATATCTGGCCATATCATTTAGTGACTGCATATGCTGCTTCCATCGTTATTTTATAATGAGCAAACTAGTTAAACTTAAGGAGGTTAATCAATACAACAGCATAACAGTATAATTCAAGAAACTAAGACTCACTCCACTTTTTCAGTTGTTTAAAGATTGATATACATTTTTAATTATTTTGTTTTGTGTAAATTAAATTTTTTCAAAATGCCTCTGATGCATTTTGAATAGAAAAAAAAAACATTTTATAAAAATACTCCTGAGATTAAATGTCTTTCAAACTATGTATGTACAAACTAAAAAACGAGGGTCCTGTAACCGGGGTCCTAAAGCTGAAGCCTCCGATTGTGCAGGAATATACTATTGATTTTAAGTAGTGGATGTGTTGCTCTGAACAACTGTGACATTGGTTATTTTAACAAAAAGTTATCACACTTGCATAGATGGGTCATTTTAGACCCATGTGTGTAAACTTGATGTATTAACACAAAATATTAAATTACAATTTTTTATTTGTGACCAAGATATTTTATAAACTCATAAAACCTGTACAGAAGGGGAAGTGAGAGATTAACTGTTTTTTATGTATTAAAATATTGTGCAAAGGTTCATTTATTTCAGTTATTCAACATAACTGTAAGCCATAATCATCAAATTTATAACACATAAATTGCTTGAAATATCTCACTTCGCATGTAATGAGTCTATATTATATATTAGTATCAGCTTTTAGTTGAATTACTGAAATAAATTAACTTTTGCACGATATTCTAATTTTTCGAGTTTCACCATATTGGTTCTTTAATTTAAGGTTTACATAAATTCCATTATGCTGTTCTATTATTTGATTTCAAAGTCATTTGCTATAACAGGCATTAACTACTAAGTGGATTCTTAATTTGGTTGTAAAAATGTAATATTTCTATAACCACATAGAAAGAAATGTAAAAAAAAGTTTACATTATTTTTTTTATTTAGAAGTGCAGTTTGGATCCCATTTAATAAAGAAAGTGACAAAAACTCGTTTTAGTTTAAATATAGATGCTTCCTTATACGTTTATTATAGCAAAACCATGATTATTGATTACCATTTGTGTAACAGAAATATAAGAGAAATATAAAAATATAGTTTTAAGGTACATTGTTTACTTGCACTACCATTTCATTAACTTAAGGTGCCCTATAATGGTTTTTTTAATTATTTAATAATGTTTTCTGGGTTGCCCTTATAATGTTAGTATGTTTTTTAGATCAAAAATAGTCATACTTTAGAAATAAAAGGCATTTTTCCTAGCCTGATTTTAGTCTCTGATTTGAACACTCTGTTTGAAGGGGCGTGTCTGCTCTGAGAACAGGCCACTTCTGTGATTGGCTGACCTGCTTGCATATGAAATGAGACACGTGAAACTCTCTCGAATACTTTCACTACTGCTGTTAAATAAGTTTTAACTATTACAGCTATCGAGATTAACGAATCGTGAGATGTTTTTAAAGTATTTAGATCTATTCCCCATCACATAAAATGTTGCTGTGATGAGCATTGAGCAAAAGCAGATGACAGTTTGTTGATCGCGAGACAACGCAGTTTCTCTCTCTCATGCTTTCACTAATGCAAATGATGACATACAGTAAGAGCTTCGTTGTGCAGTGTAACAGCGTCATTGATTTCATAACGAGTTTGGCAAGAGAGATAAACTCGCGCTGTGTGGATTGTTCTTTGATCGCTTTCTGTATAGTTTATTCACTGAGAATTAGCCTATTTAACGTTAGTTATGTAGCAGCTATGCTCGTTACTTGGAGTTTGCTATTACTGTACTAGGATCTTGCGCTGGGTCTAACACAGTGTAAATTATCGTTAATAAAATCACTACTTACCGGTTGCGGGAATATAGTTGGAATTACCCCCTTCTTCAGTTTAAGACGCTGAGAGAAGCTTGATATTGTCCAAGGTTCTAAAATAAGTCCGTGGTGAAATGGGCAGAGCCAGAGCCATAAAGAGAGAGTTACGACAACTCCATTGACTACAATGGAACGTTATTTTTACAGCAATGGCGGCTCGCGGAGCCTCTCAATAGTTTCCCGGAAGTAGCAGCCGCGCCGTAGAGTTACAGCAGAACAGACCGTTTGTGATGCAGTTTTAAAAGGTAAGACGTTTAAAGAATAAGATTGTATATTATCAGTACATCTGAATCAAAGTAACTTGTAACTTTAACTGTATTAAAGCACGCTAGTTGATTATTGCTCTCTAAATTAGTAGTTTTAGGGGACGTTATCAGGTAAAATAAAGGTCATTGGATAAAGTTAGTACCACATAAAAACACGAACAGCCTATTAATGGTTAAACCCGTCCTATTAATGCATGTTTATCCTTTGTTGTGTAATAAGAGGGAAATACTTCTAAACATAGGTTAAATATAACATTGGGGAGTGTGATAGTTGTAATTGATAAAATGAGAATATCGGTTTCATTCCATGTTAAATGTGCAATAACGGGGAAAAATCCTCATTTTAGATTTCATATTTGAGTAAGGAAAAACGTATGGTTGGCGTTTTTTATTCATTATGTTTCTGTTGACTATTACCTGTCTGTATTATGATTTTGCTCAGCTGATTTGCATTGATGGGAGATGGAAGTTTATAAGTAAGATTAAAAAACATGCTTAAAACGGCAGCAAGCCGTGTTCTAGATCAAATCACACTAGGCTAAACGGGTATTATAAATACCATAACTGTATTATATACTAACTCCTACATATAATTTATCCCGTTTTTTGTTTCCTTTATCTCTTTCAACACAAGAAGCACAAAGGGGATTCGGTGGATCCTGAAGACTCCTGCACTGACGCTGTACCCTCACCTTCAGTCTCAGCTCCTTGGATATTGCAAGACTTTATGCTCCTTATTTTTAATAAACCTTAAACTTCCCAGTGTTGGTCTTTGTGGAAAAAGTGCAGATACACCTAAGTATGATTAGCACAAAATGTTTAGTTCTATTTAGATTGCTCCTGACTTTTAGAGCATTTTTTCTGTGTCTGACAGTACAAGAATAACATAGAGGAAAGGCCAGACAACATGCTTGACGTGCAGTTTATTAGACATTTATAAATCCCATTGTGCTAATTCAGTGCAAAAGTGTGTATGTGTGTGTATACATATATAATATATATATATATATACACACACACACTACTGGTCAAAAGTTTTAGATCGGTAAGATTTTTTATGTTTTTAAAAGAAGTCTCTTCTGCTCATCAAGGCTGCAATTATTTGATAAAAAATACACACAAAACATGTTTGCAGTTGTGCCCCCCTGACATACAAATTGCTAGACAAAAGGTTGTCAATTATCAGCTATAAATCTACTGAAATGTATCAAATTTGTTTATATGAAAGATTAAAATGATGCCATAGAATTCCATTTAAATTAGTATTTTAGTCTGTTCATTTGTGCAGACAGTTGCACAACCTGACATTTTGGGGGGTTTAAGATAACAAAACATAAAAATATATATTATCTAAATGTACTAAAAATGAATTTAAACTAAATAGGTTTTATAGATTAAAGTGATGTATGTCATGAATTTATCAAATTATGTTAAGGAAATAATGTACTTGGACACCTAGGAAACAATGTATGTGTGTGTGTATAATCATGTTTTGTTTTAAAATGAAATATATTATGTATTCATTTATATAGTAATAAGTGCATAAGCATTGTAAACATTACAATGAATGCAATTTTAAATTTTACTTGTTTGCAATGGCTTTTTAAGACAATCACCTGTTTCCTGCAAGTCTCCTTTCCTTGTGAAACCATAGTGAACATTACATGATAACCCTTAAATAACATACAAGTTTAAGAACACAAAAATACTTCAAAACAACTGCAAAACGGTCTTTAACCAAGGTAAAGTTATCCAGAAAATATGTCAACAAAGGCAGGCAACGCTGGTTGACCACAATAAACATTAAATATCAGCAGATTTTTATCTTTTAAAAAACAATATTGATGTAACTACATATACATACTACACCCAAATGTCAATGTATTATATACATATTGTAAACCAACGCATTTATTGACTACAAACTAACAAAAATCACAGTTCAGCTCTCTACCTCCATCGATTTGAATTGGCGCCGAAGCACTTCCTGGAACTATCTGAGGTCTACGCGAATCACGTGACAATCAAGCATTTAGAACTTCCGTTGTCGCAACTCTCTCTTTATATGGCTCTGGGCAGAGCAAACTAACAACTTCGAATTAAACTGTTGCGGTATCCGATTATAGATAAACATCATCCACGCCTGTTGACATTTCTTTTCTGTGGGAAG
Organism: Chrosomus eos; assembly: GCA_036326025.1. Taxonomy (NCBI): domain Eukaryota; kingdom Metazoa; phylum Chordata; class Actinopteri; order Cypriniformes; family Leuciscidae; genus Chrosomus; species Chrosomus eos. The sequence continues at coordinate 241,167 of JAZAVI010000201.1, forward strand.
GGTATGAAAAGTCCTCACATCCCCTGCACAGCCTGGAACATAGCATTTATTTCCATGATCTGCCATTTTCTCTCTGATCCTCGCTTGCTCTGATGACTCGGCTGTGCAGTGCTTGTCATTGAGGGGTGGGATATGCAAATCTTTGGAGGCGTGATCCCCGACTGTTTGCGTCACTGTCGGTATTATGTGGAGATTCGCCTGTTTTTCAGGGGTGTTTTTTAAAAACGAGATTTAAATAAGAAGGAGAAAACAATGGTGTTTGAAACTCACTGTATGTCATGTCCATGAACTGAACTCTTGTTATTTAACTATGCCAACATAAATTCAATTTCACATTATAGGGCACCTGTGAGCAATGCAGAGGTAACGTCTTGTCTAATACAGCTGTTAAGGGAGTGATCGTGATTTAGACCATTCCAAGCCTGCCAAAGCGTCACAATTTAACTGCAACAATAATCTGTAGCGTCACACCTCTACACAAATAACCTCATCTTTTATTATAAACCAATAACTATGATAACAACCGTAAACATATTTCCGGTCAGGAAGCAGCGCCTTTTTGCGCATGCGTACAACAAATCGAGTCACGTGCTGTAGTTGGACATGGGCGTGGCTTACAACCACTAGCGTAGCCAGAAAAGTGTCTCTGGGTGTGCATAAGAAAATTTGGGTGTGCCACATTTATTGTCAAATTAATGTGCAAAAAAACTCAGACCCGGCTTATCACTAACTTTACAGAATAGACTGGCTGATGTGTAAAACTGGCTTGCCACAAACATAATACTAGGCCTACAGTATAACATATAACTCAGGGCTCAACATTAAGGCTTTACATGTGCTTGTCCTTTGAACAAGTAAATCAGCCATTCTCTTGTCCAAGTAAAAATCCAGAAATTGGTTTAAATGTATGCTTCATCTTTCATTTTAAATTCTTAGATTTGATCAATAAATTCAATTGAAATAATAAGACACTATGCCAATCAAAATTAGTTACCAATCAAATTAATTAATTTACACAGAAAAATAACAACGGCATTAATTAATGTTATGAGATTGATTTAAGTATTTTTTGAAGATACAAATATGACATATTGGAAAGAATTATAGCCTACGTTTAAAACACGAAACTAAACCACCAGTAGGGGGCAGCAGGTGACCGTCTTAATAAGTGAGTTATTGAGAACGTTTATTCAAATGATTCGTTCAAACGGCTGAATCGTTTGACTCAATCGTTTCGTTCAAAGCGCTGAATCATTCATTAATGCAGTTAGGTGTTCCGGTGAGCTGCGCTGTGGTTCTTGGGATGTTTGTTTGGAACTATTTTCGCTGCTCAAATAGAACAAAAACATTCAATATTGTGTCTAAAATGTAAGTGACTTGATATTAATTACTTCTTAATAAAACTGTCATATGAAATCAGTGTCATATTTTCAATCGTGATGGTATTCAGCAATCTTGGTCACAGTGATGTTGCTTACTGTATCATATCATATGTTATAAATATAAAAACTCCACATTAATTTTTTAACCGCTCTAAGTTCATTAAGTTTCTTTGTGTGATCTGCGCTCATTTGTTTCCATTTCTCCTCATGAGGCTGCGCGAGCCTCAACAGCACAACCGTCAGCGGCTGTTTGCGGATTGGTTGGCAGTCCGAATGTCGGCACATATTTTTTTTTAACGATAATAATTTAAAAATTAAAATACATTTTAAATGTACAAATATTTTAAGTAAACAACAATAGTCCAAGTTTAGGAAACGTTTTTATTAAAACTTTAAAAAATAATTCCGGCATCTAGAAGGTGCCAGCGCCTTTTTGGCACCGGACAACAATCGGCACGTGCTGTGTTGGACGGCGTGGCTTACAACGTCACACTTGGATGGGCGTGAGCTTCTGACTTGGATGTGGGCCGGGTTGGATATCCACCGCAGGATGCAGCGAGCTGTACTTGCTCCTTGCTGCAGACTGTAGCGCGGTGACGTCACGTCTTCACGTCACGTGTACGTGACACATGTGTTACCAGGCATATTTGACATAATTGGCTTGTTTGAGATGCGCCTTGCCTCGCCTGAAATGTAGGGTGAATTTGTGAGTTTTTTATTTTTTATAAAAATGACATTGCATAACCCATAGAGATCGCACAGTCCGAGAGTTTGGGAATATTCACACGTAACATATACACATGATTTCCGAGTTTTAAAATCAAACATTTTAAAAGAGAACAATACATCACGGTTGTTTAAACCAATCAACATTAATCTGTCGTCAGCAAGTCGTTTCCCATCGTGCGTTTTTTTTTTTTTTTTTTTATTAGATTTTAAATTTTGACAATAAACATGCCAAAAAGAAACACACCAAACAGCAACCCATCTACCAATCCCTCCCACCCACCCCGCGGTCTCTTTATAATGGGGTACAAAATGGACAGAATAGTCAGCAGAAAAACAGTCACAGGAATGATAAAACATTTTAAAAAAAAACAATAAAAAATAAAAATAAAGAAATGGGAAAAAGTGTTGAAGGGTTCAAACTGAGTCCTGAACATTGCTTTGCGCAATATACTTGGAGACCTTATCAGCGGCTGTTGTCCATATTTTTAGTGTTGAGATTTGAGCCAAGTTCACCCGAGCTGTGGATATTTTTAACATTATAATGTCCCGAAGTTGAAACAACCACTTGAAAATATCCAAGGTATGTGGTGGGAGCCAGTGTTGAGCTATGAGTTTTTTTGCAGACGTTAAACCAGCCAGGTAGACAATTTTTTGCAGCTTAGAGAAGTCAAACTGAGAGTCATCATTCAGTAATAATACAGAGGGTACACTGTAAAAAATATCCGTGATTTTAACAGTAAAAAACTGTAAAAATGCTACAGTGCAAAACTGTTAATTGGTTAACAGAAAGTTTCCGTACTATATACGGTAAATAACTGTGATATATTTAATGGTACATTTAATGTAATTTTACTGTAAAATACCGTTAAATTTACAGTTTTTGAAAGTGAAAAAGAACAACTCATTGTATAATTTACAGTGAAAACCCGTAAATTGACATTCCCACAATTCCCTGTGTGACACTTCACATTTGATGTATTTTTTGTTGAAATAACTGTTTCTTCATTGTTTTCTTAGTTATTTTCTAATCAGTTATGTACATTAGGGTTTTGTGTTACATTTAATGTTGTTAAATTAATGTTTATTGCATTTTTTAAATTTCATGTGTGTTACCATGATGGTGTTTAGTGTTTGTGTGAATGAGACTGTGCAGCTTCTATATATTAGTGTTAACTCTATTGGAGAAGAGCTGCTTGTGATGAGCTTTGATTCATCATGTGTCTATCATCACTGCTGTGATGATTGTTGGTTGTCAGTATATTACATTGGTACAAAACAGATATCAATACTTCAATAGGCTGGTAAATTAACATTATATCAGATAATAAAAAATACGGTTTATTACTGTAAATTTTAAGTTAAGTCTGTAAAACCAATAACATTGCTACCGTATTTTTGACGGTAAAGTTCTGGCAACCACAGCTGCCGGTTTTTTACCGTAAAAATTACGGCTTTATTTTTTACAGTGTATCACTGGAATCGGATATTCAATGATTTTCGATAAGATACCACATACCTCAGTCCAAAAAAGTTTAACCTTTTCACATTCCCACATCATATGGAAAAAGGAACCAAGTTGTTGGTCAGGACATTTATCGCAAAAAGGACTGAAGGAGGAGTCAATACGATGTCTTTTGAGTGGGGTCCAATAAGTTCTGTGACAGAAGTTATAGTGAATCATTTGGTGATTAGGATTCCTAGATGAAGTCAAAATGTTCTGCCATACTCTTTCCCAGTCGGTGACATCCTCCAGTTGTTCACTGTCTCTTTGCCATGCACGCATTATAGCTAGGCGATTTGCTGAAGCCTCTAAGGCCTTCCCGTACATCCATGAAGTGAAGTGACTAGAAGAGGACGACTCAAACCAAGCAATGATTGGATGTATAGGAAGTGTTTCCTCCCAGGGCACCCCATAGGCCTTCATGGCCGACCTTAGGCGCAGATATAAAAACAAAGAAGAGACTTTTGGTCCATATCTCTCACACAGTTCTTGAAAGCTTAACAAGCGTTTAGGACCAGCAATGTCTTTCAATGTATAAATGCCCTTCTGCATCCAGTCTTTAGAGACAAAGGGTGTACCTCCTGAACGGATATTATTATTATACCAAATAGGTGTATGGGTGTGCCAAATATGCGGAAAATTTATACATTTTTCCATAAGTTTGAAATTGACTACTGTGTAGGCCATGATTGGACCAAAAGCTTGCAAACATTGCTTGTTGTTTAGTCCAGAAAACAGTATATCTTGTAACCTGTGTTTGCCGGCTAAGCTCTCCTCTATCTCTCTCCAAGGAACCCTAGAGAGCGGGTCTAGCCAATCCTTAATGAATTTGATTTGAGAGGACCTATGATACAATTTGAAATTCGGAAGCGCTAATCCTCCATTATGTTTTGCACGCTGCAGTGTTTCAAATTTCAATCTGGGTTGCTTGCCATTCCAGATGAATTTACGAATTTTAGAATTGAGTTTGTGCCAAAACATTTTAGGCGCAGGTAACGGAATCATGGAGCTAAGAAAATTGATTCGAGGCACAACATTCATTTTAACGCTCGCTATTCTGGCATGTAGTGATAATGGCAACAAGGTCCATTTTTGGAGATCTTGTTCAACCTTAGCTAGAATTTGTAGATAATTGACATCAGGTATGTCATGGAGGGAAGAGTGAACAACAATGCCTAAGTAACTTAATGAAGATTGTATGGAGATATTACACGGTAGTCTAACTTTCTTAGCCATGCTATTAAGTAGAAGCAAACTGATTTACCCCAATTAATTCTGTACCCAGAGAGCCCACTGAACTTTTCAAATACCTTCAGTATCTGGGGAAATGAAACTTGAAGATCTGAGATAAACAGTAAAATATCATCGGCATAGAGTGATATATGTTGCTTATGAGAGTTAACTGAGATTGAACAGACATTTTCCTGTCTTATCAGTTGGGCTAGGGGCTCGAGTGACATTGCAAAGAGCATTGGGGATAATGGGCACCCTTGTTTCCCATCGTGCTTTTGATCAGCCCAGTCGGTGGAGCAACTGCGCTCGACCGCAGAATCCGACACATCCGACTCGAGGGGTTCAACGCCGAAGCTGTCACTCCGCCCTCTGCGGGACCGTGCAAGAAGAAGCACCGTTCACAGAGACCACCGGAGCCTGATGTGGCATTTAAGCGCTCGCCGGAGCCTCTCCCTCGAGCTTATCTCTCTCTTTCTCCGCCCCCCCTCCCAGACGCGCAGCTGCCGGCCTCGGCTCTCACTGCCATCGCTTAAAGGGACGAGGTGGAAGGAGATGCCGCAGGTGACAGCTGCTCTATCCTGGCCTCGGCCGGAGCTCCACACGGAGCTTTCTAAATTGTGGAATGCACCATTCTCCGCGAGACTCCAATCACATGTTTCCTCAACGCTCTCCCAAGTGGACGGCGCCGCCGAGAAGGGGTACAACTCTATTCCCCCAGTGGAGGAGGTGGTAGCAGCGCACCTTTGTCCGCCCTCTGCGAGATGGCGTTCAAAGTCTGTCCTCCCGTCTAAAGCCTGCAGGACCCCGTCAGCTCTTGTCAGCTGCGCTTTTTCAGCCGCCGGACAGGCCGCGTCCGCCCTGCACTGGCTGTTCTTCTGATCCTTCAGGCCAATCTCCTCCGCGAACGGGACGAGAAAGGCCCGGATCCAGCTGCCATCACGGTTTTATGAAGCTTGATGGATTTCTCTCTTCGTGCTACAAAATCCACAGCTCAGGCTATTGGGAGGTGCATGGCCTCGCTCACCATCACAGAGAGACACCTCTGGTTGACGCTCGCCGACATGAGGGAATCCAAGCGTGCTGCGTTCCTTCAGCCGAACAGTAAACGGGATTGTCGACTGTTTTTACGAAGTACAAAAGACCTCGCAGGCCATTAATCTCTTCCTGCCTCGACGCTCCAGCTCAGCTTCAGGCCGCTCACGTGATCAGCCTTCTGCGCGAAGCGCTACCCAGCGTCCAGCTCAGCCTCCGTCTTCGCAGCGACGACAGGGCAGTGGCCCTAGATCGCACTCATCCAGCCATCACAGGCTGCCTCCCCGCGGGACCTCGGCCTAAGATCACACTGAAACCCGAGCATGCGAAGTCCTCCTAGCAGCAGCAAGGAGGAAAAGACGGTTGAGTCCCGCCGCGGCCGGACCACCGTCGAAATATCTTGCCCTGTCAGTCCCCCTAGAAAAGGCTACTGCAGCGGTGTATTTGGCAGCCAACGAGACGGTAATGCAACACACTCGCCTGCACACAACTGCCGTTTCTACAGCGACCCAGAGAAATCTCAAAAAGAGTATAATGTCTGGTTATCCGGCTCACGCCGTTGGTGGCCTAAGTGTAGAAACTGTGCCCACATCTCAGTGTTTACCCCTACACACAAGCAGTGGCTGTCTTAACATAGAGGCATAGGTAGGCGGCTGCTTGGGGCCCCCTAACAGTGGTCGTAGTAGGGGGGCCCCTGACCAACCTAAAAAAATATATATATACAGAAAAGAAAAAACATGATTAGCCTCTTATCAACGTGAACGCTTCAAAAGCATAGTCAATGTTATTAATATTCTTAAGAAATACGTTGAAATGTTGAAGTAGTAGTTAAAATGTCCAGTTCATGGTTATCTGTCCCTACACATAACACCCCATACTTTCACAATGAAATGGACTAGTCCGTAACGGTGCGCGCCGAGGCGTGAAACGGCGAAAGATAACACACAATGACAAGAGGACTGGGAAGTACACAACGAAGCAAGACGAGTCTAAACGCAAAAATGAAATGAAGTTACCCAAGCGGCTCAAATAAAAGAAAAAAGACGGCGATATGTTTTTGGCAACACTGCCAAAAAATGACAAACTTTTTTACGCCTTCTGTTAGGGACACATGCCCCTACAGCAGCTGCAGTTAGATGTGAAGAGATGCTAGGTGAGGATAACGTGTATAACGTTACATCCTACAGAAAGGGCAAAAGTAAATATGACATTTATTATGGGTTTATGTGATGATTGTTTGTAAAGAAGTTCCCGTAAATTAAAAGTTGTTATATATTTTTTGAAGCCTAATAAATGTTAATTTTTCTGCTTTCAATTACACTGTCATGTTGGATGGCCATAATTAATGTTTAAAATTAGTGGGGGGGGGGGGGGGGGGGGGATAATTTTTATCCAGACATCAATAGCTGTATTAGTATCAGTGATAGGTCTACTGACCTTCATTAACAAAAAAATGGCATTAAACAAGTATTTAAAATATACTGTCTTTATGTTGTCTCTGCATTCATTTGTAGATTAGCTGTGAAATTAGTACATTATAAAATATATAAACTAATATAAACATATACAAATGTTTGTTTGTAGAATGTTTGAAATGTCAATCTCAAGTCCAATGTCAATTGCAACCTCACTCACTTACTCATATAAAGTCAGTTATTCATCTTGGCAATATTTGCTAAGTATATGGCTGTTTCTGGGTTTACCCTAACTACTTGTCTTGCTGGTTATATTGATATTGATTTGATCTTAAAAAAAAGAATGAACAGTGCTGGTTTTCCTGGCGTTTTGGCAAAGACAGGTGTTATCTGAAACCTTATTCTCTGTTGGGTTCCATCATGACTATTAGTTTGTGTAGTACTACACTTTGTGTGTTCTCTGCTTTTCATCTTCATTTTGGAGTAAAGAAATGTATGCAGGGTTTAAAGGGGAAGGTTTTCTCCTCTCCAACCTTTACCTCCCCGTAGATTTAGCTTTCAGGTAAAAAAAAAATCGTTTTTTTTTTTTTTTTTGGTCACATGTCTAAAACAGCCTCTTATTGGTTAGGTTATGAATGTAAGTTATGTGCCCGCTCACGAGCGCTCACACTTACTAACAAACACTTCGCCCCTGGCGCTGCTCGCGCATCACAAAGTTTTTTTCTTTTTTTTTTCTGTCACATGGCCAAAACAGCCTCATATCGGTCAGGTTATGAATGTAAGTTATGTGCCCGCTCACGAGCGCTCACGCTTACTAACAAACACTTCGCCCCCGGCGCTGCTCGCGCATCACAAATCGCGTGCCCTCGTGAAGACAGGGCTATTCACTACAGTTCGCTTGCCATCCCCCGCGCTTTCGAGCACGGACCGTGACGAAAGTGAATGTAGAAGTAGCACATCTAGCACAAATTCTCGCGCAAATACGACCGAGGGACTGGTTTATCTCTCTCGATCTGAAAGACGCCTACTTTCAGATTTGGATAAAACCCCGTCACAGGCCATTCTTGAGATTCGCCTTCAACGGTCAAGTATATCAATACACCGTCCTTCCGTTCGGCCTGTCTTTAGCACCCCGTACATTCACGAAATGCATGGACGCAGCTCTCGCCCCTTGAGAAATCAGGGCATGCGGATTCTGAACTATTTGGACGATTGGCTGATTCTGGCACAGTCAGAGATAGAACTCTTATCTCACAGAACAGTGCTCCTCAGTCCTCATCTGGAAATTCTGGGTCTTATGGTCAACTTCACCAAGAGCTCATTACTGCCCAGTCAGTCAGTCTCCTTTCTGGAAATAGAACTGGACTCTGTGGCTATGACGGCTCGTTTATCGACACAGCATGTGCGCCGTGTCCCGACACCTGGCCGTGTCTTTCCAGAAGGGCAGCATCGCTTCTCTGAAAACATTTCAGAAAATGCTGGGCTGTATGACGTCAGCTGCAGCAGTGCTTTAGCTGGGTTTACTGCGTATGCGCCCGCTGCAACACTGGCTGAACGCTCGGGTGCCTCACCGAGCTTGGGCTTCTGGCTGCAGACAAATCAGAGTGACTCAGAGCTGCATTTCAGCTCTGCAGCCCTGGTTAGCAGCCGACTGGTACCAGCGGGGGGTGACGATGGGAGCTGTCTCATACTGAAAGGTCATCTCGACCGATGCCTCCAACTTAGGTTGGGGCGCTCTCTTCGAGGGCAGACTGGTCTTTGGCCTGTGGTCAGACCGAGAGAAACGCCTTCATATAAACTGTCTGGAGATGATAGCGGTCGAGAATGCGCTGAACCGCTTCCTCCCGTTCATACGGGACCACTATGTTCCAGTCCGCTTGGACAACATGTCTGTGTGTCCTACGTAAACCGTCAGGGCGGTGTCAGATCCAGGAATCTCTGCGATCTAACAGAACGCCTCCTCGTTTGGTCTCAGCACTTACTGCGCTCTCTGAGAGCTGTGCATGTGCCGGGCCACCTGAACGACGGCCCAGACAGACTGTCCAGGGACAGCGTTCCCCCGGGGGAATGGTCCCTGCATCCCCAGACAGTCCAGTTGCTATGGCACTTTTTCGGCAAAGCGGAAGTCGACCTTTTTGTATCAAAAGACAACGCTCATTGCCCGATGTTCTTTTCAAAGAACGAGGGGACGCACTGGCCCAAATCTGCCCCAGCCGCCCACTGTATGCTTTCCCTCCGGTCTCACTGTTGCCACAGGTAATCAAGAGAATCAGGGAACATCGCCACTCGGTGCTCCTTATAGCCCCGCAATGGGAGAACCAAATCTGGTTCCCGGAGCTGACGCGGCTGTCACCCACAGCCCCTTGGCCGATAACGGTGAGGAGAGATCTCCTCTCTCAAGCCCGCGGCTCAATCTGGCATCCCCATTCAGAGCGCTGGTCTCTGCACGTATGGTTGATCAACGGATACCCGTTGTCCTGCCAGGATGGGTTATGAACATGATCACGCACTCTAGAGCTCCCTATACGAGAAGGCTTTACGCATCTAAATGATCTGTGTTCTCCGAATGGTGCACAGACTGAAATCTGGACCCACAAACGTGTAGGGTCTCGCGGGTGCTTGGTTTCTTTCAAGAACTGTTGGACAAGGGCAGGTCCCCCTCCACGCTTAAAATGTATGTGGTGGCCGTTGCAGCGTTCGCTGAGTCGACACGTGGCCAGTCAATAGCCTGTATGCACTGGCGAGCACGACGTATTTCCGGTTAAATCTCAGGATGGTTGTAAACATCCGGTTATTGTAGAGTGAAGTGCTACCTATACTACCACTGAATGCTTGTCGTCAAAACTGTTCATTTTCATCGTTCTTGTGTTGTTTATGTTAATGTTTTTACTTGTACTTCGTCTTGACTGATAACGCGATGACATGATAACGTACGAAATTGTCATTTCAAAGGCGGGAAGACGGCTCTTCTAGCCACTAACGTTACTGCTGTGTTCCGCAATGCACAGTGTCTGCAACATGCAATTCTTCAGTTAGTTTTTTTTTTACTTTTCCCAAAGACATTAAATTAACTCAGCTACCCTGTTCTGTTAGGCTGCCACTGTTCAGCTTTCGTGAAAACCACAAAGGTGCTTTCTTTTAGGCTGCGTTTTTTTATTGCATGTAACACTGCATTACGATCACCATTAGTGCAATCAGGCCAATCAGGACATGATGCGTTTATATTTGTTCATATTAAGCAGCCTCTGTATCTGGATAACCGATTGGATTTCTGTTTCCCGCATAACATTTAAATCAGCTCTGTGGCACGACACCAGATTAATAGTAAAGATGATACAAATTAAACAATATCCCAATTGCTTTTTCACTCACTCACTTTACTTTCATATGCAATCTCCAGTAATTAGATCAATTATATTTTTTGAAAGAAGGAATACTTACAGAGTTGATCTTACAAAAATAACTGGGTTGATCATGTTAAACAAGTCACATCATCGATCATCTGGGTTTAAGGTTATAGCGTGCAATGACTATATTGACAGAAATGGGAGATTGATAAACATGCTGAAACAATAAAAACATTCAACATTTAAAACATTATTCCGATTGCGATTATTCCTCTGGCAAAGCAGCGTGCAGCTCTTCTTTATGATCTCATGAAGAGCTGCACGCTGCTTTGCCAGAGGAATAATCGCAATCGGAATAATGTTTTAAATGTTGAATGTTTTTATTGTTTCAGCATGTTTATCAATCTCCCATTTCTGTCAATATAGTCATTGCACGCTATAACCTTAAACCCAGATGATCGATGATGTGACTTGTTTAACATGATCAACCCAGTTATTTTTGTATCTCCAGTAATTAGATCAATTATATTTTTTGAAAGAAGGAATACTTACAGAGTTGATCTTACAAAAATAACTGGGTTGATCATGTTAAACAAGTCACATCATCGATCATTTGGGTTTAAGGTTATAGCGTGCAATGACTATATTGACAGAAATGGGAGATTGATAAACATGCTGAAACAATAAAAACATTCAACATTTAAAACATTATTCCGATTGCGATTTTTCCTCTGGCAAAGCAGCGTGCAGCTCTTCTTTATGATCTCATGACTGTGAGTGTACAGGCGATCGCCTCGTTCAGGTAATGTTGCACAATTAAAATGAAAAAATGACACGCATAGTAGGCTATGTAAGTAAGTCTAAATAAACTGTTTTAAAGAGTGACGTTTATTGTTCAAATAAGTTTAATTTCGTAAACTGCGTCTGGCCATTATTTTCTGACAGCCACGCACGGAGACTGGGCGGAGATTTAAATTACGTCCACCTGTGAATGCACACACACACACACACGATGGCTGGATTGCCTTTACATTACACTGAGATCCGATCACAATGGGTCCTCGACTACCTCCGAACCGGGACACGCTGATCGGATAACATTCCCATCACATGTGGGTTTACACTTGCCTTTTCAATGTGTATGTGTGGACAACATCCAGATACAGGTCGCATGTTAATGCCAAGTGTAAACGCAGCCTAGGTAATCAAAGCTGAAATGTGGTAACATTAAACTAGGGTGACCATATTTTGATTACAAAAAACCAGGACACTCGGCCCGGGAAACAGATAATGATACTCGAAGTTTACTTAAAGATGCCTTATTAATTTCAATACATTTAAAGTAGGCTATGCCTTCTCGGTACAGATAGAAAATTGTTATATTACAAGACACAAATTCAGATAGGCTTTTCAGAGGTTACTCAACATGTTTTATTATGACAGGTTTCAAAAATAATGAATGAAATAATGATAGAAATAATGTCTCTTCTGTATTAGAAAAATAAATATATAAATAATAAATAACTAAAATAAATACCTCCAAATTGAACAAAAATAGCTCTCACAAACTTACAAAAACGAACTAACAAAATATATGTATATCTTTATCCTGTTTTTCTTCCTCATCCTCCTCGTTTGCCCATCTCTATTTTGCTGTAGAGCTGATCTTTCCCAGCAGTTTTTTGAAAACCAGGACATTTTCATAAATTTATAAAAAACAGACAGGACGGACAGGACATGTCCTGGGAAAACAGGACTGTTGGTCACCCTAATTAAACGATTAAAACTTTGTGATGAACGGAACCTTGAACAAGTTCAACAGAACTTTTGAACGTGTCACTTAATCTAGTCCTACTTTCAGCTGGTGTGGTGGTTTAGCGTCTTCATTGAGCGGTAGCAGTGGGCTCTCACAGATATCCCAATTATTGCCCTATTTTTATCTGATACTATAATAAAAGTACAAACACATGAGGTATATACACATAATTAAACTTTATTTAAAGCATGATTAACCTGAAGCAGGACGGAGTCAGTCGTGACTTAAACACTAAGCTAAAACGCTAGCTAACGTTAGCAAATTACATTCAAAGTTGCAAAGAAATGAAGAAACGTAAAATTTAAAGCCTTTATCTAATTTGCTACGTGGTCGTACTGGATGCCCGGACGATCCTCCGGATATCGTTTAAAGACACTTTCGGCAACTCCAGCAAACACCTTGTGAACTTCGTCTCTGCCATCGTAAATGTCGACTGTCACTGTTTAATGTTTTCTTCCGTAAACCGGAAATGTCCAAACATCCTGACGCCAATGCGGAAGTGTTGCGTGCATAGAGCCTATAGGAAGGAACAATCTCGTCATCCGCTTCCTTAGAGGAGCCAGGAGGATGAATCCCCCGCGGTCCCCGTTGGTTCCTATTTGGGATTTTTCTTTGGTCCTAGAGGCCCTGAAAACATACCCCTTTGAACCATTAGATTCCGTAGATCTAAAGTACCTCTCGCTCAAAACCGTTTTTCTAACAGCTCTGTCATCAGTCAAACATGTGGGGGATTTAGAAGCGCTATCCTGTCTTGAGTTTGGACCAAATGACTCTAAAGTCATCCTCTAACCAAGACATGGCTATGTCCCTAAGGTGATTGGCACTCCCTTCAGAGAACAGGTAATTTCTCTATTGGCTCTGCCAGAATCTGATAGCAAGAGCGATGTTAATCTCCTCTGCCCTGTCAGGGCGCTGAGGGTTTACATTACGCGCTTCGCCCCTTTCAGGCGCTCGGAGCAACTCTTTGTTTCGTTTGGTGGGCGCACCAAGGGTCTCGCCGCCTCGAAAGAGAACCTGTCCAGATGGATAGTGGACGCTATCGCAGCTGCTTATGCGTCTAAAAGTCTGTAATGCCCTTTGGGCGTCAGGGCTAATTCCACTCCGTCACGCGAGGCTCAGTGGTAGGCTGCTGCAGTAGCCGCAGGGCAGCCAATGAGCACGCTAGATAGCCTGCTCTAGTCTGCTAGCTGCTGCACTGCATTGACAATAAATACAAAATTTAGGATAATTTTTTGGCTTCATATCTCGAGAAAAGATGACTTTACCCATAGCGTAAGCAACTTACGCAATACTCGTTCCCTCTTCTAGAGAGAACCGTGGTTACATTAGGTAACCGAGTACTTTTTTTGACATACGTCAGCATGACATCAGAGCAAGGCGGACCGCACTTGGACACATTTCTAACCCGCATGCATAACGTGCTGATCATCAATGATCGGTTCTGCACAGATTTTGCTCATCTCAAATAAGCCTAATATTTTTAAAGGGGGGGTGAAACACTCAGTTTCAGTCAATCTCATGTTAATCTTGAGTACCTATAGAGTAATATTGCATCCATCATATCTCCAAAAAGTCTTTAGTTTTATTATATTTATAAAAGAAAGATAGGTTTGTGTTGATGTTCTGGAAAAACAAACTCCATCCACTGGTCCCTTAACGCTTGATTCTTTGGGAATCTGTGCAGTGCTGTCTTGCCTTGGCAACCGAAAACACACTTCTTTGGTGACATATTGCAGCGCAGCCAATGCACAGCGCTTTGATGAGCATAGGTTACGGCTATCGCTCTACAGCTGCGCGCGCGCCCTTCCGAGAGAAGTACCCTTAGGACCGTATAAGGAAATTCCGGCGCTTCTGACGTCAGACGCGCCCATACTCGAAAAAAACTTTCCGAAACTTGTGACAACCAGGAAGGAGTATTTTGAGAAAAGAAATACTCAATCAAACGTACAACTTAATTTTTGAAACTTTGTCCATGTTTAGTAGTAGTAGTAGAATTTATTGTCACTAGTCACAAGTACCAGCGAAATTAGCCATCAACCTGTCCATACAGACATACATACAATATGACAAGGGGGTAGACAGGACAGGAAGACAGAGCATTGAGGAAGAAAATACAGCATAACATGAGGAGAGGTGAGGAGAAAAAAGGCAACCCCCAGACTATGCTCCTGTGAGGAGTACAGTTTGGGAACAGTAAAAAACACCTCAGCAACATTAGCACATATCAGTACAACATGAACACATAAGATTTGCAACAGGGTATGGGAGTGGGGGATGGAGGTGACCCAGCACAGGCAGGTAGCCATCCGGTCCTGCAGCCATTTTCGGTGCTGGTCACAGACCCGCCTGTCAGACTGGTGGTACAAAGCGTTGAAGGCGAGGGATGGGGGGTGGGGGGTGATTGCATATCTGTATATATGTAAGAGTTTGTGTATGTGTAGGCCTGCAGAGAGTCGCTAAGCCACCACCATAATCTAGGTGCCTCAAGTCCGCAGGATTGTCATAGCGATACACAGCAAGTTGTCATGGAGACGACCCTGATCAGGTCCCAGACAGAGTCAACAATAAGCAGGTGTCTGTGGGGAGTGGGGGAAGGAACGCAAGAGCGTCTCGCTGCAGTGCTCTTCCGGGGGAGTTGTTGTTCCAACAGCGGCCTTGGCCAAGGCCAGTGCTGGATGAGGGGGGCCGAAAGCAGATAAGATTGGGGTTGTTTGGTCTTGGGACGGTAGCCGCATTCCGATTTACACAGCTCCTGGTCCATTTTGGTCTCCGAAACGATCCATTTGCCTTTGCAAAGCTGTGAGCTTCTCCATGATGTTATCCATATAGTGGTTCATAGTCACAGTCTGAGTGCTGACAGCTCTGCCCACCACTTAAATCATGACGGGCAGCCTTGTGGGGCTTTGGACAGCTGTCACCATCTTCCTAATTCCTCGATAAACCAGGGCAATGCCCGATCCAAAATGTAAAAATGTAAAAAACTTACTATGCATGAAATAACATTTCACCCCCCCTTTAAAGAATTGTAATGTATTAAAAAACTCTAAGTAATAATGAAAACAGCAAAAATGAGTAAACTTATAAGGAATTGCAAAGTATATATTGTGTAATAACTGTGTAGTATATTATTTAAAGTTTATTTTCACATTCTGTTGCACTTCACTGTGTAAATTACTGTAAACATTAATGGCACCTTATATTTTTTATTTTAATCATTCCTCTGTAATAGTTAATAATTGTTTATTTTTGTGCATTATAAAAACATATATTCAAATAAAGTAGTTTGAAGTTAAACCTGTCATGATTCTGCCATCAGGGGCTCGTTCTTCGTACGTTGCTTAAAACATCCGAGATCAAATGAGACATCCAAGATAATATCATCGGGCTAATCATGATCCGGCTAAGTGGGTTCTTCGAACACTCCTGTTGTTTATGATTAGTATCGCTGGATTGAGTTATCTGAGATAACTGCGCGTTCACGCGTTGGTTTAAAAGGGGATATGTATCGATAGCAGAAACAGTGATCAGCGACGCAGTTTTCCTCCCAAGCAGAGAAAGAGAAGGTTATGCCGATTTTGAGTCTTTAATTAAAACGCCAGGGAACACTTCTAAGTGTGCAAAAGCCAGGAGAGAGGGCTGGCAAAAGTAGCAGATGAATTATGCGTTTGTGGTGGCCATGTTAGATGTTTTAATAACTTTTGTTTTTTTTTCTATTTTAATAATTTCATAATTACTTTGTTCATTGTCATGTCAGAGTCACCACACTATAGTGAACATGATGAAAGTGAAGTACAAAAATCTTCTACGTAACGGTAATTTTTACTAGGCCTTATAGGCCTACTAGTCTCTTTCAAAAAGGCACTGTTAAATACATGATTGTCTGTTTATAAAAGCAACCAAGAAACAGATGCTCCTGCACCCTGGCAGAAGAGCTGACCCCTGGGTTGAGTGTGAATTGACCTGTTGTTGTGGAGGGCATCCCTGGGTTCAGCTCTTCCAGACACACATCCAGGGACCAGTAGCAGCAACACCTTCATTACTGGTAAATGAGATGGAAAGTACACTGTGAAATAATTTGTTGCTGCATTAAATTAAGTCCTATAATGCATATTGGCTGGTATAGTCATTTCAACTGTTAAATCTTGAGTAATGATAAATTGCTTTGACTTGTGAAAGTAAAAAACTGATAAACTTATGTTAATGTGAAAATATTTTGCCATGAGTTATTAATCACATTGCACTGGAGAGTGAAGAAACCTTCTCAGATGACTGTCCTTTGGAGGAAGTAGACTACCTGCAAATACATAAATAATTTTAATTGATTTATACTTGTGCCTATGTCTATTATTTCTGACATGAGTCCACATGTACAGAAAGGCCTACAGAAGAGTCTGCACAACGCAGTGATACAGGTGTGGGCAGTGTAACTTTTCCTTTTTATTTGTTGCATGAGGCATGTGTGACAATTTGACAAATGACACAGGGTGAAATTCATTCCCTATGAGTCTTCAACAGAAAATAGAGTATTTGAAAAAAAAAAAAAATCAGGGGGAGAAATAGAACTTGACTACTTAAAGAAAGAAATTGCACTAGAAATAGAGTTGCTTCAAAATAAACTTCAGAGTAAAATACACTATTTCACACAGAGTACTATTGCTGACCTTGCATAATATCTCTTATTGCAGGCAAAAGATGACTGAATGACTGGCTTTTCTTTACAAAGAACTATTGAAATAAGACTCAATGAACTAATCAAATGTGTCTTGTCTTTTATTAAACATTTAGGCTTAATTAAACCTTTTTTCCCCTTCTTTTTCTGATGTTGGCAATGTTGTGTAATATGGCACATGTAATGTCACAGGTCCTGTCAGGTGCAACACTCAGGCTTTTCAGACACTGAAATCTTCCCTTTAGTTGGCCAAAGTTCATTCCATTGTGTGAACTTGTCCTGGCTAGAGCTGCATTGTAACTGTGTATGTACATACATTTACATTTTACATTTACATATGTAATACAGTGAGCTTGATATTTATATTTTTCCTTACCATGTTCAAGTAATGTGCATAAATGTGAATGTCTCTGTGCTTCCACATTAGTAATATGAATAGTCACACGCCATCTAGAGATTTTAGTCTGTCAACTGCCTTTTTTAAAATTTAATATAATATTACTAATCTGGAATATTAAGAATTTTAATTGTAACTTGGCTGCACATTTACATTGTGATCTCCCTTTCTGTACACAAAATCCCCTTCATAGAGGCCTTGATGGGAACATGTGTGCAGTCTATTGACCAATCACATTAGTGAAGCCTGAGGGACATATCTCTGTGTCATATTAATCGGCATGTTCATGATTGCATGATCTTCATTAAAAATTATAATATACCTGCGTTGGCAAAAAAAAAAAAAAAAAACCTGCTATAGCCTACAACCTTGGGTCTAAACTGGCTTGGAAATGCCACAAAAAAAACCCCTAAAAACTGCTTGAGCGCCAGGGTAAACTTTGTGAATGACACGACAGACAGCACTTATCAAGTTCTCCGCATCTCCAATAGTTTAAACTTTAAAGGAAAGAGCCACTCGCAAATAATATCAGGACAATGCACACAGTTTGTGCTGTTATTAAAGGCCGACTCCGACGAGTCGAACATTTAATGTGCGTTTCCAAAAAATAATTGATGTAAACGACATCCGAGAATAAATATATCTCTCAAAAAGTACACTATCGCGCTGCGTTAAAAGACTTCTCGTATCACCTGCGCTTATGAAGCCGCGATCTAATCCTGTTTACATGAAATAAGCCTGCTCGCGAGCAGGTTCAAGCTAGCGCACATGTTGCTATGACAGCAAGTCTAGGATGAGCTTCAAAGAACCAAACAATCCAAGATCATGGCAAATCGTCAACAATCAAATCCAGCTAACTGAGTTAGCGACGTACGAAGAACGAGCCCCAGGTCTGTGAGTTCTAGTATTGTGGCAGGATCATGACAGACCCATGTTCTGTGTGCAAGCACATGGCCTTGTGTTTTGGTCATGTGCTTGTGTTGTCTCGTCTCGTTACCCCGCCCCCTTGTTATCCTGATTCTGTCATTAGTGTTTCACCCGTGTCACCTGTTATGTTTGGTTAGTCTTCCTATTTAATCCCCTTGTGTTTGCTGTCTTGTGTCGGTTCATTGTTATACGTTGATCGTGAGTACCCTGTGTACATCTAGTCTTTGTTAGCATCTCTTGAAGTCTTGTTTGTTTTCTTGTTATTTGTTTCCCAGTTTAGTCTAGTCATTCTGGTATTCTGTGTTCCTTCTGTTTTGCCCCCTCGTGGGTTTTGTTTTCCTGTTTTTGTCATTAAACCGTGTCTTATTTTATACTGTCTGCGTTTGGGTTCATCTCCGTGTCTCACCGTGACAAAACCAACATACAGTATGTTATACATTGTAATATACATTGTCAAGCTGTATCCCATATTATGCATGCCAACTCAAAAAAAATTCATTACAGTGATAACCTTTATTTCAAAACAAAGATGATAATCGTGTAAAAGAAATATGTACACATACAAATAATCACATGCATATCTGTACACACACACACACACACACCCCTCCTTCATTGAAAAAACAAATCAACCGAGCAATAGCCCTCAACCATCTTATCGGAATAAAATCCTTCTGCCATCACATGCACACCCAGGTGGGCAGTCCTTGTAAATTTCAGAGCAGTGCCAGCACAGAGTCAACGAGTAGGGCACCTGGAAATCTTGCTTAGATTGTCTGGAAAATGCATTCCAGTTCACCACACCTAATTTAGATAAAATACAGAACAAACAATATTGAATCATTTTGAAGAAAGACATTAACACAGAGTCATACAATGAATTTCTTTTTGAACCCTGTAAGACCCAAATATAGAAAAAAAAGAAAAAAAAAATTTTCACCTGTCAGATGTGGTTGTAGGAGGCCTCTGATGCAAATAATGAAGGATTTTTTTAAAAAAATATATGTTTTAGTAAGTTTTTAAAGGGATACTCCACTGGTTTTTCATATTAAACTATGTTATTCCCTTAACTAAGACGAGTTGATACATACCTCTCTCGTCTCAGTGCGTGCACTATATCTCTCTGTATTGCCGCAAAACTATGTTAGCACTTAGCTAGCACAGTGCATTAAATATGGGCCAAAAAGAGAAGCGACCAAACACTTCCTTGTTTTCCCTATTTAAACACAGTTACTCGAGTAGTGTAACTCGGCCTAGGCTGGTGACACAAAATAAAACGTTGGGATTTTCTAAGCGTTTAAAATTAATGACTATATTGCCCCCTGTTATTTACATCAATTTTAAACGCTTAGAAAAGCGCAACGTTTTATTTTGTGTCACCAGCCTAGGTCGAGTTACACTACTCGAGTACCTGTGTTTAAATAGGGAAAACGAGGAAGTGTTTGGTCGCTTCTCTTTTTGGCCCATATTTAATGCACTGTGCTAGCTAAGTGCTAACATAGTTTTGCGGCAATACAGAGCGATATAGTGCACGCACTGAGACGAGAGAGGTATGTATCAACTCGTCTTAGTTAAGGGAATAACATAGTTTAATATGAAAAACCGGTGGAGTATCCCTTTAAGGAAACGTTGTAATATTGCAACGTTGGGCCTATTTGGGAGCAGAATTTCAGCATTTGCACTCACACTTTCAGAACAAATATACAGAACAACTAAGGGCTTATTTGAAGTGTGGATTGCTTACATAGCACCATAACAGTAAATATTATGAATAATAACAATAATCACCTAACATTAATAATTTTATGAATTATAATTTATTAAAAATAAACATAAAATATAAATATGAAATACAAAACAGATTGAAAACTCTCAAAGAAACAGTGTCCAGTGTTCACTTGTAATGGTAGTCCCAAAAGCAGTTCCTTTCCTCGAAAAAGCAGAGAGGAGATTGCGCTTCCTGCTGAGCGTATTCGAATATACTTTTTTGCAGTGTCTGCAGCGTCCTAATATAATAGTTGTAAGAGTTAGAGTATGTTCAAGTAATTTAAATGTAAATTAATCATATTTATGTGATACATTCCACTGATGTCTAGGGCTGGCACAGTTACTGCATTATCGCAATGTGCAAGTTGTGTCACGTGACATGGATTGATTCTAATGACATGGACTATGTCTAATGACATTGTGTCTTACATGTATTCAAGGTTTTCTAAACAAAACTTATCATCAAAAGATGGAGCAAATCCGACCTTTCGCGAGTTGTGGGAGCGCAATGTTCCATGACACATAATAACTAGGGCTGGGACTTTAACGCGTTAATTAAGATTAATTAATTACAGACTTTAACGCGTTAATTACTTACACAAAAATTTTAATCGCACTTATTTTTGCACCACGGAATGTTTCTCACTGGATGAGTTTCGGCGGACCGATTATACTGGCCACCAACTAGCGTTCATCATGACGAAGAAGCTGACCATAGAAGCTGACGAGATCGCTTTGGTTGGCCGGTGGATGGGAAATTTTGTTATAAAAAACGAACGGATGGAAGCGTCGATAAGAGCATGGTTGTCAGCAAGCAGAGACGGGCTTTGGTGCAAGCTATGCAACAAGGAATTCGGTACTGCTATTAGTGTAGTGTAGCAATATGGTATTGCTACACTTATTGGCAAAAATTGCACTGGTCTGCTGGACTTGGTTGAACAAAAACAAACAATATTTTGTTGCTTAAGCTTATGTATTCAGTCATTATTCAATGGTATAATAAACATCGATGTGAAAAATTACTTCTCACTGTTCTCAGGTCAAATATTTGGTAACACTTTATAATAACTGCACACTATTAATCATTAGTTAAGCATTAGTAAACAGTTAATTCACCATTTATAAAGCATTAATAGACATTAATAAGCAGTTTATACACTGTAAAAAAAGTTAACTCATTATTTTGAGTTATCTTTTTGCATGGGTTTTTTTTAGTTTAACTAACTTATTTCGATAAGTTGAGGACAAGAAAACTTAAAATTTCTTGTTGTCTGGACAATCTAGTTAAAAAAATAAGTTGAAATAACTAAATTGCTAAAATATTTTTTACAGTGTAGATACAGCTATAAATGCTTTATTCTTGATTTAAAAGCATATATATATAATGTGTTTAATAATTGTACTTTCATACTTTATTCATGATCAATTTATAATTTCTAAATGATGTATTGCATTATTTATAAAACATTTATTGAAGAGTTGTCTGTGGTTCATAAGATTACTTAGAAAGAGTAAGTAAATGATTAATAAACTATTTAAATGTACATTCATACATCTTATTATTCAGACTAGTTACTTAATGTGTTACTAAATGCTTTATTAACATGTATTTATAATGTAATTCAGGGTTAATTAGGGTAGTTATAAAGCATTTAGTAGTGGTCAGTTAACTATTTCTGTGAGCTCATCTAAAGTGAGGACTATTCATGCTTTATAAAGCATTTACAAAGGAGATTTGTGTTGTTTCACTGTGTTGTGTTTGTTTCATTTGTCTGTTTTGAAGATAAATGAGCCTTTAAATCTCCTTTATAGATGCTTTACAAGGCATGAATAGTCCTCACTTTAGATGAGCTCACAAAAATAGTTAACTGACCACTACTAAATGCTTTATAACTACCTGAATTAACTCCATTTACTAACAGTTTCTAAGTGATCTTACGAATCACTGACAACTCTTAAATAACTGGTTTGTAAATAATGCAATACTTCATTTAGAAATTATTAAATGATCATTAACAAAGTATGAAAATACAATTATTAAACACATTATAGATATGCTTGTAAATCAGGAAAAAAGCATTTATAACTTTATTTATAAACTGCTTATTAATGTCTAATGCTTTATAAATTATGAATTAACTGTTTACTCATGCTTAACTAATGATTAATAGCGTGCAGTTATTATAAAGTGTTACCAAATATTTATGCAATTAAAATGTGATTAATTTCGATTAATTAATTACAAAGCCTCTAATTAATTAGATAAAAAAAAATTATCGAGTCCCGGCCCTAATAATAACATTACTTCTGTATTAGAGATATGCGGATGGGCTATTATTTCATCCACAACCGCATCACAGAACTCATCCGTCTGCCATCCATCCGCAACAACTTTTTTGACCAATTTTCAAAACCGCCATTCGCTGATTGTTTTAAGGTCTATGGGTGATGCAAGGCGATGCTGCCGCTAGAAAGCTCTTGGCTGATCAAGAAAGGATACTGATCCAATGCAGCAAAGATATTTAAAGGCTAAAGTAGTATACCCTATTGGCTAAGTTGTATCCCCAGAATATCAGCAGTGAATTCCGTCTCCGATCGGCGCACAGGGACAAAAATAAATAAATAGCCTAAATAAAACGCACATCGGCAAAACTGACCTTGCCTGATTAGGCTACTGTACAATTTTAACTTTTCATTTAGAATTTAGTTTAAAAGTAGACATTTCAAGCTTTCTATTTATTTCTCATGTCTGTGAGGCAAGTAGCCTATACACTGAGTTTCGCTTCATTTATGAGACGTGCTCCAGTTCCAGTATTTAACGCGGTTACCGCTATACCGCTTTTCAACCGCGGTTAGAAAAAATCCATACCGCCCCAGCCCTACTGAAGTCACACATTTCTAAAAGGAATATACAAACCCCCAGACCTCTTACGTCCCCACATTCCAGAACATTAACACCTGTCCCTGAACAATGGACCATGCAACCACATCCACACCTGTCCTTGAATAACCATCCTCCAAAGCATTCCACAAACAGTGTCTGCCTTGCGACAAGCAGAACAAACAAAACAAAAAACAAACAAAGCCCAGATAAAATAAAATAAAACAGTTACCTACGGCTAACAGTTATATACTGCTAACATACAGGAACAATTTCAAATACTGGTTATGAAAGGACTTAAAACGCTGCAACCAGAAATGATTTCTTCATTTAAAATGATTCAAATCTGATCTAAACTGAAAATTATAACAAATAACATATTTAGATATTGTGAATAAATCAAATACATTATATTTCTGTACGTATTTATTAGAGATGCTCCGATCAGCATTTTTGGGGCCGATCACCGATTACCGATCACCAAAATCATGATCTGCCGATTGCCGATCACGGCCGATCACAGAATGGCAGGGGAATGGGAATCTTTTATCTATAATCTAGCAGAGTTTGCACCATTTGTAGAAATGAAACTAACTATGAAACAGTAGAAATAGGCTACAGTCAAGATCTTGAAGAACCACCAAGTGTTTATTTAATTGTATTTGAGTATATCAGATAACTTAAGGCTACTGTAGGCCATCTTTCCCAAATAAGGCAGAGTAACATAAAATTATTCCAAACAAAGAGGGGTTAGGCAGACCAACACACATTAGATCAGCTTAATGGGATGGGATCAAGTTACACTTAGGCATACTTGGAAATTGTAGCCTCTTAATACACTGACTACATTTAATAATTGGCAGCAAAAACTTGTTACACCAAAACTGACTACTGCCACAAAGGACAAAACTATGGCAAGTTTTTTTCTGTTATCATTTACTTTCTCAGTTGGTCGCACCAGCATATGATTTGGTCGCACCTTTTTTTTTTTTTTTTTTTTTTGCTACATGCCATGGGTTTAATCAATGCATGATGAATAGTGGTTTTAATGGACCAAGGCTAGCAAAGGCTTTCTGTGTTGCAGCATAAATACCTGTAATATATTATTTAAAAAAACACATGTAATACATGGTAATTATCATTGCCAAATTTCAGGATTTTGGGTTAAAAAATGTAATTTTTGGGTTTGTCCATATTTGATTTTGACCCAAACTTGAGTTTAAACAACCCAGCATTGTTTAGTATATACAATCTATCTATTTACATTTGAATTATATCTATCTATGAATACAATCTATCTATTTACATTTGAATTATATCTATCTATCTATCTATCTATCTATCTATCTATCTATCTATCTATCTATCTATCTATCTATCTATCTATCTATCTATCTATCTATCTATCTATCTATCTATCTATCTATCTATCTGTCTGTTATCATCTTTCTATCAGCATCATATTTCTATCTTTTAAAAATCATTAAACATTCAAATATGTTACATTTTAAAAGATTAGAGTAGCTATTATAATAGGCTGATACAGATTTTCGTTATCAAAGTTTATAGTTGTAACAAAAATCAGAAATCGTACTCGGTTACTAACGTAACCTCGGTTCTCTCTAGAGAGGGAACGAGTACTGCGTAATAGCTTACGCTATGGGGAAAACTCTTTTCATCGAGATATTGAAGCCAAAAAATTATCCTTAATTTTTAATCAATGTAAAACGCTTTGCAGCAGCAAGCAGACATAGGCGAGACAGCTTGCGCGCCTATTGGCTGTCTTGCGGCAAAAGCAGCAGCCTATCGAGAGAGGCTCTGCGTGACGTCATGACGAATGGGGGCACTTCGCGCCCATATCGTCACGTCCCGCCAGAAAGGGCGTGGTCTCGCCCTATAAACAAACTCGATAAGCTGCCATACACTGATTTTTCATCGCCGAAGCGAACCAGAGCGTATTCCAAGCACGGCAAGATACGCAGTACTCGTTCCCTCTCTAGAGAGAACCGAGGTTACGTTAGTAACCGAGTACGTTCTCTTACGAGAGTATCTCTCGTACTGCGTAATAGCTTACGCTATGGGGAACACAGTGTAACACGCCGTGCGGATAGGGATCCAACACCAAAGTCCCAGGGGCAAAGGCCCAGGGCTCATGTAGTGCATAATCACCATACACATTTACATTTACATTTAGTCATTTAGCAGACGCTTTTATCCAAAGCGACTTACAACTGAGGACAAAACCAAGCGAGTCATCGTGAAAAGGCAAAAACAACGCAAGAAGTGCTCAAAGTACAAAGTTCACACATAGCTCAGAGTAGTATAAGCCAAGCAAGGGAGGATTTAAAGGAAAGGGAAGGGTTTTTTTTTTTTTTTTTTTTTTTTTTTTTTTTTTTTTTATGTTAAGTGCTCCCTGAAGAGATGAGTTTTCAGTTGTCTTTTGAATGCTGTCAGGGATTCTGCATTCCGAATGAGGCTGGGCAGATCATTCCACCAGCATGGAACCGTGAATGAGAAAGTTCTGGAGAGTGATTTTGTGGCTCGCTGTGATGGTACCACGAGCCGTCGCTCATTGACCGATCGTAGGCTTCTGGTAGGGATGTAGACTTGTAATAGCGAGTGAAAGTAGGAGGGAGCTGAACCTGTGGTCAATCTGTAAGCAAGCGTCAACACCTTGAACTTGATGCGAGCAGCGAGTGGTAGCCAGTGCAGAGAGATAAACAGAGGAGTGACGTGGGCCCTTTTGGGCTCGTTGAAGACAAGACGAGCTGCAGCATTCTGGATCATTTGTAGAGGTTTTGTTGCACATGATGGAAGTCCAGCCAGAAGAGCATTGCAGTAATCAAGCCTAGAAATGACCAGGGCCTGGACGAGAAGTTGTGTTGCATGCTCAGTTAGAAAAGGCCTGATTTTCCTGATGTTGTGCATAGCAAACCTGCATGATCGAGCTGTCTTTGTAATGTGGTCGGTGAAGGTCAGCTGATCATCAAAGATTACTCCAAGATTTCTGACTGACCTTGATGGGGTGATTGAGGAAGAGTCTAGCTGGATAGTGAAGTCGTGTTGTAGAGACGGATTGGCAGGGAGGACGAGAAGCTCAGTCTTTGCCAGGTTGAGCTGCAGGTGATGTTCCTTCATCCATGCCGAGATGTCCGCCAGACAGCTTGAGATCCGTGCCGTTACTGTGGGATCATCTGGTTGAAATGAGAGGTAGAGCTGGGTGTCATCAGCATAGCAATGGTAAGAGAAACCATGTGCCTGTATGATGGGTCCCAATGATGTGGTGTAGATAGAGAAGAGGAGCGGTCCAAGAACTGAACCCTGAGGAACCCCTGTGGTCAGTTGATGTGCTTTGGATACCTCGCCTCTCCATGCGACCCTAAAAGACCTACCTGTGAGATAGTACTCAAACCAGTGGAGGGCAGTTCCAGTGATGCCCAGAGATGAGAGGGCGGACAAGAGGATTTGATGATTCACAGTGTCGAAGGCAGCAGACAGGTCCAGGAGAATGAGAACTGATGATTTGGAGGCAGCTTTTGCGATCCGCAGGGCTTCTGTGACCGACAGTAATGCAGTCTCGGTAGAATGTCCTTTCTTGAAGCCAGATTGGTTGACATCCAGCTGGCTGTTCAGAGACAGGAAGGATGATACTTGGTTAAAAGCAACTCGTTCAAGTATTTTCGCAATGAATGGTAGGAGAGAGACAGGTCTGTAATTCTCTAGAAGTGATGTGTTTGATGTTGGTTTTTTAAGCAGTGGAGTTACCCGAGCCTGCTTAAATGCTGTAGGGAAAATGCCAGTGTGGAGGGATGAGTTGATAATGTGTGTAAGAGCTGGTAGAAGTGTGGGAGAGATGGCTTGTAGAAGGTGTGAGGGGATGGGATCAAGAGGGCAGGTGGTAGGATGACTGGAGAGGAGAAGTTTAGATACTTCTTCCTCGGTTAGTGGAGAGAAGGAGGAGAGAAGGTTATTGGCTGTGGGAGAGGTTAGTCTGGGTTCCTGTGTGTGTGAATCTGAAAACTGACTGCTGATAGTTGTAGTTTTGTCAGTGAAGAAGTTAGAAAAATCATCAGCAGTTAGCGAGGAGGTGGGTGGTGGTGGAGGTGGACAGAGGAGAGAGTTGAATGTCTTGAACAGTGTTCGTGTGTTAGAGGCACTGTTGATCTTGTTGTGGAAATATGAAGATTTTGCGGTGTGAACATCAACAGAAAAGGCAGAGAGCAGAGATTGATACCTACTGAGGTCAGATGTGTCTTTTGATTTGCGCCATTTCCTCTCCGCTGCCCTGAGCTTGGTCCGGTGTTCACGAAGAACCTCAGATAACCAGGGGTTGGAGGGAGTGGCGCGTGCTGGCCTAGAGGAGAGAGGGCAGATATTGTCTAAAGAAGAGGTTAGGATGGAGCATAAAGTATCTGTCGCAGTGTTCACATCCAGTGATGAGAAATGCGAGGGTGAGGGAAGAGAGGATGACACAGCAGAGGAAAGATGGGACGGAGAAAGTGAGCGCAGGTTTCGTCTGAAAGTAAATGCTGGGGAGGTTGCTGGAGCATGGGTAGTGAGTTGTAGATTGAAATACACTCACAGAGAGTAAAAAAGGAGAGGCTGGAAGCATTTCTCCTTATAGATAGACTCACAGGGGCTAACCATATGACCATTAAACCACGCAGCCAGGGTGAAAGCTTTCAGCCTAAACTGGGTGGCCCTACTTGTGCCAGTACTCATGGAGCTGCTGCATCGGTCTGAACGATGCGCATGCCAAACACTCAGCATCCGAGCCGGACAGCGGGCAGATAGCACTGAAGTCTAGATAGCCAAAAGCTTAGCTTGTAAGGCAGGCACCTCCAGGTTATAGTATTTTATAAATGTAGACAGCGAGGCCCAGCCCGCGGCCGTACAGATATCTTGCAGGGTGACCCCGCTAGACCATGCCCACGACGAGGCCACGCCTCTCGTGGAGTGCGCTCTGACACCCAAGGGGCACTGCAAGCCCTTGGAAGTGTAAGCCAGCGCTATGGCATCGACTATCCATCTGGATAGGCTCTGTTTCGAAGCGGCAAGCCCCTTGGAACGCCCGCTATACGAAACGAAAAGCTGCTCGGTCTGTCTGAACCCAGACGAGCGGGACACATAAGCTCTTAATGCCCTGACTGGGCAAAGAAGAGTCGCGTCGTCCTCCTCATTGAGAACCGGAAGGGCAGACAGGGAAATCACCTGGGCCCTGAACGGTGTGTTGAGGGATTTCGGCACGTAGCCGTGCTTAGGTTTGAGTATGACCTTTGAGTCATTAGGCCCAAACTCCATGCATGACACGCTTACTGAAAGCGCTTGTAAGTCCCCTACGCGCTTCACTGAAGCAAGAGCCGTAAGAAACGCTGTCTTGAAAGACAAGTGTTTCATGTCTGACGACTGGATTGGCTCGAATGGGGCACCTTTCATGGCCTCCAAGACCGTGGAAAGGTCCCATGTCGGGACTGAAGGGGGCCTGGGAGGGTTTAGCCTCCGAGCTCCTCTAAGGAAACGCACGACTAAGTCGTTCTTTCCCAGTGACTGGCCAGACACCGGTTTTGCAAACGTTGCTATGGCCGCCACGTATACTTTGAGCGTGGATGGGGTCCTGCCCTTATCCAGTAGCTCCTGAAGGAAGGAAAGCACTTCCGTAACCCCGCAGTCTACAGGTGAAAAAGCCCTGCGCTTGACACCAAGCAGAGAACACAGACCATTTCGAGGAGTAGAGCCGTCTGGTAGACGGGGCTCTAGCCTGCGCGATCGTGTTTAACACTCCCTCTGGGAGGTCAGCGGGTACCCGTTGATGGCCCATGCGTGCAGGGACCACAAATCCGGGCGAGGATGCCAAATCGAGCCTTCCGCCTAAGAGAGGAGGTCTCTCCTCCACGGTAAAGGCCATGGGGCAGCGCTGGTCAGCTGCATCAGGACAGGGAACCAAGACTGGTTTGTCCAGAGCGGAGCTATGAGTAGCACTGGGCATCCCTCCCTCCTGATTCGCTCCAACACCTGAGGTAGGAGTGAGACAGGGGGAAAAGCATATGGGGGTCGGCGGGGCCAAACATGGGCCAGCGCGTCCCGGCTTTTCGAGAAGAATCTCGGGCAATGAGCGTTTTCTTGGGACGCGAACAGGTCCACCTGCGCTATGCCAAACGTTTCCCACAGCAGCTGGATCGTCTGCGGGTGCAGCGACCATTCTCCTGCTGGGACGTTGTTTCTGGACAGCCTGTCTGGCCCCACATTTAGGTGACCAGGCACATGCGCCGCTCTCAGCGAGAGCAGGTTGTGCTGAGCCCAGACCAGGAGGCGTTCCGTCAGCCTGTTAAGGTTTCGGGACCTGACGCCGCCCTGGCGATTTATGTACGCCACCACTGACATGTTGTCTGATCGGACCAAGACGTGGTGGCCTTTTATCTGGGGACAGAAGCGCCGTAGCGCTCTGTCGACTGCTATTAATTCCAAGCAGTTTATGTGAAGGAGCTTCTCCCGTACTGACCACAGGCCAGCTAGCGGTCTGCCCTCGAGCAGCGCTCCCCACCCCGATGTGGAGGCGTCCGTAGACACCACCTTCACACCCGAGGCGATCCCCAGACTCACACCTGACTGATACCAGTCGGCAGAGGTGGGAGACTCGAGTCATATGACTTGACTCGAGTCAGACTCGAGTCGCAATTTTCTGGACTTGAGACTTACTTGACTAGATCTCTGATAAGACTCGACTTGACTTTAGACTTGCTCCTTGTGACTTTAGACTTGACTCGGACTTGTGCCTATTTACTTGAAATGACTTGTGGAAAAACATTTTTTCAATTATTGTGATTTTTTATATATTTAAGAATGAACTATATATTTTCCAATAAGTCGGCGAACCGCTAGGCGCTATCAGGAAGCCGCTTGCCGCCTGCCAAAACAGCAGATCCCTCCGCGGACACAGCAACAACATAAATAAGAGGGAGCGCGAGCGGTTAAAGCACTATGTGTGTGCGGGTTGAAGGAGAATAAAACAATTCGCGGCCGCGGGACTCCCGCAAACTAGAAATATCTATGAATAAAACATAAAAACTAATACATTTTTATTCATCTGTTGCAGAAAAGCAATAAGAAATTCTATTTCTAACAAAATAGAAACGATTGACAGGCCAGAGTTTCTATTTCTAACAAGTTTGCAGCATTAAACGATGCAGCCAATCACAGACATATGTGTTGATTTCTTGAACGCAATAATGGCCAATCAGAAGCATTTACGATGGACTCCCCTCACCGCTCAAAACGGACTTTTTGTTCAGAGCTGAATTCTGTATGCTGGCAAACCCTTTAATTATAACAAACAAAGTGTATATATTATGAAAGCTTCATTGATAATAACAGAGATGTGTGAGATTGCGATGAACTGATGTCGGCTTTTTAGAAATTATCAAGGGAGCGCACTTTGCGCGCAGTCTTAGTTTATACTTTCATAGGGGATATCACAGCAAAATAACTATATGTAGGGCTAGCACAAGATGGGAAAAGTTTTATTAATCCTTGTTTACTTGTTCATTTAATTTATTTTTATTTTAGAGCATTTAAAGTGCTTCTTAATGATATTTTATTTATTACACACTGTTCATTTATTTATTTTTGTAACCCATCAGCCCTCTGTGTCTAAATAAGTAGGCCTAATAAAAGTCCCAGAGTTAAAAAATGTGTAAAACTAGCCTGTGTGCGACTTGATGACTAATTTTGCGACTTGACTTGACAAAGAGTATGACTTGACTTGACTTGACTTGGCCCTTACAACAGAATGACTTGACTTGACTTTGACTTGCAATGTTAAGACTTGGACTTGACTTGAGACTTGCATTTAGTGACTTACTCCCACCTCTGCCAGTCGGTCACTTTCCACGGTTTCAGAGCTGAAAACGCACTGAAGGTCGACCCTGAGGCGAAATAGACCCGGGGTCCACGCCCTGGGGGAACTCGTGCTTTTAGCCATAGCTGCAGTGGGCGCATGCGGAGCAGGCCCAACTGGAGTACGGAGGCTGCTGAGGCCATCAGACCTAGCATTTTCTGAAACCTTCTGAGCGGGACTATAGAGCCGTGGCGGAAGGATTTCGCGACGTGCTGAATATTTAATCCGTGCTTCGGTAACAGGCGTGCCGTCATGGATAGCGAGTCCAACACTGTTCCCAGAAAGGAAATTTTCCGACTGGGGAGCAGTGAGCTTTTCGCCCAATTGACTCTAAGGCCCAGCTCCTCGAGGTGCTCGAGTAATGCGGGCCTGTGTTCTATGAGCTCTGTTCGTGAACGAGCTAGAGTCAGCCAATCGTCCAAGTAGTTCAAAACTCGCATGCCCCGAAGTCTCAGGGGGGCGAGTGCCGCGTCCATGCACTTCGTGAACGTACGGGGTGTTAGGGACAGGCCAAACGGCAGGACTGTGTATTGATATGCCTGGCCCTCGAAGGCGAATCTCAAGAATCGCCTGTGATGGGACGCCATTTATATTTGGAAATAGGCGTCTTTCAGATCTATTGACATGAACCAGTCTCCTTGGCGCACTTGCGCGAGGATTTTCCTGGTCGTAAGCATTTTGAACTGGCGCTTCACAAGCGTTCTGTTCAGCAGTCGCAGATCTAGAATGGGTCTGAGCCCTCCATCTTTTTCGGTACCAGAAAATATCTGCTGTATAAGCCCCCTTCGCCCTGAGATAGAGGTTCTATAGCCCCTTTTCTCAGTAGTTTCGCTATCTCGGCTCGAAGTAGATGAAACACTTCGCTTTTCACCGTTAGTTTCGACGCGTGCCGTATAGCGGCGGGGGCGTCAAGCGAACTGTAGCGAATAGCCTCTCGTTATAGTGTTCAACACCCATTCTGATACCCGGGAAGCCTTGGCCACGCATCTGCGTGAATAGCTAGGGGTAGAATGAAATCTGGGCTCTGGCCGCGGCAGGACGGCCGCTCGAGAGCCCCTGTGTACTGGGAACACAACACCGTTGTTTACAGCGTTCGAGGCGGGGGGGCGCGCTGATCACAGCGGGCAGCCTGGCCGCGCTCAGCTTCTCTATGGCGGGACGCGCAGAGAAAGCGAGCGGGGCGAATCCCGTGGGATTCGGCGTGTGTGAGAGAATGTGGGCACATTTACTACACTGAGAATACTGTCAGCTCGCACGACTGAATCACTGTTGTTTACAGCGTGCGAGGCGCGCGCTGATCACAGCTGGCAGCCTGGCCGCGCTCAGCTTCTCTGTGACGGGTTGTGCAGAGAAAACGAGCGGGGGCGAATCCCGTGAGATTCGGCGTGTCTGTGAGAAATGCGGGCGCGAGACAGCGGGCACATTTTCTGCACTGAGAACACTCGGCTCGCGCCGACTGAATCAACGCTGTGTTTACAGCGTGCGAGGCGGGGTGCGCGCTAATCACAGCGGGCAGCCTGCCCGCGCTCAGCTTCTCTGTGACGGGTTGTGCAGAGAAAGCGAGCGGGGGTGAATCCCGTGGGATTCGGCGTGTCAGTGAGGAAATGCGGGCGCGGGACAGCGGGCACATTTACTGCACTGAGAACACTGTCGGCTCGCGCCGACTGAATGTGTGTTAGTTTCAACGCATGGAACTGAACGAGCGAGAAGTTTTGGTGGAAATCCGGCCGCAGCGGGCTTTACCTCAATCCTCGGCCGGGGCCCGCGCTGAGGGGGGCGGCGTCCAGCAGAGCGAGAGCGCGGTGTTTGATCTCGGGCCTGGCGGCGCTGTTGGTTAGCCGAAACGACGGCCTTTGTGCGCAGGCAAGCGGGCTCACTGCGAAATACACTGGAACAGTGACATTGCTTGGAACTGAACGAGCGAGAAGTTTTGGTGTAAATCCGGCCTCAGCGGGAACTGAACACCGTCGCTTTCCTAGAGAGACTAGGAAGGCCTTGAGACCTCGGGCTTTATTTCAATCCTCGCCCGGGGCCCGCGCTGAGGGGGGCGGCTTCCAGCAGAGCGAGAGCGTCGAGGAACACGGAGCGCTCAGCTTCCGTCATCTCGGATAGCGTTAGCTACAAATGTTTCTCACCTTTCAGGGAGGAAGGGTCTCGACTGTGACGGAGCTTCGTCTTTCCCGAGAAAGCGTCCGTCCAGCCTGTTGCGCGTTAGTTGCGCGAGCGCCTTTCAGTCGAGGCCGATGTAATCCACGGCTTGAGAGAGCGGACGCATCGGCTCAGTTTCAATGCCGGCTCCGGTAGGTTCGTCGAGCTCAAGTGCGGACGCGGCGGCAGACGGCGGCCGTTGTCCGTTTGGAGCGACTCGAGCGAAACCGGCGAAGCTGGCGGGCGAACCGGCGAGCTTTGGCGGGCAGAAGATAGCTCGGGAGCGCGCTGGGCGCGGCGCTTCTTGCGGCGCGGCATCACGGTGGGCTGGAATGCGGGCTCGGAGAACGACGCCAGGCGAGTCCGCAGAGTCACCATAGGCAGCCGCTCACAATGATGGCATCCGCCGTCAGCGAGGGCGATGGCCGCGTGATCCTCACCCAGGCAGGACACGCAGATGACGTGGCGGTCCTCATCGCTGAGTGGGGCTCGGCAAGAGCCACAGGAAGGCATCTTTAAAAAGACGCAGCTCTTTTAGAGGTAGTGGGAGAAAAATGCAAATATAGCAAACACACACACTCTAAGGCAGAGGAAAGGATATGTACGCCGGAAAGCGCAGCAGGTACGGCGGCTGAAGGCGGCGAGGCCAGCGACTCCAGGCTCAAAGGCACGTCCCGCTGAAGGCTACAGGTCGACGGCGCGGCTTCTCATCCGGATCCAGCGATGCGTGAGCTTCGCTGAAGAGTTGAAAAATCAGTGTATGGCAGCTTATCGAGTTTGTTTATAGGGCGAGACCACGCCCTTTCTGGCGGGACGCTTATATAAGCCGGTGGCACCACCACCCTGGTGCCTTTAGGGTTATTGTGCATGACGTGACACAAAATATCAAAATATCTGCTCGCTATCTGCCCATTGGCTCTGGTAGTTCCGCTTCAGCACTGATGATGTTGTAGAAATAGTGCACTCTGGTTGGTCTGGATTATTCTGGATTTTTTATTTTATACAGAAATAAGTTATTTATAATTCAGATGAGAATAAAGTTAGTGTTGATTAAAATGAAGGAAAACAAACATATTGATCTGAAATATAGCACATTCATGTAGGTTCAATTACCAAACATACAATCGTAATTTAAAGCAAACAATACATTTAAAATATATGGGTTGTAGCCTATGCATATTTTGTAATAAAAAAAAGATAGCACACGATGCAAGATGCCTGTTGTTGTCCTAAGGACACTTTTATTCATATACACACACATACAAGTGCATGCATTCATGCACGCACACACCACATACGTTAAAGAGTAGCCTAACCTCCATCCGCCTCCCAAGTTTCATTAAAAATAATCCCCAATCCCCTCTTCTGCTCCACTTCTTTCGCCATGTATTTGTTTGTTTCTTTTATTATTTTATGCAATCCAAAACACTCTAACCTGCCGGGTTTCATATCTCCAGAGCCCGTCTAACTTGTCCGCCTGTCCAGGACAAATGGATTTTTGAAGGACAAGTAAAAGAGAATTTTACTTGCCCGAACGGACAAGTCAAGTAGCCTGATTAGAACATAACAAACAGAATACATAACTAGGGAATCACTACACCGAGAGAATGATTCTGATTTTATTACATTTATTGTATGTTGTTGCGATCGATTGTGGATAATAAATAGGTTGCGCTGTTGACGCTCGCGCAGCCTCTCGAGGAGAAATCTATATGAGCGCAGCACACACAGACAATCAGTTAACAACATACTGTAACTGCCTCTAAAAATCTAAATGTGGAGTTTCTATATTTTAACATATGTGTTAAGCAGCCTCAATTACTTTTCCTGAATACCATATCAAAATGTGACATTGATTTCCTACAACAGTTCAATAAACAGTTAAAATTTAGTCACTTACATTTTAGATGTAATATTGGCTGTTTTTCTTCTGTTCCAGCAGCGAAAATAGTTCCAAACAAAAATCACAGCAGAACCACGGCGCATCTCACAGGAACACTCATTGTTTTCATTACTGAATGATTCAGCATTTTGACCCGAATCGGTTCGGTTGAGTCAAAGATTCAATGACCCATTCTTAAACATCTGTCT
The DNA here is from genome assembly GCA_036326025.1 of Chrosomus eos. Classification (NCBI taxonomy): domain Eukaryota; kingdom Metazoa; phylum Chordata; class Actinopteri; order Cypriniformes; family Leuciscidae; genus Chrosomus; species Chrosomus eos. The sequence continues at coordinate 276,396 of JAZAVI010000201.1, forward strand.
CATTCTTGAATGAATCAACCGTTTAAACGAATCGTTTGAATGAATGAATAAATGACTCACTCATTAATACGGCCGCCTGCCGCACCTATTGGCAGTTTAGTGTTATGTTTATAAGTAGCCTATACTTCTTTCCACTGTTTCTTATTTGTACATTTAAATCAATTTCATAACATTATTTTATGCAATTGTAATTTTTCAGTGTAAATGATTTAATTTGATCAGCCCTACCTAGGGTAACAGCCTATGCTTCATCTTTCATTTTAAATTCCTAAATTGGATCAATAAATTCAATTATTTAGAATAATAAGACACTAATAGGGCATTTAATAATATTGGGGGAGGGGATGCCCTTCATGAGACACTATTACATTTACATTTGCATTTATTCATTTAGCTGACGCTTTTATCCAAAGCGACTTACAATTGCTATATTTCAGAGGTTGCACGCCTCTGGAGCAACTAGGGGTTAAGTGTCTTGCTCAGGGACACACTGGTGTCTCACAGTGGATTCGAACCCGGGTCTCTCACACCAAAGGCATGTGTCTTATCCACTGCGCCATCACCACCCCATGTGACACCCACACTATTATGTGACAGTATCGCACTTTAAGATATATAGCTAACACCGTATTGCATTTAGGGTGATTGATAACATACATAGTATTCAATATTCTTAGTCAATATCCACAACATTCAATGCAGATATTACAATATGCCGATTTAAATATCAAAGCTGATTGAACACTGATGAGAATATTGCTTCAGAATAAATTAATAAATAAATAAATAAATAAATCCGGACAAGCAATTTTTTTCTCAGACAAGTGAATGACAGATTTGAACACATGAACATGAAAAGGCACATGAAAAAAAAAAAATGACCTCAACTGACCACCTACCGGAACCAAACTTTTTGTTTTTTTATGCCCTCTCTCTCTCTCTCTCTCTCTCTCTCTCTCTCTCTCTCTCTCTCTCTCTCTCTCTCTCTCTCTCTCTCTCTCTCTCTCTCTCTCTCTCTCTCTCTCTCTCTCACACTCACACACACACGTCAAGTCACTTACATTTTAGATACAATATTGAATAAGCAGAAAAATCGGATTTTCTGCTCTGAAAATATAAATAAGCATAAAAATTGAATAAGCACTTTGAATATTCTAAACAGAATAAGCACTAGTCGCTAATGAATAAGTACTAGTACTTAATGGAATAGATACTAGTATCTAAAAAAGAATTACTAGTAGCATGAAAATAGAGACTAGTAGGTTAAAAAGATTAAATGTTAAAACGGCTTGCCATATTGGCTCAGAGAGAGAGAGAGAGAGAAAACGACCTTTCCTACTAGAAAGAGACTAGTAGCTATTAATAGATACTAGTATTTATTCAATAAATACTAGTTCTAAGTCATTACATACTAGTACCTATTAAATAGATACCAGTACTTATTCATTAGTTACTAATACGTATTCAAAAGAATATCTAAAGAATAAGCACTATTATCTAGCCTGGATGCCAGCCCGAACCCCGCCCACAACATTTTTTGGTCGGGAAGTTCGGTCTGGACTCGATCCATTGAGGAGTAATTATGATCAGCCAAAAAATGGTCGGACCAATCAAATTGCCAGGGCGGGCTTTATACGATGATGGACAGATAATCCATCCAATAACGTAATCATCACGTCCTCAAACGTATTTTTTCTTTCAAAAATGCTTTTCGTGTTTGCATGCAAGTAGGCCTACTCCGCGAATGCTTAAGTTCTTTTTGCAACACCGGCAAAGATTGTTAACACTCCTTATTTTTTTTCATACTTTTTCCAGAGTTCTGTTTGATAACTATGCGTTGCTCAACATACGTCACTTACTGCGTTCCTCTGATTGGTTGTCGGTCTATCCAATTGAGTGCAGAGTTGTTGTTTTTCCTGGTTCGGTTAAGACACGCCTCATAATCAAAGCCCTACGGACCAGTATCAGACTCATGTTCTGACCAGAATATGAGTATGACGAAGTCAGGCTAACTATTATCTAAAGAATAGGCACTAGTACTAAAGAATAAGCACTAGTCGCAAATGAATAAGTACTACTACTTTATGGAATAGATACTAGTATCTAAAAAATAAGTACTACCCAGCTAACAATTTTACGTTCTGGGAACGTTAGTTCTCTTACGAGAGTATCTCTCGTACTGCGTAATATCTTACGCTATGGGGAAAACTCTTTTCCACGAGATATTGAAGCCAAAAATTATCCTTAATTTTTTATTAATGTAAAACGCTTTGCAGCAGCAAGCAGACATAGGCGAGACAGCTCGCGCGCCTATTGGCTGCCCTGCGGCAATAGCAGCAGCCTATCGAGAGAGGCTCTGCGTGACGTCACGACGAATGGGGGCCTTTCGAGCCCATATCGTCACGTCCCGCCAGAAAGGGCGTGGTCTCGCCCCATATCTAGGCTCGATAGCTGCTCTTACGTTGATTTTCATCTCTTCAGCAAAGCCTCCCGCATCGCTGGATCCAGAGTGAGAAGCCGCGCCGTCGACCTGTAGCCTTCAGCGGGACGTGCCATCGAGCCTGGAGTCGCTGGCCTCGCCGCCTTCAGCCGCCGTACCTGCTGCGCTTTCCGGCGTACATATCCTTTCCTCTGCTTAGAGTGTGTGTGATTGCATTATCTGCCTTTTTTCCCCACCCCTCTAAATCGCGCTCGCTGACGGCGGATGCCATCATTGTGAACGTTTGCCTATGGTGACTCTGCGGACTCGCCTAGCTGCGTTATCCGAGCCCGCATCCCAGCCTGCCGTGACGCCGCGCCGCAAGAAGCGCCGCGCCCTGCGCGCGCCCGAGCTATTTCCAGCCCGCCAAAGCTCACCGGTTCGCCCGCCAGCTTCGCCGGCTTCGCTCGAGTCGCCCACGGACGGACAGTGGCCGCCGTCTGCCGCCGCGTCCGCACTTGAGCTCGACGAACTTACCGGAGACGGCATTGAAACTGAGCCGATGCGTCCGCTCTCTCAAGCCGTGGATTACATCGGCCTCGACTGAAAGGCGCTCGCGCAACTAACGCGCAATAGGCTGGACGTACGCTTTCTCGGGAAAGACGAAGCTCCGTCACAGTCGAGACCCGCGCCTTTCCCCCCTGAATGGTGAGAAACATTTGTGGCTAACGCTATCCGAGATGACGGAAGCTGAGCGCTCCGTGTTCCTCGACGTTCTCGCTCTGCTGGACGCCGCCCCCCTCAGCGCGGGCCCCGGCCGAGGATTGAGATAAAGCCCGAGGTCTCAAGGCCTTCCTAGTCTCTCTAGGAAAGCGACGGTGTTCAGTTCCCGCTGCGGCCGGATTTCCACCAAAACTTCTCGCTCGTTCAGTTCCAAGCAATGTGACTGTTCCAGTGTATTTCGCAGTGAGCAAGCTGGTTTCACAGCCCGCTTGCCTGCGCACAAAGGCCGTCGTTTCGGCTAACTAGCAGCGCCGCCAGGCCCGAGATCAAACACCGCGCTCTCGCTCTGCTGGACGCCGCCCCCCTCAGCGCGGGCCCCGGCCGAGGATTGAGGTAAAGCCCGAGGTCTCAAGGCCTTCCTAGTCTCTCTAGGAAAGTGACGGTGTTCAGATCCCGCTGCGGCCGGATTTCCACCAAAACTTCTCGCTCGTTCAGTTCCATGCGTTGTGACTGTCCCAGTGTATTTCGCAGTGAAGCAGCCGGTGTCTCAGCCCGCTTGCCTGCGCACAAAAGCCGTTTCTATGGCTACCCAGATAAATCCAATAAAGAGTGCATTTTCTGGTGTCCCGGCCACGGCCGATGGTGTTACGAGTGTTGTAAGAATGCCCACGTCCCAGTGCCCATTCCCACACCCAGACACAGCCCGCCACGGTGCAGGGCTAGCACAAATAAAACCAACTCATGTTGGTTGTGCAGAAAATGGAGTGAACGCGCCCATACAATGCCCGCTTACACTACATGATGCGTGTCCCTTGGTTTCTGTAAAAACGAAACTAACACACATTTAGTCGGCGCGAGCCGACAGTGTTCTCAGTGCAGTAAATGTGCCCGCTGTCCCGCATTTCCTCACTGACACGCCGAATCCCACGGGATTCACCCCCGCTCGCTTTCTATGCACAACCCGTCACAGAGAAGCTGAGCGCGGCCAGGCTGCCCGCTGTGATTAGCGCGCACCTCGCACGCTGTGAGCACAGCGTTGATTCAGTCGGCGCGAGCCGAGTGTTCTCCGTGCTGAAAATGTGCCCGCTGTCTCGCGCCCGCATTTCTCACAGACACTCCGAATCTCACGGGATTCGCCCCCGCTCGTTTTCTCTGCACAACCCGTCACAGAGAAGCTGAGCGCGGCCAGGCTGCCAGCTGTGATCAGCGCGCGCCTCGCACGCTGTAAACACAGCAGTGATTTAGTCGGCGCGAGCTGACAGTTTTCTCAGTGTAGTAAATGTGCCCGCATGTAGTAAATGTGCCCACATTCCCTCACACGCGCCGAATCCCACGGGATTCGCCCCGCTCGCTTTCTCTGCGCGTCCCGCCATAGAGAAGCTGAGCGCGGCCAGGCTGCCCGCTGTGATCAGCGCGCCCCCCGCCTCGAACGCTGTAAACACAGTGTTGTGTTCCCAGTACACAGGGGCTCTCGAGCCGCCGTCCTGCCGCGGCCAGAGCCCAGATTTCATTCTACCCTAGCTATTCACGCAGATGCGTGGTCAAGGCTTCCCGGGGTATCAGAATGGGTGTTGAACACTATAACGAGAGGCTGTTCGCTACAGTTCGCTCGACGCCCCCGCCGTTATACGGCGCGAGTCGAAACTACGGTGTAAAGCGAAGTGTTTCATCTACTTCGAGCCGAGATAGCGAAACTACTGGGAAAAGGGGCTATAGAACCTCTATCTCAGGGCGAAGGGGGCTTATACAGCAGATATTTTCTGGTACCGAAAAAAGATGGTGGGCTCAGACCCATTCTAGATCTGCGACTGCTGAACAGAACGCTTGTGAAGCGCCAGTTCAGAATGCTTACGACCAGGAAAATCCTCGCGCAAGTGCGCCAAGGAGACTGGTTCATGTCAATAGATCTGAAAGACGCCTATTTTCAAATACAAATAGCGTCCCATCACAGGCGATTCTTGAGATTCACGAAGTGCATGGACGCGGCCCTCGCCCCCCTGAGACTTCGGGGCATGCGAGTTTTTGAACTACTTGGACGATTGGCTGATTCTAGCTCGTTCACGAACGGAGCTCATAGAACACAGGGCCGCATTACTCGAGCACCTCGAGGAGCTGGGCCTTACAGTCAGTTGGGCGAAAGGCTCACTGCTCCCCAGTCGGAGAATTTCCTTTCTGGGAACAGTGTTAGACTCGCTATCCATGACAGCACGCCTGTCACCGGAGCGCGGATTGAATATTCAGCACGTCGCGAGATCCTTCCACCACGGCTCTATAGTCCCGCTCAGAAGGTTTCAGAAAATGCTGGGTCTGATGGCCTCAGCAGCCTCCGTACTCCAGTTGGGCCTGCTCCGCATGCGCCCACTGCAGCTATGGCTAAAAGCACGAGTTCCCCCCAGGGCGTGGACCGCAGGTCTATTTCGCCTCAGGGTCGACCTTCAGTGCATTTCGGCTCTGAAACCATGGAAAGCAACCGACTGGTATCAGTCAGGTGTGAGTCTGGGGATCCCTCGAGTGTGAAGGTGGTGTCTACGGACGCCCCCACTTCGGGGCAGGGAGCGCTGCTCGAAGGCAGACCGCTAGCTGGCCTATGGTCAGTACGGGAGAAGCTCCTTCACATAAACTGCTTGGAATTAATAGCAGTCGACAAAGCGCTACGGCGCTTCTGTCCCCAGATAAAAGGCCACCACGTATTGGTCCGGTCGGACAACATGTCAGTGGTGGCGTACATAAATCACCAGGGCGGCGTCAGGTCCCGAAACCTTTACAGGCTGACGGGACGCCTCCTGGTCTGGGCTCAGCACAACCTGCTCTCGCTGAGAGCGGCGCATGTGCCTGGTCACCTAAATGTGGGGCCAGAGAGGCTGTCCAGAAACAACGTCCCAGCAGGAGAATGGTCTCTGCACCCGCAGACGATCCAGCTGCTGTGGGAAACGTTTGGCAAAGCGCAGGTGGACCTGTTCGCGTCCCAAGAAAACGCTCACTGCCCGAGATTCTTCTCGAAATGCCGGGAGGCGCTGGCCCATGTTTGGCCCCGCCGCCCCCTATATGCTTTTCCCCCTGTCTCACTCCTGCCTCAGGTGTTGGAGCGAATCAGGAGGGAGGGATGCCCAGTGCTACTCATAGCTCCGCTCTGGACAAACCAGTCATGGTTCCCTGTCCTGATGCAGCTGACCAGCGCTGCCCCATGGCCTTTACCGTTGAGGAGAGACCTCCTCTCTCAGGCGGGAGGCTCGATTTGGCATCCTCGCCCGGATTTGTGGTCCCTGCACGCAGGGGCCATCAACGGGTACCCGCTGACCTCCCAGAGGGAGTGTTAAACACGATCGCGCAGGCTAGAGCCCCGTCTACCAGACGGCTCTACACCTCGAAGTGGTCTGTGTTCTCTGCTTGGTGTCAAGCGCAGAGCTTTTCACCTGTAGACTGCGGGGTTACGGAAGTGCTTTCCTTCCTTCAGGAGCTACTGGATAAGGGCAGGACCCCTTCCACGCTCAAAGTATACGTGGCGGCCATAGCAACGTTTGTAAAACCGGTGTCTGGCCAGTCACTAGGAAAGAACGACTTAGTCGTGCGTTTCCTTGGAGGAGCTCGGAGGCTAAACCCTCCCAGGCCCCCTTCAGTCCCGACATGGGACCTTTCCACGGTCTTGGAGGCCATGAAAGGTGCCCCATTCGAGCCAATCCAGTCGTCAGACATGAAACACTTGTCTTCAAGACAGCGTTTCTTATGGCTCTCGCTTCAGTGAAGCGCGTAGGGGACTTGCAAGCGCTCTCAGTGAGCGCGTCATGCATGGAGTTTGGACCTAATGACTCAAAGGTCATACTCAAACCGAAGCACGGCTACGTGCCAAAATCCCTCAACACACCGTTCAGGGCCCAGGTGATTTCCCTGTCTGCCCTTCCGGTTCTCAATGAGGAGAAGGACGCGAGTCTCCTTTGCCCTGTTAGGGCACTAAGGGCTTATGTGTCCCGCTCGTCTGGTTTCAGACAGACTGAGCAGCTTTTTGTTTCGTTTGGCGGCCGTGCTAAGGGACTTGCCGCTTCGAAACAGAGCCTATCCAGATGGATAGTTGGTGCCATAGCGCTGGCTTACACTTCTAAGGGCCTACAGTGCCCTTTGGGTGTTGGAGCGCACTCCACAGGAGGCATGGCCTCCTCGTGGGCATGGTCTAGCGGGGTTACCCTGCAAGATATTGTATGGCCGCGGGCTGGGCCTCGCCGTCTACATTTATAAAATACTATAACCTGGAGGTTCCCGCCTTGCAAGCTAAGCTTTTGGCGGTATAAAGTCCAGTGCTATCTGCCGCTGTGCGGCTCAGATACTGAGTTTGACCTGCGTATTGCTCACTGACCGGTACAGCAGCTCATTAAAATGTCGACACACTTGTGGCCACCCAGTTCAGGCTGAATGTTCACCCTGACGGTATGGTCTATTTGTCACATGATCAGCTCCTTCGGATGCTATTTACAGGGAATGATGCTTCTAGCCTCTCTTCCCTCACTCTCTGTGAGTTTATGGTGATTATGCACTATATGCGGCCCGGGCTTCGGCCCCTGGGACTTTGGTGTTGGATCCCTACCAGCACGGCGTGTTGCATTGTGTTCCCCATAGCGTAAGATATTACGCAGTACGAGAGATACTCTCGTAAGAGAACGTACTCGGTTACTAACGTAACCTCGGTTCTCTCTAGAGAGGGAACGAGTACTGCGTATCTTGCCGTGCTTGGAATACGCTCTGGTTCGCTTCGGCGATGAAAACCAACGTAAGAGCAGCTATCGAGCCTAGATATGGGGCGAGACCACGCCCTTTCTGGCGGGACGTGACGATATGGGCTCGAAAGGCCCCCATTCGTCGTGACGTCACGCAGAGCCTCTCTCGATAGGCTGCTGCTATTGCCGCAGGGCAGCCAATAGGCGCGCGAGCTGTCTCGCCTATGTCTGCTTGCTGCTGCAAAGCGTTTTACATTAATAAAAAATTAAGGATAATTTTTGGCTTCAATATCTCGTGGAAAAGAGTTTTCCCCATAGCGTAAGATATTACGCAAGTACTCGTTCCCTCTCTAGAGAGAACCGAGGTTACGTTAGTAACCGAGTACGTTTTTGGTTCCCAGAACGTTCCTAAGAACGTTTCCTATTGGTTAGCCAGGAAAGTTTTCTTTACGTTTACAGAACGTTCCCTATAGGTTAGGGGAACGTTCCCAGAATGTTGCCGGAAGGTTCTCGGAACGTTCCCAGAAGGTTCTCGGAACGTTCCCAGAAGGTTCTCGGAACGTTCAGAAGGTTTCGGACGTTCAGAAGGTTCTCGGAACGTTCTAATGTCAACACATCCTGATATGCCTGTATACAAATTATAGATCTACAAACAACATATTCTACATTGTTTATTGTTCAAACACTTAAGAATCCTATGAATATATTATTACAATACATTTAATTTACAGAAACTGTCATTAATAAGTAAATCAATCAGTTTGTACTAAAAAAAAATCAGCACACAATTCATGTTTTTGTTGATTCATTGTTTAATTATCAACATAAAATAAGTCATTAAAAACAGCATTATCAAAATATATTCAGGAACAGTAATTTACATTTAATATTTGAAACATGAAAATATTTCAATTAATAAAACTGCACAAACATTTTAATTAAAACTCTCTTTAGCCTAAAACTTACAACAAAATTGAAAAAGTATTAAAGTAACACTAAGTAACAATTTTCAACCTTCATAATATATTTCCAAGACCCTTGTGATGGTACATCGACTTAAAATAAGTTAAATGACACGTCTGCCATAGTCTGACGGGGTCTGTGTCGCTTTTACTGGCACTATGTAACTTCGGGTTTCGGGTAGGAACCCGTGCACAAAAAGAACTACAAAATTCGACTGCTTTACGTCAAGCGCTACAATAGTCATTATTTCGTTTTTCCTCGTTTCTGATGTCGCAATACATCATCCTTTCATGAAATCATGTAACATACTCTACCTTGTCTGTGGACATCGTTCATTCTAAAGCCGGTGCTGGATAAACAGCGAGCGTGCGTGCGACGGTAGGCTAAATTATTTACGACAGCGGCAATGGACAATTTCGTTTCCAACCAGTAGGGCGACCGAAGAGGAAAAATCCTTAGTGTTACTTGAATTTATTTACAATATACATGAATGGGCCAATCTTCACTCCACTCAAAACATTTGAACTCCCAACACCATCTGCAAATTTAACAAGAAAATAAAAAGACAACACATAACAGGGACACACAATCCCATGCCAAAATTCAAGCCCTGTAATGCCATTAATATTCATCTGGAGCAGATGAAAAGAGTGAGATGGGATTGTGTGTCACAAGCTGTCGGAGATATGAGAGCATTAGCGCTGCTGTTATAATGTATTTATTCAGATATTTCAGCATCAATGTGTATAGAAAAATGTATATATTTAAAAACACTACATTGCATTATATATATTGCACTATTTATTATTTAAGACTACAAATCAAAAAAGGAAAGTTTTAAATAGGGGTAAGGGTACCCATTAAGCCCACTTTCAACTCTGAAGTCAAATAAAAAACAGAAAATAATATTCAAGTCTAGTGAACTCGAATTCGCTCTACATATAACCTATGATAAGTCTCACCTCCAATGAAGAATTCAAAAACCTGTAACTGCTGTGTTGTTTATGAGAGAGAAAGAGAAAAACGTTTGAAACTGCTATCAATTTTTGTTTTTATCTTTGTGACTTTACACCTAGAAATTCCACTGTCACAGGTGCTCAGTTTTGCTATAATGATACCCTCACAGAACATGGTAATAATCAGCCATCCATACAAAAGCAAAGGTAGTGTAGTTTACAGGTAAATTTGTCCAGGCCAACATCTGATGCCTTGATGCTTTCCGTTGGGATCCAAGAAAACCTGAAAAAAAAAAAAAAAAGTACAGTTCAAAATTTATCATACATACATCTCATCTGGTATCACAAATGATCATTCCAGGCTCAATTTAAGATATGCTCAATATTAGGGCTGCACGATATAGGGGGTATGCGTGTGACGTCACCATCGGCCGGAGTGACTGCGGACACGCCACTAAGTGGCAAAAAGACTGAACGGCAGCATTTGTTTTCAGTGTGAATGCTGCGAAAAACACATCTAAAACTGGAAAGAGCTTTGAAAAACATCCTGATTTGAAAAGAAACCTGAGGTATATTTGTACAGACTGCCAAAAGCTACAGAACAGAGAAGCAAATGGATCCGTTCCAATTCATAGAAACAACTGGACGCCAGGCAACAACAAATGGACTGTGGCATTCTGTGTCACTATGCTGAATTTAGGGGTAAAACCATACCCTATATATACTGTAATGACAACTCATCAATCAAATAATTAGCATTGTACATTCTGCATAATTGGACGTTTTTAAATAAACACTGACAAAAAACGTAAAAGTTTTAAGGCTGGACGATATGATATGACGATAGCATTGATTTAAGTGATCACATGGATGTAGACCTACCCATATGTATTTATAAAATGCGTTCACAGGCAAATTCGCTTTATGTATTTCCCCGGGGTCGAAATTAGGCACATTTAAATGTCAGGAAACACGATGCCTGGCTGCATGTCAATATCAATGATCACTGGATCTTTGGTCAGTTGTAAGGAATACTACATCAATTCCAACCTTTATTTTAAACTGATTATTGTTTGTTTTATTTGCGTTTTCGCAGTATCCCCTATTAACTCGTCATGCAGCGGCTCTTTTGCCACTCAGTCCAGCTGAGGGGGGCGTGTTCCGATGGGAAAGTGACGTCAATGTAGTGTTGGGCGGTAAACCGGTTCAAACCGAAAAGCGGTTTATATTTTCGTTACGATGTTGATTTTTAATAAACCGTCATACTGGTGTATTTAATAACACAACGTTCGTAACGAACGTTACGCTGCGCGATACTGTTTCATACGGACCCTTACAATATCGCACTTCTAAGAAGCGACAGCGAGGCGAGGGTAAACAGCAGTGCTCTGGTGTTGCGTTACAGGGAAGATGGATGCTGCAGAACTAGCGTAAAACTTCAAATAATAGCCCAGGCTTTTATTTTCCCAAATCGTCGAACTGCACCGCGACACCGCAAGCCTCTTCGGGTGAGAAAGGTAGCCAAAGCCAACCTACCGTGTCATCTATGCTAGCTGGTAGGAAATGTGACAAACAGCACGTGTGTGTGAGTGGGAGGCAGAGCGGCAGATGTGACAGAGTTGCGAAGTTGCAGGCGCGGCTCGAAATGGCTGTTATTTCAAATAGCGCACATTTTAAACTAATCGGTTTCAACCGGCTAATGAGGCTTGGTGGTCGGTCAAGAAAATGTTTAGTTTTCGCCATCCCTAGTGCAGGTGCTAACGGCTCCAGTTTTGTATCTCATAATTTACCCCACTAATAAATGCCCAGAATGGTACCAAACTTCTACATTAGTACAAATAGGTTCTGTACTCATAAAACGAGGGTTTGGAGAGTTTATTTAAATAACACTTGCCTGACGGTGAATGCTACTGCTGACACGGATGTTGACGTCACTTTATGAGTACAGAACCTATTTGTACTTCTGTACCGCTCATGTTCCCCGACATAGAGCAGATCGGCACACAACAAAAACTGCTGTTCGTAAGTTCCCTTTTCTGATATTTTAGCATTCGTGACATTTTAATTAAAACAGAAATAAGGATTTTAGTAATAAGCAAGAATTAACAGTAAACTCAGAGATCACCTACCACTGCAGATATGTGAAAAGTGAAAAGCAGAAAAGCTTAGACCTCTTTCCGGTTCGACCGGTGAGCGCTCTGCATTGGGGGGATTTTGTAGAGGAGTGAACCTGCATAGAAAATTACAATAGATAAATACAATAGAAGAAAAATACAGTTGAAATAAGCAGTGCATTATGTTTTTCAGTTAAATCTAACTTGTCAGGTAGAGAAATTGAATTATCAAAATGTAAAATAAGTTTTCACTGTAAAAATAAAAAAACTTCTTCTTTGCTAAAGCTACAAGTAATTTTCTCTTTTGCTGTTTGATCACTATTGGTGACACAAACAGCTGCGGGTACGTTAGGCTGCTGTTCATTTAAGACGAATGTGCAGACCTAATATAAATGACACACATCTGTTTTCTTTCTGTTTAAAACACAAACAAGACTGTTTAGGAGGAAACTCACCAAGATGGGCATTTTGACTTTCAAAGCTTCTTTTGAAGCACAAAAGAAAGGGAAAGGGAACTGAATTCGGCTAAACTCACCTTCTTCATCTACTGACTGTGGATGGCATCAAGGTCCTGCTCTGAAGAATACAGGGCCAAACAGTAGGGATTATATCTCATCTGGTAACAAGAGCAAAGCCATAACTTTAATAAGAACTCTAATGGTATATTTACCCCCTGATATTGCATTGTGGATATCAATTCAAACATGTTTAAAGGCTAAGAGTAGGAGCCACAGCTGCCCGAGAGTATCTGTCAAAAATGACTGACCCCCTGAACCACATTCAGCATTTAAAAGTACAAAGAATTTCAGTATTGATCAATAAATAAAAAACATACAAATACACAAATACCTTTGAGTTGGACAGTATGGTGTCAGTCTCATTGGCCAACATGATTCAAAACAGACCTAAATAAATAAAATAAAATAAAATATACCAATGATCAGGATATCCTGCTATCATAATAGTTAAATTAATTATTATTATAACTATGACCATTACATTGTATTAGTCGTCTATTATTTAGCTGATTATTTAGCCTACAGGCTTTTCAAGGACAATCTCACTGAAAAAAAACTTGGGTTAATGATTTTAAAATGTGAGACTTATTTCAAAAGCATAAATCTTACAACCCCCAAAACTTTGAACAGTAGTGCACTGTATGTTTGAGGTGGTTTTGCTTACTAGTCATATGGTTCATAGCCGTGGAGATTTTCTTGGACAGGGGGTGCAGCCGGCCATCACAGCATGATGATCTGGGAACATAACATAAACATTGTCACAGAGCCAACAATATTACATGGGATAGGTTTATTACAAGAAACCAAGCTAGAACAGAGGTGAAATATAGAAAAGATATATATATATATATATATATATATATAGGCCTAGAAATCCTAGAAATAAATGAATTATCATCATGATTAAACAATAACTTACCCCTTGTAGATTTTTTTTCCCCTCTCGCTCTTCTGAAATCACATTTTAGCAATATTGGTAAGTGACGTCACTGATTCAGTTAACAATACGGTGCATTATTTAAATTAATCACCCATTGACAAATTACCAGCAAAACTATCAAAAACTGTTATCTAGACTAAATATGTGTTAAAACCCAAAATATAAATATAAAAATATAAAACCCAAACTTTCATAAACAAGACCTTCACTTAACGTAGGCCTAACGTTCTCTTCTGAAAACGGTTAGCTAGCGTAGATGCTAACGAACTTTTTCGAAGACACAAACCATTTCTATAAAGTAAATATTCAACAGAAGCGTGTCAATTACACGTAAGAAATGTGTCAGGGACGTTTGTATGTATTATTTGTGAGATTTTGTTGACTAAACTTACCTGAAAGCTGAAGGCTACAGTGAGAGACGGGAGTTCTCTTACGAGAGTATCTCTCGTACTGCGTAATAGCTTACGCTACGGGGAAAACTCTTTTCATCGAGATATTGAAGCCAAAAAATTATCCTTAATTTTTAATCAATGTAAAACGCTTTGCAGCAGCAAGCAGACATAGGCGAGACAGCTTGCGCGCCTATTGGCTGTCTTGCGGCAAAAGCAGCAGCCTATCGAGAGAGGCTCTGCGTGACGTCATGACGAATGGGGGCACTTCGCGCCCATATCGTCACGTCCCGCCAGAAAGGGCGTGGTCTCGCCCTATAAACAAACTCGATAAGCTGCCATACACTGATTTTTCAACTCTTCAGCGAAGCTCACGCATCGCCGGATCCGGATGAGAAGCCGCGCCGTCGACCTGTAGCCTTCAGCGCGACGTACCTTTGAGCCTGGAGTCGCTGGCCTCGCCGCCTTCAGCCGCCGTACCTGCTGCGCTTTCCGGCGTACATATCCTTTCCTCTGCCTTAGAGTGTGTGTGTTTGTTATATTTGCATTTTTCTCCCACTACCTCTAAAAGAGCTGCGTCTTTTTAAAGATGCCTTCCTGTGGCTCTTGCCGAGCCCCACTCAGCGATGAGGACCGCCACGTCATCTGTGTGTCCTGCCTGGGTGAGGATCACGCGGCCATCGCGCTCGCTGACGGCGGATGCCATCATTGTGAGCGGCTGCCTATGGTGACTCTGCGGACTCGCCTGGCGTCGTTCTCCGAGCCCGCATTCCAGTCCACCGTGATGCCGCGCCGCAAGAAGCGCCGCGCCCAGCGCGCTCCCGAGCTATCTTCTGCCTGCCAAAGCTCGCTGGTTCGCCCGCCAGCTTCGCCGGTTTCGCTCGAGTCGCTCCAAACGGACAACGGCCGCCGTCTGCCGCCACGTCCGCACTTGAGCTCGACGAACCTACCGGAGCCGGCATTGAAACTGAGCCGATGCGTCCGCTCTCTCAAGCCGTGGATTACATCGGCCTCGACTGAAAGGCGCCCGCGCAACTAACGCGCAACAGGCTGGACGGACGCTTTCTCGGGAAAGACGAAGCTCCGTCACAGTCGAGACCCTTCCTCCCTGAAAGGTGAGAAACATTTGTGGCTAACGCTATCCGAGATGACGGAAGCTGAGCGCTCCGTGTTCCTCGACGCTCTCGCTCTGCTGGAAGCCGCCCCCCTCAGCGCGGGCCCCGGCCGAGGATTGAAATAAAGCCCGAGGTCTCAAGGCCTTCCTAGTCTCTCTAGGAAAGCGACGGTGTTCAGTTCCCGCTGAGGCCGGATTTACACCAAAACTTCTCGCTCGTTCAGTTCCAAGCATGTGACTGTTCCAGTGTATTTCGCAGTGAGCACGCTGGTTCCACAGCCCGCTTGCCTGCGCACAAAGGCCGTCGTTTCGGCTAACCAACAGCGCCGCCAGGCCCGAGATCAAACACCGCGCTCTCGCTCTGCTGGACGCCGCCCCCTCAGCGCGGGCCCCGGCCGAGGATTGAGGTAAAGCCCGCTGCGGCCGGATTTCCACCAAAACTTCTCGCTCGTTCAGTTCCATGCGTTGTGACTGTCCCAGTGTATTTCGCAGTGAAGCAGCCGGTGTCTCAGCCCGCTTGCCTGCGCACAAAAGCCGTTTCTATGGCTACCCAGATAAATCCAATAAAGAGTGCATTTTCTGGTGTTCCGGCCACGGCCGATGGTGTTACGAGTGTTGTAAGAATGCCCACGTCCCTGTGCCCATTCCCACAACCAGACACAGCCCGCCACGGTGCAGGGCTAGCTCAAATAAAACCGACTCAGGTCGGTTGTGCAGAAAATGTAGTGAACGCGCCCATACAATGCCCGCTTACACTACACGATGCGTGTATTTTGGTTTCTGTAAAAACAAAACTAACACACATTCAGTCGGCGCGAGCCGACAGTGTTCTCAGTGCAGTAAATGTGCCCGCTGTCCCGCGCCCGCATTTCCTCACTGACACGCCGAATCCCACGGGATTCACCCCCGCTCGCTTTCTCTGCACAACCCGTCACAGAGAAGCTGAGCGCGGGCAGACTGCCCGCTGTGATTAGCGCGCACCCCGCCTCGCACGCTGTAAACACAGCGTTGATTCAGTCGGCGCGAGCCGAGTGTTCTCAGTGCAGAAAATGTGCCCGCTGTCTCGCGCCCGCATTTCTCACAGACACGCCGAATCTCACGGGGTTCGCCCCCGCTCGTTTTCTCTGCACAACCCGTCACAGAGAAGCTGAGCGCGGCCAGGCTGCCAGCTGTGATCAGCGCGCGCCTCGCACGCTGTAAACAACAGTGATTCAGTCGCGCGAGCTGACAGTATTCTCAGTGTAGTAAATGTGCCCGCATTTAGTAAATGTGCCCACATTCTCTCACACACGCCGAATCCCACGGGATTCGCACCGCTCGCTTTCTCTGCGCGTCCCGCCATAGCAAGCCGGGCACTGCCCCACACCCGCCCGAAGTGTCCGGTGTGTTCCCGCACACTCTGATGCAGCGTCTCCCGTGAGCCCGCAAATTAGTTTCAAATCTCAGCCCGGAATCCCATAACGAGGCTGTTCGCTACAGAACGCATAATGCGCCGTATAAGGGCAAACATACGAAGTGCATCTACTGTCGTTTCATCAACAAAACAACGACGAACTAGAAAAGGGCAAAAGAAGTAAACTTAGTATGTCTCTCACACACATCACGTTCCAGTCATTGCGCTGTGCGCCGTCTCCTTTCCTCATTAGCATCAAACCAATTACATCAATGTCCACCAACCCTCCCCCCCCCCCCCCCCCCCCCCCCCCGTCAACAATCCAGTCAACACCCCCCCCCCCCCCCCCCGTCAACAATCGGGTAACCAAGATACCTCCCTGAAATTACTTCTTGCAGGTTGGGATGTCTGCCATAGAGAAGCTAAGCGCGGCCAGGCTGCCCGCTGTGATCAGCGCGCCCCCCGCCTCGAACGCTGTAAACACGGTGTTGTGTTCCCAGTACACAGGGGCTCTCGAGCGGCGTCCTGCCGCGCCAGAGCCCAGATTTCATTCTACCCCTAGCTATTCACGCAGATGCGTGGCCAAGGCTTCCCAGGTATCAGAATGGGTGTTTGAACACTATAACGAGAGGCTATTCGCTACAGTTCGCTAGACGCCCCCGCCGTTATACGGCGCGTCGTGTCAAACTAAACAACGGTTGAAAAAAGGCAAAAAGGTGTGTATCAATCATCACATTTGAGCTGTCTCGTGCAGCCGTCTCCTTTCCTCATTAAGACATCAAAACACAAAATTACATCAATAAAGTTGATCTACCTCTCTGCGGTATTATATTTCTGCAACATTGATAATTTAACATGCTTCTTAAACAAAAAAATGGAATTCGAAGTTTTAATTTTACAATCAAGACTGTTCCACAAACTGACTCCTTTGATTGTGACACATTTTTCCTTTGCAGCCGATAGGAACCTGGGTTTTGTAAAAATCTCAGTACCTTTTAGCTCATATATGCTTTTCCTCTTGATGAATTTGTTTTCCAAATTATTTGGTAAACTTTCCAGATGAGCTTTATACATGGTTTTTAGAAGGTTATACTCTACTAATTCATTAAATTTCAGAGTTTTTAGTTGTATGAATAAAGGATTAGTTGGATCTCTGTATCCACTTCCACTGATAATTCTAATAGCTCTTTTCTGTAAGAGTAAAATTGGATTAATGTATATTTTGCAGGCACTTCCCCACACTTCAATGCAATAGGTCAGATATGGAACAATCAATGAGTTATACAACAGAAACAATGCATTCTTATTTAAATAATATTTTACTTTATGCAGCACACCTATTATTTGGGATACCTTTACTTTGATCTTATCTGTATGGGATTTCCATGTCAAATGTTCGTCTAACATAATACCTAGAAACTTAATCTCATGTGCCCTTTCAATTTCTAATCCATTAATAAACAATGACGTTTTGTCAACATATTTCTTTTTACTACAAAATATATAAATTTAGTTTTGCTGATGTTTAGGGACAATCTATTGGCAATGAACCATTCATTCATGAATCTACTTCGAGCCGAGATAGCGAAACTACTGAGAAAAGGGGCTATAGAACCTCTATCTCAGGGCGAAGGGGGCTTATACAGCAGATATTTTCTGGTACCGAAAAAGATGAGGGCTCAGACCCATTCTAGATCTGCGACTGCTGAACAGAACGCTTGTGAAGCGCCAGTTCAAAATGCTTACGACCAGGAAAATCCTCGCGCAAGTGCGCCAAGGAGACTGGTTCATGTCAATAGATCTGAAAGACGCCTATTTCCAAATATAAATGGCGTCCCATCACAGGCGATTCTTGAGATTCGCCTTCGAGGGCCAGGCATATCAATACACAGTCCTGTCGTTTGGCCTGTCCCTAACACCCCGTACGTTCACGAAGTGCATGGACGCGGCACTCGCCCCCCTGAGACTTCGGGGCATGCGAGTTTTGAACTACTTGGACGATTGGCTGATTCTAGCTCGTTCACGAACAGAGCTCATAGAACACAGGGCCGCATTACTCGAGCACCTCGAGGAGCTGGGCCTTAGAGTCAATCGGGCGAAAAGCTCACTGCTCACCAGTCGGAAAATTTCCTTTCTGGGAACAGTGTTGGACTCGCTATCCATGACGGCACGCCTGTTACCGAAGCACGGATTAAATATTCAGCACGTCGCGAAATCCTTCCGCCACGGCTCTATAGTCCCGCTCAGAAGGTTTCAGAAAATGCTGGGTCTGATGGCCTCAGCAGCCTCCGTACTCCAGTTGGGCCTGCTCCGCATGCGCCCACTGCAGCTATGGCTAAAAGCACGAGTTCCCCCAGGGCGTGGACCGCGGGTCTATTTCGCCTCAGGGTCGACCTTCAGTGCGTTTTCAGCTCTGAAACCGTGGAAAGTGACCGACTGGTATCAGTCAGGTGTGAGTCTGGGGATCGCCTCGGGTTGTGAAGGTGGTGTCTACGGACGCCTCCACATCGGGGTGGGGAGCGCTGCTCGAGGGCAGACCGCTAGCTGGCCTGTGGTCAGTACGGGAGAAGCTCCTTCACATAAACTGCTTGGAATTAATAGCAGTCGACAGAGCGCTACGGCGCTTCTGTCCCCAGATAAAAGGCCACCACGTCTTGGTCCGATCAGACAACATGTCAGTGGTGGCGTACATAAATCGCCAGGGCGGCGTCAGGTCCCGAAACCTTTACAGGCTGACGGAACGCCTCCTGGTCTGGGCTCAGCACAACCTGCTCTCGCTGAGAGCGGCGCATGTGCCTGGTCACCTAAATGTGGGGCCAGACAGGCTGTCCAGAAACAACGTCCCAGCAGGAGAATGGTCGCTGCACCCGCAGACGATCCAGCTGCTGTGGGAAACGTTTGGCAAAGCGCAGGTGGACCTGTTCGCGTCCCAAGAAAACGCTCATTGCCCGAGATTCTTCTCGAAAAGCCGGGACGCGCTGGCCCATGTTTGGCCCCGCCGCCCCCCATATGCTTTTCCCCCTGTCTCACTCCTGCCTCAGGTGTTGGAGCGAATCAGGAGGGAGGGATGCCCAGTGCTACTCATAGCTCCGCTCTGGACAAACCAGTCTTGGTTCCCTGTCCTGATGCAGCTGACCAGCGCTGCCCCATGGCCTTTACCGTGGAGGAGAGACCTCCTCTCTCAGGCGGAAGGCTCGATTTGGCATCCTCGCCCGGATTTGTGGTCCCTGCACGCATGGGCCATCAACGGGTACCCGCTGACCTCCCAGAGGGAGTGTTAAACACGATCGCGCAGGCTAGAGCCCCGTCTACCAGACGGCTCTACTCCTCGAAATGGTCTGTGTTCTCTGGTTGGTGTCAAGCGCAGGGCTTTTTCACCTGTAGACTGCGGGGTTACGGAAGTGCTTTCCTTCCTTCAGGAGCTACTGGATAAGGGCAGGACCCCATCCACGCTCAAAGTATACGTGGCTGCCATAGCAACGTTTGCAAAACCGGTGTCTGGCCAGTCACTGGGAAAGAACGACTTAGTCGTGCTTTTCCTTAGAGGAGCTCGGAGGCTAAACCCTCCCAGGCCCCCTTCAGTCCCGACATGGGACCTTTCCACGGTCTTGGAGGCCATGAAAGGTGCCCCATTCGAGCCAATCCAGTCGTCAGACATGAAACACTTGTCTTTCAAGACAGCGTTTCTTACTGCTCTTGCTTCAGTGAAGCGCGTAGGGGACTTACAAGCGCTTTCAGTAAGCGTGTCATGCATGGAGTTTGGGCCTAATGACTCAAAGGTCATACCTAAGCACGGCTACGTGCCGAAATCCCTCAACACACCGTTCAGGGCCCAGGTGATTTCCCTGTCTGCCCTTCCGGTTCTCAATGAGGAGGACGACGCGACTCTTCTTTGCCCAGTCAGGGCATTAAGAGCTTATGTGTGCCGCTCGTCTGGGTTCAGACAGACCGAGCCGCTTTTCGTTTCGTATAGCGGGCGTTCCAAGGGGCTTGCCGCTTCGAAACAGAGCCTATCCAGATGGATAGTCGATGCCATAGCGCTGGCTTACACTTCCAAGGGCTTGCAGTGCCCCTTGGGTGTCAGAGCGCACTCCACGAGAGGCGTGGCCTCGTCGTGGGCATGGTCTAGCGGGGTCACCCTGCAAGATATCTGTACGGCCGCGGGCTGGGCCTCGCCGTCTACATTTATAAAATACTATAACCTGGAGGTGCCTGCCTTACAAGCTAAGCTTTTGGCTATCTAGACTTCAGTGCTATCTGCCCGCTGTGCGGCTCGGATGCTGAGTGTTTGGCATGCGCATCGTTCAGACCGATGCAGCAGCTCCATGAGTACTGGCACAAGTAGGGCCACCCAGTTTAGGCTGAAAGCTTTCACCCTGGCTGCGTGGTTTAATGGTCATATGGTTAGCCCCTGTGGGTCTATCTATAAGGAGAAATGCTTCTAGCCTCTCCTCCTTTACTCTCTGTGAGTGTGGGGTGATTATGCACTACATGAGCCCTGGGCCTTTGCCCCTGGGACTTTGGTGTTGGATCCCTATCCGCACGGCGTGTTACACTGTGTTCCCCATAGCGTAAGCTATTACGCAGTACGAGAGATACTCTCGTAAGAGAACGTACTCGGTTACTAACGTAACCTCGGTTCTCTCTAGAGAGGGAACGAGTACTGCGTATCTTGCCGTGCTTGGAATACGCTCTGGTTCGCTTCGGCGATGAAAAATCAGTGTATGGCAGCTTATCGAGTTTGTTTATAGGGCGAGACCACGCCCTTTCTGGCGGGACGTGACGATATGGGCGCGAAGTGCCCCCATTCGTCATGACGTCACGCAGAGCCTCTCTCGATAGCTGCTGCTTTTGCCGCAAGACAGCCAATAGGCGCGCAAGCTGTCTCGCCTATGTCTGCTTGCTGCTGCAAAGCGTTTTACATTGATTAAAAATTAAGGATAATTTTTTGGCTTCAATATCTCGATGAAAAGAGTTTTCCCCGTAGCGTAAGCTATTACGCAGTACTCGTTCCCTCTCTAGAGAGAACCGAGGTTACGTTAGTAACCGAGTACGTTTTGTTGTTTGTCAGTTGTCGAGGACATTTCCGGTTTCCACCTGCTCTCGCGCTGCACAGCCAATGAGCACAGCGCGCTCCAGCGTTTGATCACGCGCATGCGCATTAAAACACTTCAAAGTCACACAGCATTTAAATAAACATCTAGAATTAATATATAACATATTTTAAAATATCATTAATAAAAAGTTATTGCGAATAGATCTGAAAGTTGTTGGTTATCTTATAACCTTATGGGACCGTACTGACAACTTTTTCAGCTGGTAATCTGCCTGTAAGTGCTATTAAAATAACAACCTGCAGGGAACGTTCCCAGAACGTTCTATTTAGGTTATAAAAATAAAACCTAAAAATAACCTGCAGGAAACGATCTGGGAAGGTTATCTTTAGTATATAAAAATAAAACCTAAAAATAACCTGCTGGGAACGTTCTGGGAAGGTTCTCTTTAGGTTATAAAAATTAAACCTAAAAATAACCTGCAGAAAACGTTCTGGGAAGGTTCTCTTTAGGTTATGAAATAACAACCTGCAGGGAACCTTCCCAGAACGTTCTCTTTAGGTTATAAAAATACAACCTAAAAATAACCTGCAGAAAACGTTCTGGGAAGGTTCTCTTTAGGTTATGAAATAACAACCTGCAGGGAACCTTCCCAGAACGTTCTCTTTAGGTTATAAAAATAAAACCTAAAAATAACCTGCAGAAAACGTTCTGGGAAGGTTCTCTTTAGGTTATGAAATAACAACCTGCAGGGAACCTTCCCAGAACGTTCTCTTTAGGTTATAAAAATTAAATCTAAAAATAACCTACAGAGAACGTTCCCAGAACGTTCTTAATTGGTTCCCAAAAAATAACCAAATGGGAACCATATGGGAACGTTAGGGGACCGTTCTGTGTTTGCTGGGTAGTAGCATGAAAATAGAGACTAGTAGGTTAAAATGATTAAATGTTTAAACGGCTTGCCATATTGGCTCAGAGCATCAAACAAGAATATTAAAGTTTTATGCTTTGCCACGGCAACAGTATCAAAGATATCAATAATCCTTTCTCAGGTCTACATCTGCCGTGTGTTTACATTATACACATAAAGTTTGAAGCAAATTGGGTAAAAATAAGAAGGTGATTTCAAAGCATTTAGGAAGTGACACACTTCCTGCTGCCAGTTGGTGGCGCTATAACTTTGACTCACAATAGTCAGATCCATGTGATCGGACTCTTACAGTGAACACACTGCTGAAGTTTTATCAAGATCAGTTAATGTATGCAGAAGTTATAACACACTTCCTGTTTCCATTTTTCGCCATAAATTCGTTTCCTCGCCACGGCCAAACCGTTCGAGATATCAAAAATCCCCTGGTAATTTTTCATCCTCAATGTCTTGTCTTCATGCTGACTCAGTTTCGTGACGATTGGTTAAATTCTCTAGGAGTAGTATATTGAATTCCAGGGGCATACGCTTTCAAACAAACCATAATAGCCGACTTCCTGTTGGGCTGGGGTAAAAAGTAAAAGTACAAAGGATATATGAACCGATGAGATCTATACGTGTAACGAGTTTCATAATATTACATGTAAGCATGTTTGATTTATGGACCAAGTTTTCGGACCCCATTCCAGGGGCTGTCGAGCCCCCCTGCCACGCCCGGGTACAAGCTTCAGCCCAGTCCTGATGGCCGCGGGTTCTGACCCGTGTGCAAAGTTTCAAGAGTTTTTGAGCACGTTAAGGGCCCCAAAAGTGCGCTGAGAGTCTCAAAAGTATCCAAAAAGAATATTAAAGTTTGATGCGTTGTCACGGCAACAGCATCTAAGATATCAACAATTCTTTCACAGGTCTACATTTGGCGTGTGTTTACATTATACACATCAAGTTTGAAGCAAATCGGGTAAAAATAAGATGCTGATTTCAAAGCATTTAGAAAGTGACACACTTCCTTCTGCTAGTTGGTGGCGCTATAACTTTGACTCACAATAGTCACATCCATGTGATCGGACTCTTACAGCGAACACACTGCTGAAGATTCATCAAGATCAGTTAATGTATGCAGAAGTTATAACACACTTCCTGTTTCCATTATTCGCCATAAATTCGTTTCCTCGCCACGGCCAAACCGTTCGAGATATCAAAAATCCCCTGGCAATTTTTCATCCTCAATGTCTTGACTTCATGCTGACTGAGTTTCGTGGCGATTGGTTGAATTCTCTAGGAGTAGTATATCGAATTCCAGGGGCATGCGCTTTCAAACAAACCATAATAGCCGACTTCCTGTTGGGCTGGGGTAAAAAGTAAAAGTACAAAGGATATATGAATCGATGAGATCTATATGTGTACCAAGTTTCATATTATTACATGCAAGCGTGTTTGATTTATGGACCAAGTTTTCAGACCCCGTTCCAGGGGGCGCTGTCGAGCCCCCCTGCCACGCCCGGGTACCAGCTTCAGCCCGGCCCTGATGGCCGCGGTTTCTGACCCGTGTGCAAAGATTCAAGAGTTTTTTGAGCACGGTAAGGGCCCCAAAGGTGCGCTGAGAGTCTCAAAAGTATCCAAAAAGAATATTAAAGTTTGATGCATTGTCACGGCAACAGCATCTAAGATATCAACAATCCTTTCACAGGTCTACATCTGGCGTGTGTCTACATTATACACATCAAGTTTGAAGCAAATCGGGTAAAGCCTGTTTGATTTATGGACCAAGTTTTCGGACCCCGTTCCAGGGGGCACTGTCGAGCCCCCCTGCCACGCCCGGGTACCAGCTTCAGCCCGGCCCTGATGGCCGCGGTTTCTGACCCGTGTGCAAAGTTTCAAGAGTTTTTGAGCATGTTAAGGGCCCCAAAAGTGCACTAAGAATCTCAAAATTATCCAAAAAGAATATTAAAGTTTGATGCAGTTGTATGCATAGTTTGATGCATATCCATCTTCACAGGTCTACATCTGGCTTGTGTCTACATTATACACATCAAGTTTGAAGCAAATTGGGTAAAGCGTGTTGGATATATGGACCAAATTGTCGGACCCGTTCAAGGGGGCGCTGTCGAGCCCCCTTGCCACGCCCGGGTACCAGCTTCAGCCTGGCCCTGATGGCCGCGGGTTTTGTCCTGTGTGCAAAGTTTCAAGAGTTTTCGAGCACGTTAAGAACCCCAAAGTGCCCGAAACATAAAAAAGCATGAAAAAGCTTAAAAAAAGGAATATTCATGTTTGATGCATTGCCATGGCAACAGTGTCTAAGATATCAATAATCCTTTCACAGGTCTACATCTGGCATGTGCCTACATTATGCACATGAAGTTTGAAGCAAATCGGGTAAAAAATAAGAGGGTGATTTTAAAGCATTTTGAAAGTGACACACTTCCTGCTGCCAGTTGGTGGCGCTATAACTTTGACTCACAATAGTCACATCCATGTGATCGGGCTCTTACAACGAACACACTGCTGAAGTTTCATCAAGATTAGTTAATGTATGCAGTAGTTATGACACACGTTCCTGTTTCACGTTTCTCGCCATAATTTCGTTTCCTCGCCACGGCCAAACCGTTCGAGATATCAAAAATCCCCTCGCAAACTTTCATCCTCAATGTCTTGACTTCACGCTGACCGAGTTTCGTGCCGTGTGTTTGAATTCTCTAGGAGGAGTGTTTCACATTCCATTGCATGCGTTTTCCAAACAAGCCTAAATAGCCGACTTCCTGTTGGGCTGGGGTAAAAAGTTAGAGTGCGAAGTATATATGAAACGATGAGATCTACATGTGTACCGAGTTTCATATTATTACATGCAAGCGTGTTTGATTTATGGACATGTTTTCGGACCCCGTTCCAGGGGGCGCTGTCGAGCCCCCCTGCCACGCCCGGGTACCATCTTCAGCCCGGCCCTGATGGCCGCGGGTTCTGACATGTGTGCAAAGTTTCAGGAGTTTTTGAGCATGTTAAGGCCTCCAAAAGTGTCCAAAAGGTAGTAAAAAAATAATTAGAAGAAGAAGAAGAATAATAAATAATCCTTAGGAAAACAATAGGGGCCTTCGCCCTTAGGCTTGGGCCCTAATAATAAATAATCCTTAGGAAAACAATAGGGCCTTCGCCCTTAGGGCTTGGGCCCTAAATATAGCTGCGAGCAGCGATTACGGGCCCAAGCCGGTGCACCGCAACCTGGTGCACCAGGGTGGCTGGTATCCGCCGGCTTTGGCCCTTCATCGCTGCTCGCAGCTATATTTTATATAATAATATATATATTATATAAATATAATATATATATATATATATATATATATATATAAATATATAATATATATATATAATATATATATATATTATATATATATATATAAAGCCGGTGGCACCGCCACCCTGGTCCCTTTAGGGTTATTGTGCACGACGTGACAAAATATCTGCTCGCTATCTGCCGAACGGCTCTGGTAGTCCCGCTTCAGCACTGATGATGTTGTAGAAATAGTGTGCTCTGGTTGGTCTGGATTATTCAGGATTTATTATTTTATACAGAAATAAGTTATTTTATAATTGAGATGAGAGTAAAGTTAGTGTTGATTAAAATGTGGAAAAACAAATATATTGATCTGAAATATAGCACATTAATTTTACATTTATTTAGGTTCAATTACCAAACATACAATCTTAATTTAATTTAAAGCAAACAATACATTTAAAATACATGGGTTGTATGAAAATAAAAAATAATGAAAATAGAGACTAGTAGGTTAAAATGATTAAATGTTAAAACGGCTTGCCATATTGGCTCAGAGAGAGAGAGAGAGAAAATGACATTTTAGATACTAGTAGCTATTAATAGATACTAGTATTTATTCAATAAATACTAGTACTAAGTCATTAGATACTAGTACCTATTAAATAGATACCAGTACTTATTCATTAGCTACTAATACGTATTCAAAAGAATATCTAAAGAATACGCACTAGTATCTAAAGAATAAGCACTAGTCGCTAATGAATAAGTACTAGTACTTAATGGAATAGATACTAGTATCTAAAAAATAAGACTAGTAGCATGAAAATAGAGACTAGTAGACTAAAATGATTAAATGTTAAAACGGCTTGCCATATTGGCTCAGAGAGAGAGGAGAGAAAATGACCATATTCAAACCAAAATATCTAACTTCCTCTTGGTCTGAGCTAATGACAGTTAATTAGAAAGTTGTCCGGCTTGATCTGAACCATATGCATACCTGTGTCTGTCCAGTTTCATGCAATTTCAAGCATGCTCAAAAGCATCAAAAGTCTCAAAAGCATCAAACAAGAATATTAAAGTTTGATGTGTTGCCACGGCAACAGTATCTAAGATATCAATAATCCTTTCACAGGTCTACATCTGCCGTGGGTTTACATTATACACATAAAGTTTGAAGCAAATTGGGTAAAAATAAGAGGGTGATTTCAAAGCATTTAGGAAGTGACACACTTCCTGCTGCCAGTTGGTGGCGCTATAACTTTGACTCACAATAGTCACATCCATGTGATCGGACACTTACACCGAACACACTGCTGAAGTTTCATCAAGATCAGTTAATGTATGCAGAAGTTATAACACACTTCCTGTTTCCATTATTCGCCATAAATTCGTTTCCTCGCCACGGCCAAACCGTTCGAGATATCAAAAATCCCCTGGCAATTTTTCATCCTCAATGTCTTGACTTCATGCTGACTGAGTTTCGTGGCGATTGGTTGAATTCTCTAGGAGTAGTATATCGAATTCCAGGGGCATACGCTTTCAAACAAACCATAATAGCCGACTTCCTGTTGGGCTGGGGTAAAAAGTAAAAGTACAAAGGATATATGAATCGATGAGATCTATATGTGTACCAAGTTTCATATTATTACATGCAAGCGTGTTTGATTTATGGACCAAGTTTTCGGACCCCGTTCCAGGGGGCGCTGTCGACCCCCCCTGCCACGCCCGGGTACCAGCTTCAGCCCGGCCCTGATGGCCGCGGGTTCTGACCCGTGTGCAAAGATTCAAGAGTTTTTGAGCACGTTAAGGGTCCCAAAGGTGCGCTGAGAGTCTCAAAAGTATCCAAAAAGAATATTAAAGTTTGATGCATTGTCACGGCAACAGCATCTAAGATATCAACAATCCTTTCACAGGTCTACATCTGGCGTGTGTCTACATTATACACATCAAGTTTGAAGCAAATCGGGTAAAGCCTGTTTGATTTATGGACCAAGTTTTCGGACCCCGTTCCAGGGGCGCTGTCGAGCCCCCCTGCCACGCCCGGGTACCAGCTTCAGCCCGGCCCTGTTGGCCGGGGTTTCTGACCCGTGTGCAAAGTTTCAAGAGTTTTTGAGCATGTTAAGGGCCCCAAAAGTGCGCTAAGAATCTCAAAAGTATCCAAAAAGAATATTAAAGTTTGATGCGTTGTCACGGCAACAGCATCTAAGATATCAACAATCCTTTCACAGGTCTACATCTGGCTTGTGTCTACATTATACACATCAAGTTTGAAGCAAATAGGGTAAAGCGTGTTGGATATATGGACCAAATTGTCGGACCCGTTCAAGGGGGCGCTGTCGAGCCCCCCTGCCACGCCCGGGT
Organism: Chrosomus eos; assembly: GCA_036326025.1. Lineage (NCBI taxonomy): Eukaryota > Metazoa > Chordata > Actinopteri > Cypriniformes > Leuciscidae > Chrosomus > Chrosomus eos. The sequence continues at coordinate 304,239 of JAZAVI010000201.1, forward strand.
ACCAGGTTCAGCCTGGCCCTGATGGCCGCGGTTTTGTCCTGTGTGCAAAGTTTCAAGAGTTTTCGATTACGTTAAGAACCCCAAAAGTGCCCGAAAGCATAAAAAAGCATGAAAAAGCTTAAAAAAAGGAATATTAATGTTTGATGCATTGCCATGGCAACAGTGTCTAAGATATCAATAATCCTTTCACAGGTCTACATCTGGCATGTGTCTACATTATGCACATGAAGTTTGAAGCAAATCGGGTAAAAATAAGAGGGTGATTTAAAAGCATTTTGGAAGTGACACACTTCCTGCTGCCAGTTGGTGGCGCTATAACTTTGACTCACAATAGTCACATCCATGTGATCGGGCTCTTACAACGAACACACTGCTGAAGTTTCATCAAGATTAGTTAATGTATGCAGTAGTTATAACACACTTCCTGTTTCACGTTTCTCGCTATAATTTCGTTTCCTCTCGCCACGGCCAAACCGTTCGAGATATCAAAAATCCCCTGGCAATTTTTCATCCTCAGTGTCTTGACTTCATGCACACCGAGTTTCGTGCCGTGTGTTTGAATTCTCTAGGAGGAGTGTTTCACATTCCATTGCATGCGTTTTCCAAACAACCCTTAATAAGCCGAATTCCTGTTGGGCTGGGGTAAAAAGTTAGAGTGCGAAGTATATATGAAACGATGAGATCTACATGTGTACCGAGTTTCATATTATTACATGCAAGCGTGTTTGATTTATGGACCATGTTTTCGGACCCCGTTCCAGGGGGCGCTGTCGAGCCTCCCTGCCACGCCCGGGTACCATCTTCAGCCCGGCCCTGATGGCCGCGGGTTCTGACATGTGTGCAAAGTTTCAGGAGTTTTTGAGCATGTTAATGCCTCCAAAAGTGTCCAAAAGGTAGTAAAAAAATAATAATAAATATAGCTGCGAGCAGCGATTACGGGCCCAAGCCGGTGGCACCGCAACCCTGGTGCACCAGGGTGGCGGTACCGCCGGCTTTGGCCCTTCATCGCTGCTCGCAGCTATATTTATTTATATATATATATATATATATATATATATATATCAAACACGCTTGCATGTAATAATATGAAACTCGGTACACATGTAGATCTCATCGGTACCGCCGGCTTTGGCCCTTCATCGCTGCTCGCAGCTATATTTATTTATATATATATATATATATATATATATATATATATATATATATATATATATATATATATATATATATATAATATATATATATATATAAGCCGGTGGCATCGCCACCCTGGTGCCTTTAGGGTTATTGTGCACGACGTGACACAAAATATCTGCTCGCTATCTGCCGAACGGCTCTGGTAGTCCCGCTTCAGCACTGATGATGTTGTAGAAATAGTGTGCTCTGGTTGGTCTGGATTATTCGGGATTTTTTATTTTATACAGAAATAAGTTATTTATAATTCAGATGAGAATAAAGTTAGTGTTGATTAAAATGAAGGAAAACAAATATATTGATCTGAAATATAGCACATTCATTTTACATTTATTTAGGTTCAATTACCAAACATACAATCTTAATTTAATTTAAAGCAAACAATACATTTGAAATACATGGGTTGTATGCACATTTTTTTTTTATAAAAAATATATATATATCCAAAAAGACAAGGCTTAAAAACTCTTGTCACTGTAACAGACACAATCTCTCTCTCACACACACACACACACACACACACACACACAACACACACACACACACACACACACACACACACACACACACACACACACACACACACACACACACACACACACACACACACAAACACACACACACACACACACACACACACACACACACACACACACACACACACACACACACACAACGTCAAGTCACATTTTAGATGCAATATTGAATAAGCAGAAAAATCGGATTTTCTGCTCTGAAAATATAAATAAGCATACAAATTGAATAAGCACTTTGAATATTCTAAACAGAATAAGCATTAGTCGCTAATGAATAAGTACTAGTACTTAATGGAATAGATACTAATATCTAAAAAATAAGTACTAGTAGCATGAAAATAGAGACTAGTATGTTAAAATGATTAAATGTTAAAACGGCTTGCCATATTGGCTCAGAGAGAGAGGAGAGAGAGAGAGAGAGAAAATGACATTTTAGATAATAGCACCTATTAATAGATACTAGTATTTATTCAATAAATACTAGTTCTAAGTCATTACATACTAGTACCTATTAAATAGATACCAGTACTTATTCATTAGCTACTAATACGTATTCAAAAGAATATCTAAAGAATAAGCACTACTATCTAAAGAATAGGCACTAGTACTAAAGAATAAGCACTAGTCGCTAATGAATAAGTACTATTACTTAATGGAATAGATACTAGTATCTAAAAAATAAGTACTAGTAGCATGAAAAAAGAGACTACTAGGTTAAAATGATTAAATGTTAAAACGGCTTGCCATATTGACTCAGAGCATCAAAAGCATCAAACAAGAATATTAAAGTTTGATGCGTTGCCACAGCAACAGTTTCAAAGATATCAAGAATCCCTTCACAGGTCTTCATCTGCAGTGTATTTACATTATACAGATGAAGTTTGAAGCAAATCGGTAAAAATAAGAGGGTGATTTCAAAGCCTTTAGGAAGTGACACACTTCCTGCTGCCAGTTGGTGGCGCTATAACTTTGACTCACAATAGTCACATCCATGTGATCGGACCTTACAGCGAACACACTGCTGAAGTTTCATCAAGATCAGTTAATGTATGCAGAAGTTATAACACACTTCCTGTTTCCATTATTCGCCATAAATTCGTTTCCTCGCCACGGCCAAACCGTTCGAGATATCAAAAATCCCCTGGCAATTTTTCATCCTCAATGTCTTGACTTCATGCTGACTGAGTTTCGTGGCGATTGGTTGAATTCTCTAGGAGTAGTATATCGAATTCCAGGGGCATACGCTTTCAAACAAACCATAATAGCCGACTTCCTGTTGGGCTGGGGTAAAAAGTAAAAGTACAAAGGATATATGAATCGATGAGATCTATATGTGTACCAAGTTTCATATTATTACATGCAAGCGTGTTTGATTTATGGACCAAGTTTTCGGACCCCGTTCCAGGGGGCGCTGTCGAGCCCCCCTGCCACGCCCGGGTACCAGCTTCAGCCCGGCCCTGATGGCCGCGGTTTCTGACCCGTGTGCAAAGTTTCAAGAGTTTTTGAGCATGTTAAGGGCCCCAAAAGTGTGCTAAGAATCTCAAAAGTATCCAAAAAGAATATTAAAGTTTGATGCGTTGTCACGGCAACAGCATCTAAGATATCAAACAATCCTTTCACAGGTCTACATCTGGCATGTGTCTACATTATACACATCAAGTTTGAAGCAAATCGGGTAAAGCCTGTTTGATTTATGGACCAAGTTTTCGGACCCCGTTCCAGGGGCGCTGTCGAGCCCCCCTGCCACGCCCGGTACCAGCTTCAGCCCGGCCCTGATGCCGCGGTTTCTGACCCGTGTGCAAAGTTTCAAAGATTTTTGAGCATGTTAAGGGCCCCAAAAGTGCGCTAAGAATCTCAAAAGTATCCAAAAAGAATATAAAGTTTGATGCGTTGTCACGGCAACAGCATCTAAGATATCAACAATCCTTTCACAGGTCTACATCGGGCTTGTGTCTACATTATACACATCAAGTTTGAAGCAAATAGGGTAAAGCGTGTTGGATATATGGACCAAATTGTGGGACCCGTTCAAGGGGGCGCGGGCCCGACCCCCCCTGCCACGCCCGGTACCAGCTTCAGCCTGGCCCTGATGGCCGCGGTTTTGTCCTGTGTGCAAAGTTTCAAGAGTTTTCGAGCACGTTAAGACCCCAAAAGTGCCAAGCATAAAAAATCATGAAAAAGCTTAAAAAAAGGAATATTAATGTTTGATGCATTGCCATGGCAACAGTGTCTAAGATATCAATAATCCTTTCACAGGTCTACATCTGGCATGTGTCTACATTATCACATGAAGTTTGAAGCAAATCGGGTAAAAAAAGAGGGTGATTTAAAAGCATTTTGAAGGACACACTTCCTGCTGCCAGTTGGTGGCGCTATAACTTTGACTCACAATAGTCACATCCATGTGATCGGCTCTTACAACGAACACACTGCTGAAGTTTCATCAAGATTAGTTAATGTATGCAGTAGTTATAGACACACTTCCTGTTTCACGTTTCTCGCAATAATTCGTTTCCTCGCCACGGCCAAACCGTTCGAGATATCAAAAATCCCCTCGCAAACTTTCATCCTCATGTCTTGACTTCACGCAGACCGAGTTTCGTGCCGTGTGTTTGAATTCTCTAGGAGGAGTGTTTCACATTCCATTGCAGCGTTTTCCAAACAAGCCTAAATAGCCGACTTCCTGTTGGGCTGGGTAAAAAGTTAGAGTGCGAAGTATATATGAAACGATGAGATCTACATGTGTACCGAGTTTCATATTATTACATGCAAGCGTGTTTGATTTATGGACCATGGTTTTCGACCCCGTTTCCAGGGGGCGCTGTCGAGCCCCCCTGCCACACCCGGTACCATCTTCAGCCCGGCCCTGATGGCCGCGGGTTCTGACATGTGTGCAAAGTTTCAGGAGTTTTTGAGCAGTTAAGGCCTCCAAAAGTGTCCAAAGGTAGTAAAAAATAATAGGGAATAATAATAATAATCTTAGGAAAACAATAGGGCCTCGCCCTTAGGGCTTGGGCCCTAAAATCGCTGCGAGCAGCGTTTCCCCCGGGCCCCAAGCCGGTGAAACCCCCCCACCCCGGACCCTAAAGTTTCCTTTAAGGCCCCGGGGGGTGGCGGGCCGCCGGCTTGCCCCCCTCACGCCGCACAAAATTATTTAATATTTTTAAAATAATATTATATATATATAATATATATTTTAATATATAATATAAATAAAAAAGCCGGTGGCATCGCCATCCTGGTCCCTTTTAAAGGGGAAATGTGCACGACGTGACACAAAATACAAATATTCGCTCGCATCCGCCGAACCTTGTATTTCCGCTTCAGCACTGATATGTTGTAGAAATAGTAGGGCTCTGGTTGGTCTGGTTATTCGGGAAATTTTTTATTTATAAGAAATCATTTATTTATAATTCAGATGAGAATAATTTAGTTTTTGATTAAAATAATAAACAAAAATATTGATCTGAAATTTTGCAAAAATTTCATTTTTAAATTATTTGGGTTCCCAATTTAAACCAACATACAATCTAATTTATTAAAAGCAAAAAAAGCTTTAAAATAAATGGGTTTAATATGCACTTTTTCTTTTTAATAAAAAAAAAATATAAATCCAAAAAACAAGGCCTAAAAGGGTAAACTCTGAAACCCACACAATCTCCTCCCCTCCCCTCACACACACAACAAAAAACACACAACACACAACACACACCCACACACACACACACACACACACAACAACACACACACCCACCCCACACACACACACACACACACACACACACAACACACCACACCACTGTTTAAAAAAAGAAATTTTTTATCTAACCTGTTGAAACAGTCGCCGTCCCATCTTTAAACATTCATAAATTGAAATTGGTTTTAATTTCTTGACCTCAAAAGAGCACTAATCGTTATTTTTAAGTTATTGAATTAAAAAAAGAAAAGATCACAAAATGCTTTTAGTCATATAGATTATTTTAAAAAAGAAATAATTTTTTTGTAATTCAGAAGAATAATTTTAAGGAAAACCAATATAAATTTATCTGATTATAGCACATGATTTTTGTAAAAAATTCCCAACAATAATTTCCCCCCCCCCCCCCCCCCCCCCCCCACTCCCCCAACCGAAATGGCACAATTTTTAAAATTAAAGAAAAGCCACGGCGAAAAAGGCCTTCAAACAGTGCCGTCCAACGCGAGGATGAGCAAACAGAGCGAACGTTTTTTTATTAATTTCTATTTTTTTACAGGGTTTCTGCAGGGGTTTTGTCCCAAAAAAATTAAAAACCCTTAAGCCCCTTTAAATTTTAAAACAAGTCAAGTAGCCTGATTAGAACATCAATAACAAACAAAATACATAACTAGGAATCACTAAACCGGAGAATGATTCTGTTTTTTACTTTTTTTTGTAGCTATGTTGTTGCGATCGATTTTGGTAAAAATGGGGTTTTGCTGTTGACGCTCGGCGCGCAGCCTCTCGAGGAGAAATCTATTAGGGCCGCACACACAACACACACCCGTTAACAACATACGTAACGCCTCAAAAAATCTAAATGTGGATTTTTTTATTTTTAACATATGTTTTAAGCACCCCCAATTTTTTTTTCCTGAATACAATATCAAAATGTGACATTTTTTTCCTCAACATTTAATAAACATTAAAATTTAGTCACTTACTTTTTTGATGTAATATTGGGGGTTTTTTTTTCTGTTCCAGCAGCGAAAATAGTTCCAAACAAAAATCACAGCAGAACCACAGCGCATCTCACAGGAAACTCATTTTTTTCATTACTGAATGATTTTGCATTTTGACCCGAAAACGGTTGTTTTAGTCAAAGATTCAAAAAACCATTTTTAACATCTTCTCATTCTTGAATGAATCAACCGTTTAAACGAATCGTTTTTAAAGAAAGAATAAATACTCACTCTTTTAAACGGCCGCCTGCCGCCACCTATTGGGGGTTTAGTGTTATGTTTATAATACCTAGATACTTCTTTCCACTTTTTCTTATTTTACATTTAAATCATTTCATAACATATTTTATGCAATTGTAATTTTCAGTGTAAATGATTTAAAAAAATCAGCCCTACCTAGGTAACAGTACCATGCTTCATCTTTTATTTAAATTCCTAAATTTATCAAAAAATTCAAATATTTGTTTTTTTGTTTTTAAAATTTAAAATTATATATAATATATTATAAAATATATATATATATATATTATATATATATATATATATATTATAATTTATTATAATATATATAATAATATATATATATATATATAAATAAATATAATAATATATATATATATTATATATATAAAAAATATATATAAACAGTCTGTTCTTTTGAGCCTTGAATTGGGGTCTCAAGGGGGCTTTCTAAATAGTATGTTTTTTTTTGTGTCTATTCAAAAGACTTATGAGCAGAACCTTTTTAAAATTTTTGGATTTCAGGAATGCACACTAGCCAAAATTGGGGATGTCTAGAAAGGGTAAATAACTTTAAAATCAAGAAACAATAGGCAAATTT